>CAWUFW010002165.1:1800000-2373598 GCA_963921515.1 Calotriton arnoldi
GGCCTGCGGCTTGCTAGCCACCGGGTACAGCTGTGCTTCGCTGGAGAGGGGTCGGGCCCCCCCGCTGTCCGGGCGGCACATCACGCTTGGCGCATCAGGGAGAAGGAAAGGTGTGGCAGCTACTCGGCCTGCGGATCGGCAGGACTATGCCTGGTTCTTGGTTGCCGGTGGGTCCGCTCGGAAAAGTCACCTGAGAGGGAAGAGTTGCAGTGTTGAGGCTGGCAGTCGACTGAGCCTGTTAGCACCGCACCTACAGTCCTCCCTCTCCCTCACATCCTCCTGTGTAGAGACACGGTGGCTGTGATCCGCCTGCCGTCGTCAGAGGCCGCCAGAGGGACCTGGGCCACCTCCGTGTCTGAAACACGGTTGGTTGGGAGACTGAGGAAAGAGGGGTAGCGCTCTTGCCAGACAGCTTAAAAACCTGGTGAGGGATAGAAGTGACTGAAGCCCACCCGACCACCTCGGGATCAAGATAGACAATCCCCTGGATCCCACTCTGATGATGTCATGTCTACATAACCCCTGAAGCGGGTCCGATCGCAAATAGCAAGGAGTGGGTGTGGCGAAATACAGCACAACGACGCAAGTAACGTCAAAAGTGGGACCTTGGTAGGGATCATACGCTGTAGAACTGCGCCGCCACCCTCAATACAATTTTGTCACGGGGAAAGGCAAAGGGGCAAAGCCACCACCTTCCCAAACCTGCATGGAACAATACACCACAGGTGATCCCAGCCACAATGAGGTCACACCGACTAAGACCCCCACCCGGACGGAGAACTCGACATGAACCTGCAAGCCATAAAGTCTTCCCAGGACTCAGTAGAAACCAAAATAGGGGAAGTGCGAGTAGACATGGCCCTCGTCCGCCAAGATCTTCGTAATGCAAAAGCCTAGATAACAGAAGCCAAATCCTGATTGTGAGAGATGGAAGATGATGTATCCCACCTGAAAGAACATGTCAAGCAACTAGTATCCCACACGGATGAACTCCATAGGCGGGCAGAAGACGCTGAAAATCAATCGCGACAAAATAATCTCCACCTGGTGGGGGTCCCTGAAGGGGCAGAACCAGTGCAAGTGGCCACTTTTGTCGAAGACTGGCTTAAATCCTGGATGCCACCGGGCATACTCTCCATGTGGTTTGTCGTGGAACGTGCTCACCACGTCCTCACACCCAAGTCGCCACTGGACGCCCCACACCGGCCAATCATTGCCAAGATCCTAAACTTCAAAGATAGGGACGCCATCCTGCAAGAAGCTCGCACCCGTTCAACCTTGTCCTATCAAGGCTCCAAAGTAATGATTTTTCCGGATTACACTAAGGAAGTGCAGATGCAAAGGAGATCATACCATTCGGTAAAGCGGAAACTACGAGCCCTTAATCTCCCCTACAGACTCCTCTTTCCGGCCTAACTCAGGGTGGTCTTCCAAAACAAAAACCTCTTCTTTGACAATCTGGAGATGGCATGGACCTGGGTAACTGAGGATTGTCCACACCGCCAGAGGGCAACCGCCCCTCCACCGGACCTTCTGACAGCATCACAAACAACCAAGGCCTCGGGCTCCCACAGTCAACGCACTCGATCTCGTAGAGGACGTAACGCCCACAGAATAGTGTCTGCCTCGCCTGCCGACATGCCCCGGAGGACACAGAGGTCGCCTACACCGCAGGGATAATCAAGCCTCCCAAGGAACATTGATGGCTCAGAAGAGGCCACCGGAGAGAGACCCCCTGAGTCCCCAACGCTGGGTGAGAAGACAAAGACCTATCGCGAAGCCCCCAAATCTAAGAACAATGCACTGTTATCACTATTCATACTCTGGAGGACTGGAAATCCTGATACATGAATGGGTCCACCGCTCTGCTCCCATAGTCAACTTCAAAGTCTAGTTTGTTTTTGAGTTCTATTTAATTGGGCAACAGATGCTTCAACCGGGGAAGTATAGGGTAGGGGGTTGTTTGAGGGGGGTAGAGACCATTGTCCCCATGGTTGTTGTAATTTCTTTGTTTTGCTGAAACACAGGACATGACACTAGGGATGCGCCAGCATCCATACACCATAGCAAGATAGGCTTCCCTCAGCTGCTCCCAGGTCCTAGCCAGTCAAATCCACTAGGTCGCCCAACCAATGGCCCTACATGCCAAAATGTAATCGACATGGTAACACCCCACTACGAAGGTGAACCCCTCAAGGTCCTCTCCTGGAATGTGAACGGGCTCCTAGATAAAGTGAAATGTACAGCAATCCTAAAGTACCCACGGAAGGCTGCCCCAGATGCCCTTCTGCTGTAAGAGACACATCTTATGGGGAATCATTGCCCTTTTCTAGCGCAACAAGAATTCAATAGGGTTTGGTACCCGGGGTTCTCCTGGGGAAACCGAGGAGTGGCGATCCTTCTGCGGCAATCCCTTCCCTTCATAAAGGTCCACACAATTAGAGACCCTCAGGGCCGCTTTGTGGCCCTTACGGGGACACTAGGAAACGCTACTATTAACCTAGTATCACTCTATATACCTCTGGCGACCTTCGAGCCAACCCTCCGAGCTATTGTAGAAGTAAATTTTCCCTTCCCCAGGGTCTGATCGGAGGAGCCTTTAATGCGGTATTAGATCCCGCCAGAGATGTCACATGGATACCCTCTTCCCACAGAAAGCTAGGTGCTAGGCGACTTATTGACTGGTTGTCCAAATTGGGCTTCTGCAATGTGTGGTGCATTTTGAACCCCAGGGAGCTCTAATACACCACACCCACTCCTGTATCAATCTAGTCTTTATGCCTGCCCCTGATTGTTGCTCGGTCACGAGTATCCAAATCCTAGCACAATGCATATCGGATCCCTCTCCCCTCCTCCTTCATGTGGGGGGCCCTACGTGCACTCTACACCCCATTTGGAGGGTTAACGCCTGGTTTCTCCAGGATCAGGAATACAAACGGGCGATTAAGGGCGAACTCAAACACTACTTTCAATCCAATGAAGGCACAGTACCATCCTAGGGCACACTATGGGTGGCAGGCAAGGCCCTGATTCGAGGCTACAATAAAGGGCATCTCAAGCACAAACATCTGGCGCAAGACCAGCGCCTTTCCCAACTAGAGTCCCAGGCCCTTTGCCTTGAGCAGTACACTGCTACAGCGAACAGTGATGATGAGCGCCGGCAACTTCATCTACTGAGGGAAGAAATTAGACACATATGACTTGAGTCCGCCAAATCTATGTGGAGGTCCTCCACCGCCGAGTCTATGGATGGGGCGATAAAAGTGGCAAGTTGCTCCATTGGCTTGCATCCCATCCCCTGGCCAACCGAATAGT
This sequence comes from Calotriton arnoldi, assembly GCA_963921515.1. Lineage (NCBI taxonomy): Eukaryota > Metazoa > Chordata > Amphibia > Caudata > Salamandridae > Calotriton > Calotriton arnoldi. The sequence continues at coordinate 1,803,316 of CAWUFW010002165.1, forward strand.
CCCAGAAGTTAGAGATAGTCACAGGTATATGTCTCGCACCCCGACCCAATTGCACAGACCTTTGCAGAATACTACAAGGAGCTATATTCCACGGATCAATCGCAGGCACTAGACTCCAGCCCCCAATTCCTACAAGGTATCCCTCTGCCAAGGTTCTCGGAAGCGGAAGCCCAGGGCCTTGACGATCATATTATGATGGAAAAGATCGAAGAGGCAATCTCATTGCTTGCAACTCAAAAGACTCCTAGCAAGACGGCTTCCCAGCTGAGTACTATGTGGCATTCTGGGAAACTGTGGTCCCACGTCTCCACACTCTGCATGAGGAGGTGGCAGAGAGAGGTGTCTTCCCCCTGGACATTGATATGGCTGCGGTAGTAGTCATACCCAAAACGGATCCCGTGTCGGCCTCCTGCTCAGACTACCGGCCAATCTCACTCATAAATACCAAAGTCAAAATATTTGCGACCCTCCTGGCCACACGTCTCAAGTGAGTGCTTGGCAGCTTAATACACGTTGATCAATGCGGCTTCATGCCACACCGAAACACGAGACATTGCCTGTGGCGCCTACCCTACACGTGGCACTCTCTCATCGCCACCTCCTCCCTCCGTACTTAGCACTATTATTAATCGACTTCGAAAAGACCTTCAACACTGATGATTTGCTGTATTTGGATAACGTACTGGTGAGGGCCGGATTCGGCTCGCACTTCAGGAAGCTGGCAAGGGTGCTCTATTCGAATCCATCCGCCAGGGTCCTCATCAATGGGGCACTCTCGGAGACGTTCCCTATCAAAAGAGGAACCCAGCAGGGATCCCCTCTATTGCCCCTCCTCTTTGCCCTAGCAATAGAGCCGTTAGCTTGTATTATCCGAGTTGACACGCAGATACGGAGCTGGCACTGGCAGGGTGCGCATGGGGATCGCATCGTTCTGTATGCAGATGACGTCCTGCTCTTCCTCGCAAACCCAGCACGCTCGGGTCCCCATTGCCTCCATATCCTTCGGCAATTCTGTGAGGTGTTAGGACTGCGCCTTAACCCGGCCAAATCAACTTTAATACCCCTTCATAGCTCATTGGAATGTATAGATTGGCAGACTACAATTCCTCTGAGACGCCACTCTTTCAAGTATCTTGGCATTTGAGTGGCCCTCCATCCAGAAATGACCTGGTACCTCAACATTAACCCCTTACTTAAGCACGTAAAGAGGACCTGCGCAGATGGCAATCCCTCCCCCTCAATCCGCTAGGTAAGACTGCCCTATTCAAAATGATGGTGCTGCCCCAGTTGTTATATAATTTAAAACCTTCCACTTCATTTCCCTCGCAAGTGGTTCCGGGAAATAGATGGCTCACCTGACAGACACCCCTGTGGCATGGAAACTGGCTTGGGAAGGTTGGGGCGCTCGAGTGGTTTTGGCTGTGGGACCTGATAAGGATTACACACCTGGGGGATGTGTGGAAGGGAGGGCACCTACTCTCCTTTCAAGATTTGCAGCATACATACTCATTACATTCGCTCAATAAATATCTCCAACTTCGGCATGCCATTGCCCCTCATGCCCCTAAAAACACTATGGGGCCTATTACGATGGCGGTCAGATGACCGCAGCCCGGCCGGCGGTGGCAACCGCCGGACCTGCGGCGAACATCCGCCCGCGATCGCAAGCCAGAAAACCGCCGGTCAGATTAGGATGGCGGTGGTGACCGCTGCGGTGGGAAATTCCGACCGCCGCTTTTCCGCCGGTTGCCATCTGCACTCCTGCCTTGCGGATGGAGAAGGACCGGGATAATGGTGGCGGTGCCGATCTGGCTCCGCCGGCACGATTATGATGCCGGCGGTAGCCAGCCTTTCCTCAGCGGTCAAACCGCCATGGAAAGGCAGGCCGAGAATGTCTTCCGGGGGACTGTTGCAGGCCCCCAATGTTTTGGGGTGGGGGGGTGCAATGGGGGGTACCCATGGTCCCCCCCTACATTTCCCTGCAGCAGGTGGCAGGCACTGTGCAGTGCCTGGCACGCAGTGCAGGGAAATGCAGGACATGCGCCTTTTGACATCGCGGCGGTGCTGCTTGCATCAGCAACCGCGGCAATGTTAAAGCCCGCGATCTGACCGCAGCGGTCGGATTTCGAGCATGGAACATCGTAATGCGACCGGCGGTTATGTCGCGGGCCTTGCGGGCGGTCTTTTCCCGTTACCATGGCGGTCAGGGAGGTTTTCCGACCGCCACCGTAGTAGGCCCCTATATTCCCAGAATTCAGCCCGCTAGAGGCCAAAATCCTCATGGGTAACCTTGGGAAAGGGGGAGTCTCTCAAATCTACTGATCCCTGATAAATAATTCCCCGTCTACCCTGGACTCTCTTAAAAAGCGATGGGAACAGTGGCTGGGGCCTCCAGAGGAAGAGGACCGGAGATCCGCCATGGTGGCCCCCCGGGTGGTGCACAGACAAAATATCGAGTTTTTTATTTAGACCTACATTAATATTGAGTTTTAAATATCGTAGGGACAGAATATCGACATCAAGAATATCGGTGACCAGAATATCGACCTGAAGGTAAGAAATATCGTTTTTTTTAATATCAAAGTTAGTAATATCGATAGCAAAAATATCGATGTTAATAATGTCGATGTTTATGTTAGTTTTATATATTTTAGTATGTATTTTATATGTATGTGTTCCACATGTTTTGTTATGTTTTTTTTTTTTTAAATATATGTATTAATTGTTTAGAAGTTGGTGGGGGCGGAGCTAGCCACGCCAGGAGATGGCCGCACTGTAAGCGTGCTCCTCTGGCTATAACCCTATCCTGCAATAATCCTAGTCGTTGGACCGACTAATTCTCCCAACTTTAATGAAATACTGCGGCGGGAGACGGGGCGTCCTGCAGACCCGCTCCTGGCTGGCTGAGTCCAAGTTCCACGCAGTGAGACCTGAGGGCTGGGCCGGGCCGTGGCCTGCGCGTTGGAGTGGGCGTACCCCGGCGCCAAAACTACGCGATCACCGAGGCCTGTGCCTGGGCGCGCTGGGCCTGCTCCTTCAGTGCGGCGAGCGGCGCTGCCCACACCCGTCGCCGGAGTTGACTGCCCTTTGATCGTCTGCCGCCTGCTGCAGTTCGGGGGCCGGGTCGACTCCACTGGGACGCCCTGCTGGACTGGCGCCGCTGAGGTGAGGACGGATCGGGCCTGACGGCGAGGTCGCTGCCGCAGGCCGGCCTGCTGCTGAGGCCGCTGGGCCGCGTCTGGCTGCGGTGGAGGTGCGGTTACCGGCGGCGCGTCTCTGTCGCCCTCACAGTCTTCACCTTGTGATTCCCACTGCTGCAGGGCCGAGCGTCTCCGGTGCACACAGCAAAAGTCTATCGCCTCCTCATTCAAAGCGCTGTGATACAGTGGGCTGATATGATCTCGGCCCCCCCGCTGATATCCTGTTGTCCTTATCTGCCCTGAGCGAAGACGGCCCCACCACTATTGTAAATAAAAACGGACAGTGAGTGTGGCCCTGCACAGGCTGTTGTGTCCTAGCAAATTGTCACCGGGGTGGAGAAACCCCCTCTGAGCCATAGCCTGCTCCACGCAACACCCTGCCAAGGAGTTCTCCGGTTGTGGGTGCCACCTGTGTTTCCTCGTCGACGGAGCTCGTATTCGGGCACTCTGCGGGAGTTGGCCGACCAACACTGTAGTGGCAGAAGACGGCCTAGTAGTGCTACTGCGCCCCTGGCTGTGGGCTTTTCCATACTCAGCGACCGCTGATGCCTTGGCGGCATACACCCCGGCAGTGGGGCCTAACTGGGGAGCGCTGACGAGCAAAAAGTCCTGCAGTAAAAAGCGCACAAGAACTCTGACTCTCTCCTCGGAAGTTGCTCACGACCTACTAGCGACACTCATTGCAAATTGGGACGAGCACTTTTGGCGGCATTTCGGACCCCTCCAGGTGGCTCAAATATGGGGAAACAGGACAGAAACCAACCTAAACTGCATTTCGAGCAGTCGAAAAAAGCCGCGGAGCACTCCTCGGACGATCCCCCAAGCAGCCAAGCGAACACTTCGGCGGTGAGCACCGACACCTCTGTGGACTTTCATACTATGTTCGCGACGATCCAATCGACACTGACCAACATCGATGGGAAAATTGATTCCCTGACCTACCGAGTGGACCGCATGTCTGAACGTCTGGACAGGCATACAGAGAGAATCGACACGGCGGAGCGCCGAATATCTGACTCTGAGGACGCACAACGCCAAATGGAAATGAAACAGGAGAGAATTGACAAGGCCATGACGGCCATGATGGCAAAGACTGAGGACTTGTAGGCGCGCTCACGCCGAAACAATCTACGCTTTATGGGAGTAGTGGAATCGACCAACGCTGGCAATATGGAGCGATACATCGAGACGTTGCTGATCACACTTCTCGGCAGGGACACCTTCTCTGAGGTGTTCATAGTGGAGAGAGCACACAGGTCACTTGCACCTCGGCCGGCACCGGGAGCGAGACCACGCCCTATAATCACGAAACTCCTAAATTATAGGGACCGGGATGCGGCACTCCGAAGGGCCCGTGAGCTGGGCCGCCTTACCCATGAAGGGATGGACATATCCATCTATCCAGACTTCACTTCACAAGTGCAGGAGGCACGGAAGAAATTTGTGGAAGTGAAAAAGAAGCTCCGTGAATGCAACATCCCCTATGCGATGCTCTACCCGGCTAGGCTGCAGGTGACTGATGGTGGCAAGAGCATGATCTTCAGCGAGCCGAAGTAGGTGACAAGATTCCTTCAACTGAAAAACACTCAACCTCCACGACGGAGATCTCCTAGGGGTGCGCAGGACGAACAGGGCGGCACATCGGACGTTGAGTAAAAATGATCTTTTCTCCGTGACGCTGGCTGTATGCGGTATGGCACTACAAGAAGACCTCTGAGACACTGTAACTGGATTCAGATAAGTATTGTGATTAACAGGTGGATGTTTGACGCCACTGTTGGCGCAAGAGACAATGGTGCATGTTCACGGCAATCGGAACTTTGATTCAAAGTTGGGACCTATATCCTGGCATGGGGTTTCATACCCCTCATTACCCTTTCAGGTCAAGCTAGACTAGTTATTTGTAGTTGTAATCTAGACAGGAATGGTTAGACGTCCACCCGAGCGACTAGCTCGTCCGGGAAACCGGCTGGCAGCTATCCCCCCGTGTGTATTCCACAGTTTTTTTCGCTCTTAAGTATGGGAATGGGTGTGGGTGGGGGGTATTGCTTTATGGTTTTTGGGTATGTCCTCGCCATGTTTGGGATGGTGATGTGGGTGGAGGGGGGTGACCGGGGTAAATTTAGCAAAAAGGTCAGTTCAGATGTAACAACGGTTGCATATCACACGATTCAAGCATGCATGCCCTGCCGCCTCGCGGTTCACAACTCATGCACTGACAATGGTTGTAGGTGATAGAGACACGAGGAAATTGACACTTTTGACTTGGAATGTGCGGGGGATGAACAATCCACAGAAGATCAGGAAAGTCTTTGCGTATCTGGACAGGCATGCTGTAGATGTGGCCTGCCTTCAAGAAACCCACCTCACCCGAGATACTGACTGCAAAATAGGTGGTAGATGGGCCACATATAGATTAGCATCCTCCTACTCCACTTATGCCAGGGGGGTACTTCTCCTAGTCAAACGCGGTATACCGTTCACTTTGCTCCACGCACATTCAGATGACCAGGGCAGGTATCTCATTGTACAAGGGGATTTTGGCAGTACGATCATAACCATTATCACTGCCAACGGCCCAAACACCGATGATCCCTCCTTTTTCACAAATATATGGAGCAAGCTGCGATCGCTCCCACCCTCTGCAATAATCTGGGGAGGCGATTTTAATACGTGCCTGGATCCACTGGTAGATAGGTGCACTGGGAATGACAGATATGGGAAGAACTCTGCCAAAACGCTCAGGGAGGGGATGGAAGACTATGCCATGCTGGATATATGGAGGACACGAAACCCACACCGCCGGGAGGGCACGTGCATATCATCTACTCACAATACATGGTCCAGGATAGATTTCTGGATAACCACTGCAGATGTAAGCGCCTGGACTACTGATATCACGCATTTGCCCAAAACCTTCTCTGACCACGCACCAGTTAGACTGGAACTCACCATTCCCTCGTATACACCACAACAATACACATGGCGCCTTCAGCCAAGTACATTGCGAGACCAGGTATTTAATTCTCACTTGAAACTTGCTATCACCGAGTACTTCGAGCACAATGTGGGGTCGGTGGACAGTGCAAAAGTACTATGGGAGGCGTTCAAGGTTACAATTCGCGGATTCTGCATCGGTAAACATGCTGGTATCCTTAACGATATCCGTAGACAGCTCTCCATGGTCGAGGCAGACATCAAACGATTAGAGTCCACATATACCACTACTCTTGTTCCCACAATCCTGGCGGATATCAGGGGGAAAATAGACACATACCATGAATTTGCAGATAGTGAACTTAATTACATTTCACAGAAATACACGGCGCGGGCCTACGGAGAGGGTGGCAGACCAGGGCGGGCTCTTTCTAGCAAGATTCGTCCTACGCCCACGGCCTCATACATAACTAAGATAATGAACTCTCAAGACACGGCCTGTTACGATACCTCTCAATCTCGCAATGCTTTCTGAATTACTACACTCGCCTGTACAGGGCAGGGACCATACCTGGTCCCACTGAATTGAATCAGTATTTTGACGACATAGCATTGGCATGGCTGTCCGATGCGCACCGCGAGTACTTTAGTCATCACATAACTGAGGATGAGCTCCGTGAAGCCATCAACTCCCCTCCCAACAACAAGGCACCGGGCATAGATGGACTACCTGCCGAGTTTTATAAGGAATACAAAGACCTGCTGATACCACATCTAGCGGCCATGTATGAAGAGGCATACGAGGATGGCATGCTGCCCCCATCAATACGCGAGGCGTTATTGATCACCCTCCTTAAACCTGATAAGGACCCGGCCCATTGTGAATCATACCGCCCACTATCACTAATCACCATGGACGCTAAGATCCTAGCCAAAGTTATAGCCCTCAGATTAAAACCTTTGATGCAGAAGCTGGTCCTGCCAGACCAGGCGGGATTCATCCCGTCCTGCTCCACCACGCAAACCTTACGAACCATATTCGCCATGTTCCACCATATAAATCCGGAATTGCCGGCAGCGGCTGCCTTATTGGACGCTGCGAAGGCGTTTGATTCTGTTGAATGGTCGTATATGTTCTATGTCCTAAGGCGAATGGGTTTCCCGGAACCTTATCTGAAATGGATAGCATTATTATACATGGCACCCTGCGCTAGACTAAAGATCAATGGCATTATATCTGATCCTTTTCCCATTTACAGAGGGACGAGACAAGGATGCCCTTTGTCGCCCTTACTCTTCACGCTGGCACTTGAACCGCTAGCCTGCAAGATACGCCAGAGACACGCCGCTACGGCTCTGCAGTTCCAGCTACGCCCAACTAGCATATCACTCTATGCGGATGACATGGTCTTGTACACAAGGTACCCGGATGCAAATCTAAATGCGCTTATTCGAGAATATATTAGCTTTGCATACTTCTCGGGCCTTTGTAATAATTGGGACAAATCAGTGGTCATCCCGCTTACCCCTGTGACGACCAAACCGTCCCTTCATTACCCATTGCAATGGCAGACCGATCCGGTTAAATACCTGGGTGTCTGGATACACCGTGATCCGGAAACAGTGATACGGGAAAATTATGGTAGAGCAATAACCAAACTGGAAGATCAAGTGACTAGATGGATCCGACTACCCCTATCGTTAGTGGATAGGATTGCACTGCAGAAAATGGTAGTGCTGCCCCGGTTTCTATATCTATTTATGAATATACCGATTTGGTTGCCTCAGGTCCTGTTCACTAGGCTACGCACAGCGCAACTTCACTTGACCTGGGCAGGGAAACACGCGCGGGTTGGGTGGAAGGAACTGACGAGACCCTACATCCAAGGCGGCTTCAGCGCCCCCGATCTGCAACTATACTATTATTGCACTCAGGCGCAACACGCACACTATTGGCTACAGCCACACGGCCATGTGCCGCATATTGCAGTGGAGCACGAAAGTATGCACCCCACGCCCCTTCTTTCACTTCTATCTTCGCCCAGACAGTATGCCTCCAATCTGGAGATACACCCAGCGGTTTGCACCTCGAGGGCCTGGTACTCACTAGCAAAGCGTGCACACAAACGTCTGTTATATGCGCCAGCACTTCCCCTCCGTCACCACCCACTACTCACGGTGACACAGGAACCGAAAATGGTACAGGAACTACATGAGGTGGGTCTCCAAACCATCGGAGATGCTTTCCCGAACAAGGAATACATATCACAAGACGCCGCGACCTTAAGCGCATGTCGTACCCCCTTAAACGTTTTCGCATATCTGCGTTTACGCATGGCGATCAAAACCTTGTAGCCCTCTTTCCCGGCTGAACCGCCGTCGCTTAACTCGCTGCAGACACTCCTGACATCCACCACGCGGCACCGTCTAGTTACTAAATTATACAACACGTCACAGCATGAACAGTTCCGTATAGCGTATTGATCCCTAGTCAGGTGGGAGACAACACTGGGTACAACTATTGCCAAAGAAGACTGGGATTTTGGGTGTATGCAACTACAGCTGCTCACCTCTAATTGCAATCTGAAAATTATTCACTTTAAGTTTATACATCAGGTATACTACACACCCACACAACTGCATAAATACGGACTAAGAGCCGATGATCGCTGCCACCGTTGCCATGCCTCCCACGCAGACTTTTTACATATGGCTTGGGCGTGTACGAAACTCCAACCCTACTGGCAGGAGGTCACTGACACTCTTACACAAATGCTAGGAGAGTGTATTCCGAATGCACCCCTGGTGTGCCTTCTGGGTATCTATAAAATTAAACTGGCACATAGACGCAGGTTCCTGGCGGTGGCACTATTGTTGGCAAAGAGAAGAATAGCAATGAAATGGGGCAGTAAACAGACACCAAAGCATGCAGACTGGATCAGGGATATGTCATATTGCAAAACACAGCTAGACATGTATGCAGAGGACATACCCCAATTCTCTAGGCCGCGTGATTTCTGGGAACCACTGGTGCAATACCTTCTCTCTATGCAAACAGAGGACTGATTAATGCAAGTTGGTGGGCTCATAGTTGCGCTATGATATGGGAGAAGCATGCCTCATCTAGCCCTATTGCCGGCTGTTAGTAAGAACTACATATATAAATAGGTACCAGGTGCTGAACTAATGTTCCCTGATCATTTGATTCGTGATGTTATCAATGTGCAATTTCCTTATCTTTTTCTAATAAGCCACTGATTAGACCTGTAAAGCCATAGACACTAAGGGGCACATTACGATGGCGGGCGGAAGCACCACCGCCGTGCTGGCGGATGCAAAAACCACCAGTTACCGCCGGCACGCAGCAGTCCACACGCCCGTCCAATTACGATGCGAAAAGTAGGCCAAACACCGCCGGCAAGCCAGCAACACCGTCCGCCATCAAAGTGCGCCCGTACATGTAGCGGCGCAGCTCAACTGACACACACCGTCCGACGAAACACGTCCCGCCCGGCGCATAAATTACAATGCCGCAAACAAACGGCTCCCACGGCCAAGAGATACCGTACGCCAAACCGAAGCGGTAACACGGATGCCGAGCACGGACAACGAAGAAGCGGCTCCCCGAGCATGAATCCAGCACTGCAGGCACTCCCCATGCTTCTGCTGATGCACCACCAAGGACGCAACGTACCGCGGAGACGCAGGTAGGCACACACACAACAAGTGCACGCAAACAGCGCACACAGTGCAAGGGCGGAAAAAGCGGACAACCCCCACCAGCGCGTGTACACTACACATCCACCATCGCATCCACATATGACACACAGGCCAAATCGTAACATCGCAGAACACATGTGTACACACCACCTGGGACTAGTAACCAACCACCCCGTCACGGCCCAAAAGCGCCGATGACGCCGCCACACATGCGCACAACGCAGAGGCCAACCGCAGCGCCATGCATGCGTCACACACAGACACAGGGACACAACCAAGCAGCACACACATCAGCCCCACCCCGAACGCACATGACACGTGACAGGCCGGCCACAGACATGTCCCCAACGCCCAATTCACGGACAACACCCAACGCCACACAACCGACGCACACATGTCAGTGAAGACACGCAACAGCAGGACACACCCCAGTGTAACAAACATGGCGTAGCACACAGCGGCGGCAACACCAACTAGGAGAAGCAGGGCCCCTTCGGGAAGAGGAACGCCAGTACCTCACAGAAACACCCATACCACCCTGCACATATGAACAAGACATATAAAACGGAACACCAAAGAGCCCGGGGACCGACAACAGGTGGCCCAAGAATAACATTCACACACAAGGCCCAACGCAGAGCGGAAAGGCAGCCTGCCGCCCAAACAAGGGAGAGCAGACAGCACTGAATGACCTTCCATTCCAACTCCGAAACCACAGCCCTACGACAGAAGCCGGTGAATACAGCCATTGTCCAAGAATAGACCAACACAGGCATGCCGAGGAGACCGACCACAGGGCAGATAGCGCATATCACAGAAGCACACAACGGACGGGGAAGAAAGAAGAAAACACTCCCCCATGTCGGCCACATGCAAGTTAATTGGAAGGAGTCACACAGCACTGACCTTGAACTGTCTGAGAAGCATGTGGGAAGAGGGCCCGTGTCCTCCAAACAAGCCAACAGAACACAAGTCCTGTCTCCCCACGACTACACAGAGCTCACAGCAACCCCGGAGCGTGCACATTGCAGACTGCACACACAGCCGGAGCACGCCACCTCAACGAACCGCTGCGAAATGGCAACCGCAACACACCTACCCAACTACGCCGAACAGCTCAAGCTGTACAAAACCAACCTGTGCCATACATTGGGATGCGATCTCCTGTCCCTGCTGAACGTAAGTTACCGACTGACTTACCGCATCACATTGTTCAGCTGCGTCATGCCCGTCTTCTACTGTCGGAGGTGTCCCTACCAGCATCCCGTCGAGATATGCCTCTCCAACCCGGCATGTCTGAAGGCGGACCTGCTACCACTACTCCTCCCTCTGGACGCACACGACAGGGCCTGCTCTGCCTATGGGGGCATGGCGTATGTGGCCAACATCGCACCCGCACTGAAATGGGACCACTGTGCCTCCACACGACGGATCATCGAGAACAGCTACATCGAATGTCACCCAGCATGCCCCATCATGGTCCTCCAAGGGACAACTTACGAACAACACCTTGACAGCCACCATCCGCTACATTGGCTGGCAAACATGTACACCACCAATGACATGGAAGCCCTGCTGGACGGCATCGCATACCTGACAACCTGTAAATACGTCGGACCACAACGCAGGTTCCCCGAGTGACCTATGATGTCCAACCCCGCACCCATGCTTAGCTTCCGCACGGACTGGCCAGTCACCACCACAACAGCCATACCAAACGACCGGCAACTGTAACCACACCATCAACGACATCGCCATGACATCGGATATGACCGGGACATGAACACTGTTCCCCATCACATCCAGGAACACTGCATGCATCGTGGGAGGCAGTGGCATGGGCTCTGTGTATCGCACCCACATGGACGGAACTGCACGAACAACCAGGACACGACATGGATCCAGCGCACATGGACACACACACCGCTCAGTGGACATGAATAGGTCGCCTGGAGTCTGTGGGTGCTGCACCCCTCCCACCCCCGCCCCGGGAATCCCATACCAGGACCTTTGCATGGACGACAAGTGCATACAACAACAACACGACCCCAGTGACTGTGACATGTCCAGTAACCACCACAGTGCAACAACAAGTGGCACGCCGCTGCATGCACGCAAGCACATGCCCTGATGTCAACTCACATGCACGCGTGCATGAGGAACAACCGCAGCAAACCTGTCACATGGAACTGAGATGGACTGTGCCCATGATGCCAAGCGGTCTGGTAGGCTACATGTATACCGTCTGTGTCAAAGTCCGCAGCTCCGCAGCTATACGTAAATGTACATTAGCACAGCCTTGGCCAAGCAGATGTCACTCTGAAGCCCACATCCCACATGCAACAGCCAATCACATGTAACCCCACACCCTATCCCATTTGCAATCATGCTCAGTATATCCTCAACATGTATTCCGCTGCCAGTAGTGTCCACTATACTGCATCACAGAGGACAGAAGACTCAATATAATGTTTGAAACCAAAACTGTCTCCGCTGACTCATTTCACAAGTACGAATGAGAGAGGATGAGAGTATGTGAAGTACACGGCAGTCGTGACATGACCATGTAGTCCACTGGTATTGGATGTCAACGCAAATGAGTAGCACCACTGTGGAAGACACACATGTGTCGTGTGAAGTCGTATGGACGCAGTGCTCAGGTGGGTGGGTGCGACGGGTAGATGCGCACATGCCAAGTTGGAGCACGCCGTGTTGGGAGGGGTCATGAACAGTACACCACCGCTTCCCTGGGCATTGTGAGAGGACACCTGTCGGGGGGAGTGAACACGTGTGTGCACAGCAGCCGGGCACACGTACAAAGCGGTACCAGGCGCACCTCAGCCTACCCTCTGTGGACAAGCTGGATCCTGTTGTGCGCCCGCCATGCCCCTTGACAAGGCACACACAGCCCCAGTCGACCAGGTGTAACCCCAACATAGTCAATCCGCACAGGCGATACAGGGCACGGGATGGCAGTGGAGCATGGTGTGTGAGAGGTCTCCTCGCGCTCCTCCTGGTCATATCACGCAGGCAATAGAACCTCAACGTCTAGCATGGCACAAGTCACATGGAAGTGTAGGGGGACGCACCACAGCACGAGCAGCACTGACGTCACGGGAGGTGGCTCGCACCATCCCATCCATTGCCCATCATACCAACCACGCCACATGCCATTGCGACTAAGTGCAAGCGCGTGTGCCACCACCCCCGAGCCCTCCCCAGAGAGGCCAAAGAGTGAATGTGTGGGCCATCAGCCACAGACGGACGCGGCCTGGCCGCAAGGGCAGCCACAGCCACTGGGTGTCGCAGGTGGCGGATCCGGAAGGCGAAGACTGTGATGCATAGTCCATGCAGGCCGGGTCTCCATTTGGGGCACCACGCAGGTGGACGGCGTCCCGCAACACATCATACCCTGAGACAGCCCACTCGTGCAACTGGACCCACACATATCCTCCTTGCCCTCTCTGGTGCGAGCTTGGGGCTGCCTGTGCAAGCGCTAGCCTCGCAGGTGAGCATGCATATTGGGGGAGCGAGGGGAGGACATGAGGGCTGGGGTGAAGATGACTGTATCACTGTCAGTTAGTACAAGGGATGACCCAGATGTGGAAAGGAAGAGACGTGTCCCGTGTGTACTGCAACTAGTCGCCAATCCAACTACCCCCCCATGGCCGGAATGTAAGCCCGCACCTAGGCCCGCCCATCCGCCACATCGAACATACCACCAGCACGACAACCTTCCCATTCGAAACACTGACTGGGGGTGGCGACCAGTGTACAATCATGTGTAGCCTACCCACGCGTACATGTGGGCCCTCCATGATCCATGTCACCTGCGGCAAAGTCATGACATGCGCAATGAGGGAAGTGAGGAGAGCTGCCCGCCCCACGCGCAGAAGGTGCATCAGCTCCACAGACCCAGCAGCGAGTCCAGCAGGGGTCACATGTGCAGGGGCAGCTGTGCCTGGTGTGAAGGCACATGCATATAGACAGCACATCGACCAATGTGTAGTCTGCCCACATCTACAGTCCATCATCATGCGGACATAGGAATTGAACACAGGGCAACACATCTCAGTGGGTGCACCCACCGTGACCAACAATGCGCAATCATCGACGTACCCGCCCTGTGCATGGCCCCCCACCCAACGGAGGCACATCCAGTGCCACCATCCCACACACACAAGCCTTCCACGGAACATGCTGTGTCCAATGGTCAGTACAGAGTCAGCGCCCATCTGGTGGATCCTGAACAGGAGACACATGCACACACATGCCAGCTCCCACTATGTACGACTGCCACCTGGCACGTGCAATGTAACCTCTCACCTGTGACGTGTGAATGCAAGCACACAGCCGTCTTGGCATGGGGCTGTCAATGTGGACACCTGTCAATGTGTCGGGAGGTGTGATCCGTACAGTGCTGTACATAGGGTGCAGTGCTGACACCTACTACTGTCTCATATCCCCTCGTGCCACAGGTCCCACTTGTTTTGGCCGCTCAGCCTGTGCCCACATCGTCGTCGTCGTGTGCCATACTCATCCAGCCGCGGAAGCAGTTCCATGCTCAGCAGACATTCATGTTGCCGTGGCGTTGCCGCTTGACGGATATGCAGTCAGTCCCCATCAGCACGCCCCGCAAGTCATTGGGGCCTAGATCCCCATGTGCATGCACATGGCAGTGGTTTGTATCACTAGCCATTGCCATTGTTGGGAGACCTGTGTAAGTGTATTGTGGCCGTGCCGTCCCAGCTTGACAGCTGGGCTGTGGCTCATGTGCTTGCTCAGTCATGTCAGTGATGTGTATGCGAAATTGCTATGTGTCGTGTTGCTTTGACATGTGTCCTCTGCCATTGTCCCTAGGCGGAGACCGAACATTGACCGCCCATACCAATTGCTGGCGGACATGGACGATACAGAGGTTATTAGGAAGTGTCGGCTGGACAGGCCAACCCTGCATCGACTGTGTGCCATGTTAGAACCCCATCTCCGTCCCCGCAGGGTGTATCCGACTGCTGTCACCCCCACGGCTAAGGTGATGGCCGCCATGCATTTCTTCGCCACTGGGTCATTCCAGCACACAGTGGGCAGTGGAGGAGGGATGTCCCAGCCCATGTTCAGCAAGGTGCTGAGGGATGCACTGGCAGCCATGATGCTGTACCGGAACAGGTACATCCGCTTCCCCAGGGCTCGTGAATTGGTGGCAGTGAAGGGTGCATTCTATGCCCTTGGCAGAATCCCACACGTCGTTGGAGCCATTGACTGCACACATGTCGGCCTTGTTCCACCACAGGCCACTGAGCACCTGTACCGCAACAGGAAGCACACGCACTCCCTGAATGTGCAAGTGGTGTGCCTTGCGGACATGGTGATCACCCACGTGTGTGCAAAGTTCCCAGGCTCGGCCCATGACGCACACATAATGCGCAACAGCATCTTGCCACGACTGATGTCCAATATGCAACAGGATCGTGCCTGTATTGTCGGTGAGTATGTGGAGTGGTGTAGCGTGCTGGCTGTGCGATGCTGTCCCCTGTCCAGTTGGATTAGCAACGGTTCTCTGTGTCCCTCACACCCAGGTGACTCTGCGTATCCGAATGGGGCATGGCTGCTCAGTCCATTGAGGAATCCTCGCACCCCAGCAGACGATCGCTACAATGAGGCACATGGGAGGACCAGACGTGTGGTCGAGCGTACCTTTGGCCTCCTCAAGTCCAGGTTCAGGTGCCTGGACCGCACCGGGGGTGCGCTGGCGTACTCCCCACAGAAGGTGTGCCGGATAGTGGTGGCGTGCTGCATGCTGCACAATCTGGCCATTCGGAAGCAGATCCCCCTCATCGTGGATGACGGAGATCAACCAGGGCCCCAGCCCGCAGACCAGGACAGCTCGAGTGAGGAGGACAGCGGAGAGGAGGAAGCTGGTAATGTGCGGCAGCAGCTCATCGCCCGCTACTTCACTTGACGGTGAGTGTCCATGTACGACGGCTGATGTGGCTGTATCTGTGCAGGTGTGTGTGTGCTGTGTCAGGGTGGCCGTTTGTTCACTGCGTGCTGTGTGTCAACGCTCCATGGCCAGGGTAGTATGCCACTGTTGGTGGCTGTGGCATTGTGCCCTATAGCTCTGTGCGATGTGTGTACATTGCTTGTAGTTGTTGACATGTACTGTGTGATGGGTGTGTGACACACTCATTGAATGTGCTCCTATTCTGTCTCCCACCCCTAGGTCCCTACAGGCCCTCCGGATTCAAATGCCATGCCACGCATCAGGTGCCTTTCCGCCCAAGGTGGCCGTTGTATTCCGTACAAATAAGACACAGGGCACAAACAGCAGTTAGTGAAAAAGGTGCATTTATTACAAACTGTGACATGTGATTGTGTGTAAGGTGATGACAAAAGTGGTGCGTGCAGTGACAATGAGCTGTCGGTCATGGCTGCGTGATGATCAGGGTGTACCCACTGGTTCTATGTCCATAGTCCAACACACACATGCCATCCAGATGGCTGTGTGGAGTGGGATCGTAGTCCAAGTCAATGCAGTGGCTGGTCAAGGAAGGCTGGCGGAAGGCTGGCTGGCTGCCTCACTTGCGTCTGGAGCGTGCAAAGTCCTCCCGGGAGATCTGTTTCCTCTTCGGACGGCCCCTTCCACGTTTGCGAGGGGGGTGCCTGCTTGCGACATGCTGGTGGTTGAGGTGTGATCACTGGCTGTGGACGCAGGGGAACTGGACACTGCTGCTCCACCCTGCGCCCCGGCAGGTGGTGGCGGAGGGGAGCTGCTGTCCCTGGCTGTGACCTCACCGCCACCACCAGCTGTCCCATGAGGTCCACGATTTGGCCCATACGGGCGTCCATGGACCTCAGCACCCCCAGCACCTCACGCGTGTCTGAAGCAGACCGGACCCATTGTCCTTGGGCCTCTTCATAGGCCCCAAGGACTCTGGCCATGTGAGGCAGGGCATGGCTCCCAGGGGAGGCTGGCGTTTCCCTGACCCTGCTCCTCCTACCAGTCCTGCTGCCACCGGCCTGCCCACTAGCCACATTGCTCACCACGGTCCTCGCTGTGGCTCCCAGGGTGGATCCAGTCGTCCGAGCCACCACCTGCGCTGGGGCTGGTGCCAGCGAAGACGTGGCGGTGGTGGCGGCGGTGGTGGTCGGTGCGGCGATGGTGGCGGTTGCGGCAGTGGTAGTGGCCACAATGACCGTGGGTGTGGCCGCAACGACAGTGGCAGCAGGGGGCTGTGAATGTTCAGCAGCCCTGGATGATGGGTTGGTGGGTAGGAGGGGTCCTGGGGAGCGGCTGGGCCCTGCCACACCAGATGGGCCTGCTTGGTTGTCCGTGTCCAAAGAGGAGGACAGATCCTCCAGATCCGTGTGTCCTCGTTGGGGGCTTGTAGGCTGGCTGTGCTGGCTGCTGGCTCCATCCCCAGCATCCAGCAGTTCGTCACCTGTGGAGAGAATGAGATTTGTTATTTTGTTGCACCTGGCGAAGTATGTATTTGTCGTCTGACATTGACAGTTCGTGCAATCTCGTACATGGGTTTCCCGGAGGCGTGTGTGTGGCTGTAGCATCTGTAGTTGTGTGTGCTTGGCAATGGGACTGTGTGCTGTGCACATGTGGCATGGGACGGATTGGCCATGCCGATGGGTGTGTTGCTGTGCCCCTACTTATTGTGACTCTGGTGTATGCGGGATCCTGGCCCATCCTGGGTCTGGTTTGTAGTTTGCTTTTGGGGTTCAAATGGAACGCTTAGGAACGCATATGGCAACATGGGGGCCATGCCCCAGATTCGCATTTGGGATGGAATATGCTTTTGGGGTTCAAATGGAACGCTTAGGAACGCATATGGCAACATGGGGGCCATGCCCCAGATTCGCATTTGGGATGGAATATGCTTTTGGGGTTCAAATGGAACGCTTAGGAACGCATATGGCAACATGGGGGCCATGCCCCAGATTCGCATTTGGGATGGAATATGCTTTTGGGGTTCAAATGGAACGCTTAGGAACGCATATGGCAACATGGGGGCCATGCCCCAGATTCGCATTTGGGAGGGGATATGCTTTTGGGGTTCAAATGGAACGCTTAGGAACGCATATGGCAACATGGGGGCCATGCCCCAGATTCGCATTTGGGATGGAATATGCTTTTGGGGTTCAAATGGAACGCTTAGGAACGCATATGGCAACATGGGGGCCATGCCCCAGATTCGCATTTGGGATGGAATATGCTTTTGGGGTTCAAATGGAACGCTTAGGAACGCATATGGCAACATGGGGGCCATGCCCCAGATTCGCATTTGGGATGGAATATGCTTTTGGGGTTCAAATGGAACGCTTAGGAACGCATATGGCAACATGGGGGCCATGCCCCAGATTCGCATTTGGGATGGAATATGCTTTTGGGGTTCAAATGGAACGCTTAGGAACGCATATGGCAACATGGGGGCCATGCCCCAGATTCGCATTTGGGAGGGGATATGCTTTTGGGGTACATGCTGTGAGCCATGGGTGCCGAACGTGACGTGTTGTGGCAGCATGACAGTGCATGGTTTGAGGTGTGTGCATGCTTGACATGGCCTGCATATTTGCTGTCTGTTGTGATTACTGGACATGGCATTGGACGCATCGTTATGAGTGAGTGATAGTTGTGTGCCAGCCAACGTATTGCAGTTGTCCCATCTCCTTGGTGTGCGTGCTGCCATGTGCATCACTGCAGTGCTCGGGGGGTGTGGCCCATGTTGTGTGTTGTTGCTCACAGTGTGGCGTGCGCTTCATTGACTTCTGGCACATGGTTGGTCATGGGCATGTGTCTTAGCGTGACTGCTGTATGTGTGGCAGCTGTGCGGATGACATGCCTTTCATGAGACTGGGGCTGACGGATGGGATGGATGGTATGTTGTATGTGCATGGTGTGTCTGTGAGTTTGATGGGTTCAGTGGTGTTCGTGTGCATTTATGTTGTTCCGCTCTGTTGCGTCTAGTGTTGTTTGTCTTACATAGGCGTAGTTGTGGGGTGTGTTGTTGACAGGCAGTAGGGGCTACATGGACAGGACTTCAATGGTGTTTCGGTTGTGTGTGATGAGTTGCACAGTGGCTGCCGTGTGGGACTATATTCAGTGTGGCTTGTGCATGCAGACGTGGCTCCTTGGGTGTTGCTATGTCTGTGATGGGTCATGTGGGGTGTGAGTCTGTTGTTCATGTCCGTGTGCACATTGTTCACTTGTTCGTGACGGTGGGCGGTGCTGCATGTTCGTCTGCTACGTGACATGTCCCATGTGTTGGTCGTGTTATGGTCCTCATGCCTCCAGTAATCCAGCCCTGTCCAGTTTCCCACCTGCAAGTTGTTCGTGCGTGCACTGTACTGGATGCCACATGGCTCTAAGCGGGGGGTGCTCCATGTTGCAGGTCTGTGGGGGTGGGGGGGTGTTGTGGGTCGTGGGGGTGGCTGGACACCCACTGACACCGATTGCTGTGGACCGTGATGTCTGCCTTTCGGCTGTCGTTGTGCACTGCGGTGGCTGACACGTGGCTGTGGGGTGTGGGGGATGCTCCTCCTTGCTGTGCTGTGGGACTGGGGCCTGGTGTGTGTTGTACTTGGGCTGTCCACCGTCCCACCCACTGCACTTTGTGTTCCTGCCACTTACCTGTTACTTGTCGGTTAGTGCAGCTGTGGCGGACACATGGGTGTGGTGGGTGCTCGTTGTGGCGCTTCTGGCATATTTGGGGACCTGTTGGTGGTTACGTGGCTGGCTTAGTGTACACATGTCCCCACGCATCTTACAGTTGTTCGGTTTGGGCTGTGTGTGGTAGTGTCTGTTGCATGTGTGTGTGATGTGTTGTGTATTGTGTGCTGGACATGGGGGTGTTTGTCCCTGGGAGCTGTGGCATGGTGGTAGTGCATGTGAGTACATAGCGGTGTGCTGGTATACATTAGTTTGTACTTACCAGCCTCCACTCCCCTGTTAATCCGGCGAGGATCTCCGGATGGATTACGACTCGCACCTTCTCCTCCCACGCTTTGAAGGTCTTAAAGAGCGCGGGATTCCCTCCGCCAGTGACGGCAGCCAGCTCTCTGTTTTTGCCCTCCTTCTTCTTGACCAGGCTCTTTACGTCATTCCAACGTTTGTTAATCTCGACTCTGTTCCTGGGCAGGGTCCCGACTGCATTGACCTGGTCTACGATCCGGTTCCACATTCTGTTTCTGGTGGCTAGTGGTGTGTGCTGGACCATGTTCCCATAGATTTGTGGGTACACCTTGATGATCTCGTCGACCATGACCGTCAGCTCCATGGGCGTGAACTTGGGCATTCTTTGTGGTGCCATGATGTTTGTGGTGCTGGTGCGGTGTGTGTTGTGTAATGTGCAGGGGGTTTGTGGTGCCGGTGTTTGGTGGTGGTGGTGGTGGTGGTGCCGGTGTTTGGTGGTGGTGGTGGTGGTGGTGGTGGTGTTTGGTGGTGGTGGTGGTGGTGGTGGTGGTAGTGATGTGTGCGTTTCTGTGGTGTGCTGCTGTCCTTGCTGTGTCACTGTGTCCTCTCCTCTCTGGTTTGCAATGTAGCAAGGGGTTGTGGTCTGTGGGAGTGCTGCTTTTGTACTCACCTATGTGGGTGTGTCCTCATGGTCTGTTGTTTTCAGGTGTGTTGTGTCTGGGGTTCTGGCCTTTGTATTTTTTGTTTGTCCGGGGGGTGTTTTCGGGATGTGTACTGTGCTTGTGTATTTGTGCGTGCCTTGCTGTGTGGACTTGTTGGCCATGTTGTGTGCTATTGGTTTTGTGTGCGGATGGTTTCTGTGCAGGTACGTTGGCGCCATGGCTTCTGCCGTGTCGATTCTCATCGGCGTTGTTTGCGCTGGCGGGCGGTATATTTGTTGTTTTTCCGCGCTCATGTCGGTGCGATCGTAATTTCACGTGCGGTGTGTCGGCCGTGAGGGCGGGCGGTTTTGTGTTGTCGTGCGTGTTTCCGTCCGTGGCGGGCGGTTTGACTCCGACTCGGACGTTGGCGGGCGGTATTTTGTGTGCTTTTTCCGCCGATGGCGGTTTTCGGTTTGTGTAATCGTAATGGCGTGGTCGGTGTTCAGGCGGTGTGTGCGGGCGGATTTTTGCCGCTTCCATGCCTGGCGGATTTATTTACGCCGGGTATCGTAATGGGCCCCTAAAGGTGGTAACTTGATGCATGTAAGTGATAAAATCTACTGTATACATTGCTATTGCAATGATGTTGTATGCACACTGTGTAAAACTGTCTATTTGGCTGACCACGTAAAATAAAAAATAAAAAAATAAATTAAAAAATGTAAAAAATTAATTGTTTAGAAGTTAGTAATTTTTTTTAAAGTAAATTTTGCGTTTTAGTACTGTAGCGGGTTGTGGGTTTATAGGGGAATAGGGTGGGAAGTAATTTAATTATAGTAAAGGAATTCATAATTTTTAGAAATTATTAATTATTTTTAATTAAATTAAGCATTTTAGTTCTGTAGTGGGTTGTGGGTTTATAGGGGAATAGGGTGGGAAGTAATTTAATTGTAATTAAGTAATTATTAATTTTTATTTATTGGTATTGATAATTAATTTATTGTTAATTAATTATTAATTGGTAATTAATTTTTATTAAATGATTAATTGATAATTATATTAATTGTATTAATTTTTTATTGGAGCGGGTTGTGGGTTTATAGGGAAATAGGGTGGGAAGTAAATTAATTATAATAAATTAATTAATAATTTTAATTTTTGGGTATTGATAATTAATTTATTGTTTATTAATTATTTATTGGTAATTAATTTGTATTAATTAATTAATTGATAAATATATTAATTGTGTTAATTTAGTTTAGGAGCGGGTTGTGTGTTTATAGGGGAATAGGGTGGGGAGTAATTTATTATAATTAAGTAATTATGTATTAATAATTATTGGTATTGATAATTAATTTATTGTTAATTAATTATTAATTGGTAATTAATGTTTATTAATTATTATTTATTGGTATTGATAAATAATTTATTGTTAATTATTTATTAATTGGTAATTCATTTGTATTAATTGATTAATTGATAATTATATTAATTGTGTTAAATTTTATGTGGAGTGGGTTGTGTGTTTATTGGGGAATAGGGTGGGAAGTAATTTAATGTTATTAAAGTAATTATTAATTTTAATTTATTGGTATTTATAATTAATTTATTGTTAATTTATTAATAAATCATTATTTAATTAAAAAAATATTTAATTGATAAGTATGTTATTTTTAACCCCTACGCTATCCAACACTTTCCCTACTGTTGCACTCTCTGGAGTTGGAATAGTAATTTTTACCCCTTTTCTATCCAACACTTTCCCTACTGTTGCACTCATTGGAGTGGGAATAGCAATTTTAACCCTTTCGCTATCCAACACTTTCCCCACTGTTGCACTCTCTGGAGTGGGAATAGTAATTTTTACCCCTACGCTATTCAACACTTTCCCTACTGTTGCACTCTCTGGAGTGGGAATAGTAATTTTTACCCCTACGCTATCCAACACTTTCCCTACTGTTGCATTCTCTGGAGTTGGAATAGTAATTTTTCCCCCTACTGTATCCAACACTTTCCCTACTATTGCACTCATTGGAGTGGGAATAGTAATTTTAACCCTTTCGCTATCCAACACTTTCCCTACTGTTGCATTCTCTGGAGTGGGAATAGTAATTTTTACCCCTACGCTATCCAACACTTTCCCTACTGTTGCACTCTCTGGAGTGGGAATAGTAATTTTTACCCCTACGCTATCCAACACTTTCCCTACTGTTGCACTCTCTGAAGTTGGAATAGTAATTTTTACCCCTACTCTATCCAACACTTTCCCTACTGTTGCACTTTTTGGAGTAGGAATAGCAATTATTACCCCTACGCTATCCAACACTTTCCCTACTGTTGCACTCTCTGGAGTGGGAATAGGGATTTTTACCTCTATGCTATCCAACACTTTCCCTACTGTTGCACTCACTGGAGTGGGAATAGTAATTTTTACCCCTACGCTATCCAACACTTTCCCTACTGTTGCACTCACTGGAGTGGGAATAGTAATTTTAACCCTTTCGCTATCCAACACTTTCCCTACTGTTGCACTCTCTGGAGTGGGAATAGTAATTTTTACCCCTACGCTATCCAACACTTTCCCTACTGTTGCACTCTCTGGAGTGGGAATAGCAATTTTTATCTCTACGCTATCCAACACTTTCCCTACTGTTGCACTCTCTGGAGTTGGAATAGTAATTTTTACCCCTACGCTATCCAACACTTTCCCTACTGTTGCACTCTTTGGAGTGGGAATAGTAATTTTTTTCCCTCTGCTATCCAATATTTTTCTGTATTGTTTTAGGTAATGTTGTGTATAATTTATTTTAAAAACATTAAAAATATTGTAGTTTTTTAATTTGTTATATATATTTTTTATATTTTTATTTATATTATTTTTGTATGTGTATATATGTATTTATAATTTATAAAATGTTTTAACAATTTATAAGTTATTAAAATAATTATTTATGAATATTATTAAGTATATATATTATATTTTATATGTATATATTTAATTTATTTTAACATTATATGTATTAGTTATTATTTTTAAACATGTTTTAATATTTGTAACTATGTTTCTTTTAATTATATGTATTATTTACTTTATTTTTTTACATTTAATAAAAAACGATATTTTTACAACAATATTTTTGACATCGATATTTTTTTCTCGATATTTTTGTACTTAACATGATGTAGATAGGATGTCGATATTCTTGACTTCGATATTTTTGTCACAATATTTTTGTACCTCGATATTATTGTAGTCGATATTTTGTCATTGATTCCCCTCGCGTGCTCACCATTTCTGCCAGGCTCCACCTAATCCAAATATACTCCCTCCATTGTGCCTACCTTACTCCAGTCGCCTATCTCTGGTTGGATTCCTTCCCACCCCTGGGTGCCCGAGATGTGCAGCGGACCCCGCAGATTTCTATCATATGGTCTGGTCCTGCACCTCCCTCACCAGTTATTGGGCAGCAATAATAGCAGAACTGAGTGATATACTGTGCTGGGATGTCCCACTCACCCCCTTGCCCTTCTCCTGGGAGTGATGGAGGGACTAGACTGCTCCCGAGCTGATATATCGTTCCTAGGAACGGCCATCATGGTGGCCAAAAGAGACATTGCAGCTGCTTGGAAAGATCCAACCCCCCCGACCATCGCCAAATGGTGGAAGGGAGTGGACTGGTGCGCCATGCAAGAAAAGCCGGTGTATGCGGAGAGAGGATGTCCTGCTGAGCATGAACGCATAAGGGGCAAATGGCTGGGGTTGGTGACTTGAAGTCGATTTATTGGGGGGTGAATAACCTGAGGTCTTAATAAGCAATATATCTTGCTTGGGGAGTGCAAAGCAATACCTGGAGAGCTAATCAAATGTGTCATCTGTCACAGTGTAGCAATGTATTGCATTGTTGTTTGCAAAAACATTGATTATCAAAAAAAAAATAACCAGTATGGTAAAACTACATCAGTTCAGACCACATTGTTTGTGTCATTTTCATTTTCTGACCTTGAAATATAGATAACAAGGCACTTGTCCAAGACTGATGTTACATTAGGGGGCCGATTCCGATTCAGGCCAGAAATCACTCCGACCGAGCCGGACCCGGAGAGATTTCCGACCGAATCGGACTCTGGCAGCCCGACCGAACGAGTACGATGCGTACGCATGCAATCGGACTCGATTCGGTCGGACTCCCATTGAAGTCAATGGGAGCCGGTCGTACAACGCGTACGCGGGCTCCCATTGACTCAATGGGTGCGAGGCAAACAAGGGCGCCCTCTACAGCGGGTACGCGTCGATGCGAATCGCGCCGTACATGCACAGGTAGGGGGGACCAATGGGTCCCCCCTGTGTGCGACTCGCGCGGCTACGCATACAGGGGGGTCCGACACGGACCCCCAAAGTCCGGCTCCGAATGCCCTTTGGAGCCGGACGGCGCGAGTCGGTCGGACTGCTCGAGGCGCGCATCGTACTTGCCCGGCCGGGGATCGTCTCCATTGCGCGGTGCGAGTCGTGTCCGTGCGAGTCGGTCGGAGCGGTTCGGACCCTCGTACGAGTCGGTCGGCGATTTCGCGTGCGCTCGCATCGTACTCGCTCACCCGGACGCACGTACGAATCGGTCGGGAAAGAGGGCTCCGAATCGGATCCGGTTAAGCCGAATCCGATTTGGTGCCCTACCGGCCGAGATCGGAATCGACCCCTAGGTGTCTTGTCGATGTCACTGTCTGGATAATTTGACACTACCACAGATTCTTCGAAACATAAGGACTGATGACATCTAAGTCAAACGTAGACATGCCGATGATCTTGGCCTGTTCATAATGGACTCTGGTCTTGGGGTTTTTACATCAAGTTTCGTTTAAATTGAATCATAAATTAAACATGCTTGACACTGGTTCAACCTATTTATTAGTGGTGTTATTGTGTTTTTCCAAGTCGGTCAGACTATTGTTGGTCACTTTTTACAACTTTACCTCTACCCAGAGGACCTCCGAGCATTAGCTAGCACTGAGGGCCTTCCTGGAGTGATTTAGAGAACAGTCTAGCTCATTTAAGCCTTTGCTTCTCGTGGGTTATCTTAATTTGGATCTTTGTGCGGAGAAGGAATGTATACATGGATCACAGTGTGACAGAGAGGTGGGTGGTTCTCTTCACATGGAAAACACTGCCCAAGGGGAATTACTGAATACAATTCTGAATGGATTTAAATTGGGATTTTCTTTAGACGTGGTTGCTTTTTATTGCCTCTAACCTAGTATTCCTACTTTTATTGGTAGAGGGTCATCAACTGTGATTGATTAGATAGTTATTTCAGCCACACTTGTTCCTTTATTAAAGCACTTTTATGTTAGTTGGAGTGGATTCAGCGATCATAATTCCTTAAGTCTCTCTTTGTGCTGGGCCATGCCTGAGGGAAAGTCAACTGGTACTAAGACTTCTGTTGAGATTATTGCTAGAAACAAAGCACTCACTGATCAACGTCGTGGGTTAAAGTAGTCCAAAGTAATTCCTGAGACCTTCCATAACAATTTAATTGCTTTTTGCGCTGAGGAGTTTAAGGTATGTCTTTCGAAGGCTTCAGCTAATGCCGAAATATTAGCAATTTTCAAGACGATCTGTAACAAGGTTAAAGTGGATTTAACTGGTCAGGGTTATAACTTTTTATAATGTGCACATAGGGACCTACTTAAAGTGCTGAGTGAAAAACCTAGGTTAAGAGGTTCTGTTGTAGTCTGTCGAGAGAAGTACAAAGCAGCTGTAAAGGAGAGGAAAAGGCACTTGAGAGAGGAAGCATTAGAACAACGTACTCAAGCTTGCAAGAGAGGTCACAGTTCCCTATTTTGGGTCCTAGAGAAATTACCCAAACTTTGCTCAGCCCGAGGGAAACACAGTGTGTTCTCATATTTCCCAGGAGATTTGGATAAAACATTTTGAAGGGGGGTTTATAACTCAGTAGACATACCCCTATTGGAGCCTGATGTAGTTCTTACCCAGGGTGCTTTCAATATTATTTTTCAGATGGAGGTCATTGCAGCTTTTACATGCCTAACTAAGAAAAAAGCCCCTGTCCCTGACAGGGATTCCTCTGACTTCTATAAAGTGGATTTTAATCTATGGGCCCATTTCCTCAACCAGATTTTAAATGCTGTTGCTAAAGAAATTCTACCCTTTCCTGGCCCGCTCAATCATCATTCCAGTTTTTCAAAAAGGGGACAAGAATGATCGTTGCTGCAAATTACCTATCTCACTTATTGATTCTGTAGTGAAGGTGATCAGGCGGGTGATTTTAAATAGGCTTACTGCCGGAGCGAAGATAATCATGCAATTACTGATTTGCAATATGGATTTAGGTCCGGTTGGAGCACCCTCAACCAGTGTTTAAATTTACACCTGCTTATAAA
Source organism: Calotriton arnoldi (assembly GCA_963921515.1). NCBI lineage: Eukaryota > Metazoa > Chordata > Amphibia > Caudata > Salamandridae > Calotriton > Calotriton arnoldi. The sequence goes on from CAWUFW010002165.1 coordinate 1,830,129, forward strand.
TTTATTGTGGCCAAGCGGAGTAGTTTACACTTTACGGACCTTATATCTGCCTTTGATACTGTCAATAGGGATAAACTCTGGTTATAATTGATTTCTATGGTGATAGACTTGGATATTGTTTATTTTTTAAGAGATTTGCAGGGGGACATATGCCCAATCCACTGGGGGAGAAAGACAAGGTTTCATATTGGCCCCTTTCCTATTGACCTACCTGTATATTAACTAACTGGAAACTGCCCTTCTCAGAGATGCCAAAGATGTGCCTCGTGTGGGTGGTAGACCAATTACGGCACGTTTTTATGCCGATAATGCTGTACTGAACATCTCTTGGTCTTAATAATAACAAACTTATAAAGCGCATGGTTACACTAACCAGTGTGTCCCCGCGCTGCGGCACAGTTCAGATCGCGGGCAGAGGAAACAAGCGGTTAAACCAGAGAACTCAGAGAAGGAAAAAAGCCAGGTTTTGAGTTTTTTACGAAAGAGTGTCTCCACAGACTCCAGCCGGAGCCCCGGGGGGTGTTTATTCCAATGTTGGGCAGCCAGAAAACAAAAAGAGCGGCCACCAATCCTCGCGCACCTATTTGAAGCTTTTGTCACCTTAATGAACTCCCTGGACCTTTATACCAACTTTAGAAATCACATATAATGGTAACTGGCTCTAAATCAACAAAATCAAGATGACATTTTGTTCAAGTATATGAAATTTGTAGGGTTTCGGTGTACCCTTATTTGGGTGTATAATTAGGTGCAATTAGATGCTAAGGGGCCGATTCCGATCTCGGCCGGTAGGGCTCCGAATCGGATTCGGCATAACCGGATCCGATTCGGAGCCCTATTTCCCGACCGATTCGTACGCGCATCCGGACGAGCGAGTACGATGCGAAATCGCCGACCGACTCGTTCGGGCGTCCCAACCGCTCCGACCGACTCGTTCCCGGGTCAAACCGCACCGACCGACTCGCTCGTACACGACTCGCACCGCGCAATGGAGACGTTCCCCGGCCGGGTAAGTACGATGCGCGCCGCGAGCAGTCCGACCGACACGCGCCGCCCGGCTCGAAAGAGCAGTCGGAGACGTACTTCGGGGGTCCGTGTCGGACCCCCCTGTACACGTAGCTACGCGAGTCGCACACAGGGGGGACCCATGGGTCCCCCCTACCTGTGCGTGTACGGCGCGAGTCGCTTCGCCGCGTACCCGGTGTAGGGGGCGCCCTTGTTTGCCTCGCACCCATTGAGGCAATGGGAGCCCGCGTACGCGTTGTACGACCGGCTCCCATTGACTTCAATGGGAGTCCGACAGACTCGAGTCCGATAGCATACGGACGCATCGTACTCGTTCGGTCGGGCTGCACGGGTCCGATTCGGTCGGAAATCTCTCCGGGTCCGGCTCGGTCGGAGAGGTTTCAGGCCCGAATCGGAATCAGCCCCTAAATTGTCATGGTTAACGCTCTTGACCGCCAAAAAACAACTATTACTAAGATCTGTTTCTGCTATTTGTAACTCTGGACAGGAGAACATACTGTTGAAAATTATGTTCAGGATCAATCAAGCTAAGCATATTTCAGCAGTACTAAGATCTGTTTCTGCTATTTGTAACTCTGGACAGGTGAAGAAACTGTTGAAAATTATGTTCAGGCTCAATCAAGCTAAGCATATTTCAGCAGTTTGATATAGTGTTGATATTTGGGGCTATGTGGATACTTCCACATTAGAATCTGCTGAGAATAATTATGTAAGACGTTTGCTGTCTCTTACTCAGGGCATCCGTGCATATATGGTTCACGAGGAATTAGGTTTGGGTTATATTTCTGATGTTCTTGCCCTTCCTACCCTACTCAGATGGCTCTCAGTCTCCGTTAACAGGGAAACCCGGCTTAATACAGCCGTTTTGAGGCATTGTATGCAGCCGCGGTCCGTGCAGGTAACAGCGGTGGCGTGGTGGGGCCGGGTAAGGGGGGGTTGTGAGGGACGATGCCGAGGGGAAATTAAACAAAATAATTGATTTTCCCTCTGCAGCGTGCTTTGAAATCCCCCCATACCCGGCCTCACCGCCCCACTGTTGTTACCTGCACGGACCGCAGCTAATTGTACTAACCTTGGGGGTGATTAGGATTGCGGAAGGACCGCCACCGCAGGGCCGGCGGTGGTGCTCCTTCCGCCATCAAACGGAATTTTCCCACCGCCAGATTATGATGGCGGTGGGAACATGACTGCGTCCGCTGCGGACGCAAAGATCGTCCGCCGCCAGCAATCGTACCGATTGCCTGGCGGACGGTGCAGGGGGCCCAAAATGGTGGCGGTGCCTAGCAGGCACCGTCCACCAGATTAGAATGCATGCCAAAACCTGCCTTTCCATGGCGGCGATGCCGCCATGGAAAGGCATACGGAGTTTTGCATCGGGGCCTGTTGTGGGCCCCCAGGGGGGTGGGGTGGTGGGGGGCTGCACTTGGGGGGTACCTATGGTACCCCCCTACATTGCCATGCCCAAGGTGGCAGCCACCGCGCGGTGGCGGGCAGACTAAAGTCCGACCGCCATCCTAATAGGGCCCAAAGATGGGATTTATAGGATCCCTTGGTTGAATTACATTAAATGTGTTTTTACAGTGCTCGGGTGTCCAGAACCTTTTGATAACCTGGACTGTGTCAGGAAATCAGACCTGAGATGGGCTAAAATTAATTTCCTCTCACATAAAAGGGACAAGAGAAAAATCTATTAATTAAATACGCCCTCTCTGTGAGTTCACACTTATTTCAAATGTACCTCGTTCATGGAATCATATTTGGCCTCAATGCCAAGCACAAATCACTGTTACCTTTTAACGTGGCTCAGATTAATTTTGGTACACTGTTTACTTGCTGTAACAAGGGGTTGGCACCAGGTCAAAATTCTGGACCCTTGTTGTAGTGAGCTATTTCTGTCCAGGACATGTTACACTTTACTTTGTTTTGCAGGTTTTATGCACAATTGAGGACAAGGTACGTTTTACCCTTGTTAAGAAGTCTGAATTTTACTCAAGCTAGGTTGGCCTTGCTGTATTTACAACTGTTGTCATCTAATCGAATTTGTCTTTTTATCGCATGTTTTTTACGAGATGCTATCAAATTAAATTCTTTGATGGGTTGCTAATTATTTTAACTGTTTTAATTTTTGTCTACGTGCCCTATTTATTTTTTTATGATTTCTTTGTAAAAACCAAAGTAAAGACAATGATTGACTAATCACTTTATAGTAAACACAACTTTTGTTTTTTTACTTCTGGGTCCCTCGGTATTAAGAAAAGTAGGTAAAGGCTCTGTCAGAGCGCTGGAGCAGTCCGTAAGTGGCCCTATGGGTCTCTCTGGAGTACTGCAGTATTTTATGGGACATCAAAAAAATAAAAATTAAAGCAGGAATTTTATTGGCAATAGAAACAAAGTAGGATGAAACTTCTTGAGCATCATTTGCTATTGTTATTTGACAGCTGGAATTGTTTTTTAATCCAGACCCATCATGGTATCTAGAGAAACTTGGGAGAATCAGCCATCAATCAGTCAAAGCACTTATACCAGTTAATATCACCTTCCTAGGATGAGAATGTAATTGTGGTGCCTACAACATCCTCAGTACCACCACTGGCTGGGCCTGTGAAAGAATTGGTTGTGTAGAATTATTTTACCCTTGCACTAGGGGAAAGAATTAATGCCCATTCTGTTACTTGCAGCTTGTCCAATCAGGTGCTGCATCAAGGAAAGTTGGGCAGTACTTAGTCAATAGGGACATCTATAATGTGGAAGCTTCTTCGGTCCCATCACCTGAACCACACTGCCCGGGCTGAGATGGTGAGGCACAGGGGAGTTGGTCATGAAGAAGAGCAAAGTGTACCACCTGAGTTTCTATGGCAGGTAGAAGAGTATAACCATTTTATGCGGTACTATGTAATATACTGCACTATGAGTAAAAAAAAGTATTTTTAGGGGAGAAAAACAAAAGAGCCTTCTACAAAGCTCTACAACTACATATGAAGGAGCCAAGTAAAAATGTAAAATATGTTAAAATATACGTTTATGGTTAAAAAAAAAAAATACATAATATAAGAAAAACATAAAATCACTAAGATTAAAAAGAAATGTTGACTATAGCATGTGCCTAATGGCAAATACTAATAAAGAAAAAATTACAAAAAGGTTTAAAAAAAAACCAGACAAAGGCCTACATAAAACTGTCTCTTCACACTGCTAGAGGTGCTGTGCAGAAGAGGTAGTGTTGATTGCCTGTAAAAAATTCAACACAGTTAGAGACTGGAGGCCTTACCTTGTTTGCTAAGGTCAGTGCACAAAGACGTAGGTTGTGCAACATTTAAGCAGCCCTCCCTCTAACTCTTATACACATAAAAATTAAACTATGAAAAAACAGAAAAAACTGAAATTCACTGAAAAAACAAAGATTACCATGACCCTATAGTTAAGTACGTAAATAATACCTTAAGTTATGTGAAAAAAACAGAGATTCACTGAAAAAAATACAAGGTTAAAGTTGGATATCAAAAATGACCTTTTCACACCAGAATAACATTACATAAGACTAGAAGGGCGTGGCAGGACGACATACCAGACTTAACAGATGACGACTGGGCTGAAGCCTTAGCTAGCCCCCGGGGAGCGGCTGTGTCTTCTCGATACTGCCTCATCCAATATAAATACATACACTGTGCATACTATACACAACTCCGTCTCTGGAGGATGGGTTCATCCAATCCCCCCAGTGTTTACGTTGCGAAAGGGAAGAGGGAACATTTATACATACGGTTTGGAGCTGCACAGCATTACAGCCCTTTTGGCGCAAAGTCTCAACCTGTCTGGGCAGGGTATTATACGGGGATCTCCCATATGACCCAAAATTATTTCTACTACATAGCAGTGATGGGATAGGGGGGAACCGGTATAAACAGCACCTGCTCTTCCTGGCCCTCACTATTGCTAAGCGCGACATCGCCCAGTTATGGAACAGGGCTTCTCCCCCAACATTGGGGAAATGGAAAAAAGACCTAGACAGATGCATGGGAGCAGAGATTGCGGTGTTCCAAGCATGAGGCTGCCCCCAGAAACACAGGAAAATATGGTCCCGATGGGCAACATATTGGGGTATAGACTTACCTCCCCTTCCCTCTCAGACCCCCAGATGGGAGATTCTTTCCGCGCTCCCCTGACCACAACACAACATACACTATACCATCATTGCCCATACATGTCCTCAGCTGGTCCTCCTAAGATGCACGGGTATTGGATCTGTCTGCGCCAAGTTTTTGTTGGTATATATGCAAGTTTTGCAGTTAATAATGTATACATGCTTGGTACATCCGAATCATTTTTGCTTTCAATATGTACATGCAGGGCTCCGGCTACGACTGTACCATGGAAATTCAATAAAATGTGTTATAAAAAAAATGACCTTTTCTTACAGGAAAAAACCCCAGAAACTCGCTAAACAAATCAAAGGTTTAAATGATGTTATAGTTAGGTGACGAACTATAACTTGCACCCCCGTCATGCACTGCTTAGGACCTTGCATTTTACGTCACTCACAACATGATAAATGACATCACTGATGAAATCTCAAATACCATTAATGATGATATTACTGATGACATCATCCAAGATACTACTACTAGAATTACTCTATAATCATTATTAAAACCAGTATTGGTAGTAAAGGACTTACAATCATAAAGAGCATAGGTTAACTATAAATACATGCGTGCATCTATAGAATAGAAATAGCATAGTCATGGAAATAAGTCTGGCTGAGTATGGTAAAAGCTATATGGTGCACAATTTACCAACTAATAAAGTTTTAAGGGCAAGCACCATTTCAATTAAACAAGGTAAAGATTGAGCGCAATTAGTGCGAGATGCAGATGCAAGTTTTAAACAGGTTGTGGCTTGAATCAAAGCTCTATTGCCAAAGATTTGTGAGCTTCTGTTTATAATGCATGAATCACGTGTGGATGTCTTGCCATGTGCTGACATTAAAGAGTTGTATTGTATAGACAGTTTCTCTATAAACTGGATGTTTATAAGGTGCAGATAAATATGTCCAGGAGTTCATTGATATTTTGAGACATTATTAATCGTTGAAGAATGTATAATGTATGGATGACCCCCATACAGACGGGTTATGTCGCAGAGTAATTGTAAGCATTGTTCTATGAGTGTACGCCATTCTGCTGATTTTAGGAATATGTGCAGTGTATTTTTACAAACTGGACGATTATCTATTGGGCCTGGCTGTACGAGCCTTTTCAGGGGCTAATGGATAGATGAGAAGATGTTGACAAAAAATTGTATGTCAGGTAAAGTATATTCAAGACTTAATGAGTTGCTAATCCCATTAATATCTATAGAGCATTTTAATTTTTATGCTGCTAAATACCAGTAAAAGGAGTAAATCATCTACTAAACGTGGATAAGATGTCAGATACACTCCATGTCTTCAATGTTGCAAAAGGTTACATCCATCGCAAATCAAGTGTAGCTTGTTGAATCACTTGAAGTCCACAGAGATTATAAAACACTGTCACATTTATTAGATGATGTCACCAGTGATGTCATCAATTATGTAATTTAAAGTGTCATGAGTGATGTAATATGTCAGGTTATAAGCAGTGCATGATGGGGGTACAAGTTATAGTTAGCTCACTCACTGAACTATAATTGGCAAATGTCAGTGTTTTTTCGTTTCTTAAACTTTAAGCCTTGTGTGACTTCATCAGCTAACTATAAAATCATTGCAACGTTTGATTTGTCTAGTCAATAGTTGGTTATAGTTAGGTTAGAGTTTCTATAGGAAAGTAATTTTTGTTTCTTTAATAACTTTGGCAATGTTTGATAAACCTCTACAAAAAGAAAGTTCATCCACTTTGACTCATGTGGCAACCACTACAGGACTACTGAATATAAAAATGATAAGCCAAATAAGGGGGCAAGGTGGACACACCATAACCATCAGGGCCATGTGAGGGGAGCCTGAATATATCTCTTCTGGTGGATAGAGTGAGCCACCATGAGCAAAAATGCACAAAAAGCATCCAAAACAACCCGTAGGAGACCAAGAAAATGTCGAAGAAAGTGGAGTTCCCCGTGGGGTGCAGGCTGAGAACAGAGTGAATAGAGTTGTGCTCCTGGAAACTTTATGAACCCCCGGCGGCAATACAATAGAGGGAGCAGCCCCAGGTGTGAGCTACATCTGCGAGTGACAGGGCAGGTTCCTAAGAAGATATTTAAGTCCCAGGGCACTTCCCTGATGATCATCCTGTCAGGGGAACAAGAAACCTCCCCATATCCAAACCCTTTGTCTCAGCCCTGGGGGCATATCCACACCTAATCAATAAGTTATTCAGCTCCTGGGTGACAGTTGGAAGCTCAGGCAAATGGGCTCCTAGAGGCTTTAGGCAGGCTAAAGGTCATTTTTTAAAAATCCGACTTTACCAATGACTTTATCACTGAGGGGCCTGGCTAGCATGGTGCTAGTGCACACAGTCAAAAACCCAGGAGCATCAGTCCACAAAAATGGAGGTGTTAGGAGCTCAATGCCTCACGTTTGCTGCTTCATTATGTTCTCCTCCATGCGGAGTGCAGGGCACAGAGCATGGCATAGAGCCTACCGGGTGGACGACAGTGGTCCTGCTCGGGGGAATTTGGGCTCCTGGGTCTTGTTGGTGGGGCTGGTGGTCGGGTGCGGTGTAGGTCCTGGTTGCTCTTGCAAGCTTCCATGGTGTCCTGAGCTATTTGACGACATCCTGGAAGATCTAATATCTCACAATCCAGGTGGCGGCCCATCAGTATTGTTTTACCTTGGTTGCCCAAACCATTATGACAGCAATAGCTTCCTAAGGCCATCTTTTTTTCTTCCAGGTCTAATTGAGGTCTAATTAAGGATAGATAAGGGGAAGAGGTTTGCAGCAACGTTCAAACTCAATTGCTTCTTGATTCCGTGGGGGCTCTTAGTTTTGCCCTGTTCTTTTCTAACTAGTATTCCCCATTATTTCTGTCCAGGTGTTTTTTGGTCCTCTCTATTAAGTTCTGCCCTTGTGGAGTTCTACTTTCGAGGTCTTTGATGCCATTCACTTTTCCTCCATCAAACGTGGTTTCTTACCAATGACATCCACTGATAGGAGTTTATATCCATCAGCATAGTGGCTACCGAAACGGGATCATCCTTTTTTTCGGCGATTGACAGGAGGTGATCATATCAAAAAGAAGCTTTTTTTAACAATTTGATGAGATATGAATAACACAAAACATATGATCAAGATCCCATTGAACAGGATCATCCTAGGAGAAAACAGTAACCAAGAGACTTGCAGAGACAGAGTGGGATTTCTGGAAGAAACTATCAATGCACCACAGAACAGGAATAACTTTTAATACACATGATCAGTGGTAGCCATGTAGCATGTTTTTAGTGTTGAGTAGCTGAACAGAGCTTTTCACCTGATCAGGGCTATGAGCACAATGCCTATAGGCCACCTGGATTAAAGTTCCACTTGCATCTTATGACCAAAGCAAGAAGGAGTTGATGGGTCCAGATTTTATGTGCACTCCTGCATATAAATGAGGATTTATTTTAAGTGTTTACTTGTCCTTGGCAATGGGAGACCCCTTCCCTATTAATTATGAAGCTGAAGAAAGTGCTAGAGCAAGTAAATATATTTATAATCTTTTTTGATCCTTTTAATTGAATCCAGTGTACTTCATAAAAGGCTTTTTTCTCTTCAGAGTTATTCAAAGACGTAATGCAATATAGAGATACAGCCGCCAACACATGTTTCGCCACCCCATCAGGAAAGGCGTCCCAACATGCGGCACTTGGCCATTAGGCTGCTTTACCACAGCCTCCTTTTATGTTACAGGTTTTGTCTCTCTCGCAACTCTAGCGAGCAGTACGGCATGTCTCAGTTGGTGGCAGATCAACCACCCCATTTAGGTGAGTTTTGTGATGGGGGACACTACATAGGACACACGCGTGGGCACACAATTACGGTGGCACCCCACCACTTCCTCCGTTGGACAGCCCTCCACCTTAGAACGCACCACCACGTGGCCTTGCCACTAGATCGTCGATATCATGCATGTTTGGTACATGGAATTGTCAACACTTGGAACTACCGTCCAATTTTTAATCTTCACTACCGAGTGTTTTTAATCTTTCTCCTATGCAGACTTGCTACCCTGTTTCCCAACCCTCCATGATCGTATGATCTCTTTACATCTGTGATCAAAGCAACTTAACAATTTTGTGTCCTTTGTAATTTTGATTTATTTCTTACAGGTTTCCAGAAGGTATAAATTTATCTCTTGTTTTCACCACACTATAGGACTACAGTTGAGTCCAGACTTGAGGGAACGTGACTTCTTCCTTTTTCTATACCCAGTACACGCCGACCCCTGAGAGTAGATGAGAATACTTAGGTACTGATGAAATGCCTAGATCCGTACGGACATTATAGTGCATGAAACATGTCGACCCTCTGCACAACTCACTCATTCATTTAAACTCAAGCAGGTTTAATTTTTTCCACTCTGGTTCATGACTTTCCAGTCGGTGTTTTTACTCATGGTACAGGTACCCCGCGAATAAACTACCATTGGAGAATCATGTAGCTATTTTTAACCACACGTACATATCCCACTTCTACTCACAACACATAAGTTGCCTCCGCACAAGTTTTAGCTTCACGAAGGCAAACCCAGAAGACCTCCAGCAAAGAGCCTTCCTGTGGGGCCCGTTGGGCATTGCAGCGCTGACCCAATGAGGAGCTGCCCTGTGATGAAGCATGACACCCTTCGGGGTGTGTGAGGGCCCTTGCTCCTTATTGGAGCTATCCTCAGCTCCTGTTTGTAATTAACATAACCTCCCCTACCTGCCATTCAGGTTTTCTTCTCGTCCTCCCCCAGCTTCCTTCTTCCTTTCCCTAATAGGAACAGTGTACTCCTGCATTTAGTCACTGCCAGGTTACCTGAAGGAGGCCTGGTGAGTACAGCAACTCACCCTGTGGACCGCCCACCAGCATTCCTGTGCCCAGTAATTCTAAATGCTCACCACATCAGGTAATTTCATATGACCTAAGAGAAATTGACTATGAACATGTGGCTAACAGAAAAAAGTATTGAACATTGCTATCGTCACACAAGAACTGAAGAGTCATTTGCTACAGACTGACCTATGAGTCACAGAATGCTAAAACGCTGCTCTGCTATAACATAGTAAGCCTGAATCTGAACCTTAATTGTGATTACATCCACATTTTCCTACTGTTGAGGACCCTGTAGATCCAGAAGTAAATCCCTGTAAAGTTGCTTACTCTATGTGTACCATAGTAAGCTCTGCTGTGATTAAAATAGTTATCTTTTTCTAAAAAGATAATCATTGGGCTGGCCATTACATTATTTCACCTATTGTGCAAATGTTGAGTTCTAAGGGCCCAATTCACAGAACTAACTTACGACAAAATCCTAAACTTACTACCATTTTGGTATTCACAGAATGAACTTACTCATTTTGGTATTCACAGAATAAACTTACTCATTTTGGTATTCACAGAAGACACTTACACATTTTGTGTAAGTTACACATTTTGTGTAACTTACTCATTTTGTGTAACTTACACATTTTGTGTAACTTACACATTTTGTGTAACTTACACATTTTGGTATTCACAGAAGGCACTTACTCATTGATGAGTAAGTGCCTTCTGTGAATACCAAAATGAGTAAGTTAATTCTGTGAATACCAAAATTGTTGTAAGTTCATTCTGTGAATACCCAAATGTGTAAGTTCATTCTGTGAATACCAAAATTGTTGTAAGTTCATTCTGTGAATTCCCAAATGTGTAAGTTCATTCTGTGAATACCAAAATTGTTGTAAGTTCATTCTGTGAATACCCAAATGTGTAAGTTCATTCTGTGAATACCCAAATGTGTAAGTTCATTCTGTGAATACCCAAATGTGTAAGTTCATTCTGTGAATACCAAAATTGTTGTAAGTTTAGGATTTTGACGTAAGTTAGTTCTGTGAATCAGGCCCTGAGTCTGTACCCCAGAAGTCTTCAAACTTTTGATGCCTATACCCACCTGTCAATCTTTTTGAGGCATAAGGAACCCCTCCTGACAAAAACTTCTAGAACCTGGTACTCCTCATCATTGACAACCTTCAACAACCATAAAGACCCCCAATTCCCACGGCAAATCATTTTTGCGGTGAGGAAATAATATTAAACAGTGTTTAGCAAACCAAAGGTTTGTGGGTGACTGTGGACCGGTATCAGAGGCTTACTGCATTGTTCAAACAAAAAGGAAATGCACAATAGTACCTTATTTTTCACAAAAATAAAATTTGACAAAACGTATTTGAATGATAATACTTTTCTGAACTAATGTGATGGGTGTGCCTGCTTTTCTCAAATATAGCAATAAGCAACAAAGAGATGATCAGTCTAACTTTGCAAAGGACCTCCTACTGCGCAGCAACATGTGTCGCTGCTTTTTAGTAACTTTTGAACCGTTTGAGTAATAATTATTTTTGGGGGTTAAAATCAGCAGATTATGCGGTAGTTATGGATTATGTGGCAAATGTGGCAAATCTATAATTATGCTTAAATTGCTGTGGCCGCACAATCACATAATTCCAGTGGCCCCGTGTATAATGGCTGTTATGCATGGGCTGCAACTTTAGTGCACGGCATCCGAGGAGAACCATACTATATTTCATTGGATGCGGACGGCTTGGTTTTTACAGCTGCATGGAACTGGAGGTTGTTGAATATCATTCATCATACTTAAAACATACCATTTACAATCATTAATGATGAACTGTAAGGTCCAAGTATGATGCTTTCTTTAATTCCAGGCGAGGAAGTGGTCCCTTAATCTTCTTTCATACTGTTTTTCTAAAAAGGTTTTTATTTTTAACATTAGGAAAACAGACGCTTCGATTTCAGCAAAAACTGACTCCTGGTTATATATGTTTGCTGCTGCTGTTGACTTCAGTCATGTTTAGTGGGGTCTGGAGGGCCTTGAGAGTCTGAACATGGGGGAGGGGTCAAAGGTGAGGCTAAAAACTAAATATTCTGTAAGCATTGTAGGTCTTTCACCGTCAGGTAGCTACATATAAAATAACTGGCAGCTTAAATTAAAAATAAATAAATAAGAGAAGTTCTTAGTGGGAAATGCACTATAGTACAGTATGAAACCTCTACTACATAATGCATTGCAAAGGTATGTGTGCAACCGGAGAGCCACAGAATTAAATCTTGGTTGGTGCAGTGGAGAACATGACTTGTGTATCTTTAGTGCTACGAGGTCACAGCATGTGACAGAAAGCACTGTGAATATGTAAGTCATTATTTTATACTTGCATTACACACAGTATAAGATAGACTGCTACAAAATGCGCAAAAGGTTTTACGATAAAATGTTGCTTCCAAAATATAGATTTTAGTAATACCCAGACCGTACGTAATGCAATCATTTTTACATAACTGTCCCGTCAACACCTCCTCAGGGATAGTGAGCGTTATGCAAATACAGTGACAATTAAAAGCACGCACTTCACAGCTCAGTTGTTAACCCTTTGCACTACCATTCAAAAAGAATAAATCTTTGTCATCACAAAACTTAAAGTGATTCAATACCAGCTCCCATGCTTCCTTTACATTTGCAGATTACCCTTTATATTTGCAGATTAATTTGTTGTGCACATTTGCATTTCTTTAAGGCAAGCAGCACACTGTCAGAAAGGTGTGTTTAGCTGTCTGCCCAACTTCAGTATCACAGCACAGGAGGAGGGAATGACACTCTAGCTGAAGCATTCTAACTACCAGAATTAACCGTTCGGGGGTGGTTGTCTTTTTCCAAAACGATGAGCAACCATTTTGGATTCCAGGTAGAAGTGAGGCTGATGAATACATGCCCCCTTCCAATGACTTCACGGCCCCCCTGGGGATCACGCCCACAGACTGAAGACCTCTGCTCTACCCCCTCCCACTACCTACCTAAAATACCTTGGACTGAGGCACATTGGACTGCTTGCCCTCACGAACCTGAGAGTAAAACGTGGAAACTGTGCATTTGGCAGGGAACAGCCTTTACCAGGAAGTTTTTACCACAAAATGCAATTACAACACATTTTTTACAACGCAAGTCTTTACAAGGCACGTGTGTTTGTATTGGTGAGTGTGTGGTAAGTAGTTTATATATTTTTATGGGTAATTAAAAAGAATTTAGGGGTCCTCCCCTCAAAAAAATTTAATTTAAAAACAGCTGTGAAACTATAATTTACATAAATGTAATTTTTTTCAAAAAATATATATTTTGTTTACAATAATGTAGTAAGATTTATTGTATAATTTTTGAACAGTAGGTGGCAGTGTTAAGATTGTGACTAGATTTTTCTGTAACAGTAAGCATGGTAAATGTATGCGTGGTAAAGGTATTCCACATGTGAGTGAATGTAAATGTGTGGTAGTGGTATGTGTTGTAAAATCTGCATTGTAAAATCGTGCATGGTAAAGGAACACGTGGTAATGTCATACAACCTCATTTGGCCCAGTTTGCAGGGTAGTAGGAAGGGCCCCTGTCAACACCGGCAAACAACCTAATCTTCCACAGTTGGTGCCAAGTACTCCCTGTCTGCAATGTAAACCCCATAAAGAGGGTGTGTTTGGGAATAATAGCCATTTGAAGTCAATGGAGAAATGGCTAGAAGAGACAGGCTAAAATGACATTTGAGAATTTAAGGTCCTTCTGCAGACAGATTACTCACATTTCTCAGTGACCCATATCACACATGCTAGGTGACTACATGTGACAAGCAAACCAGATGCAACTTAGCAAGGCCTTTTGACACTTTAGGATCATAGAAAGGTTCGATCTTTTGTTACATGGAAGAAGTTGGTGACAGTTTCAAAGTGAAGAATGGTCTAGTACTAAAAGAAATAAAACAGTGAATTAAAAAACTGACACACAACAACACAGAGTAAAAAGAGAGGGAGGTGCTTTGGGACTGGTTACCGAATAACGCTTTATAGAGGCAGCCTTGAGAATGAATAAAAAGAGAGAAGCATCACTAAATACACTGTGTGGATCACAGAAAGTATGGAGAAAGGTCATCTCATTTGGGGACATGTTAGATCAGTAGACCAGGCAATATCATCATATGTGCTAGCTAGACATCAGCAAAAATATTTGACAGGAAGAAATTGATAGTGGATGTGCACAATGCCATATAACCAAACCTAAAGGAGGAAATGGAGCCTTCCATGTGAAGAGCAAGAGAAACTAGAACAGTTTAAGGGATCTACCAAACACTCCAAGGACCTCATTATGAGTTTAGGGTTAAATTCCGATCCCTGTGCAAACCTTTGTTTGCACAGGGATCAGAATAACGAGTTGTGTGATAATTATTACACCCTTGTAGTTTTCCCCCAATAAATTCCGACCAGTCAAACCTGCCGAAACTTATTGGGGGAAAAATGACCGGTCTTGACCAGTACATGTGGATTTTGATGCAGTAAGCACCAAATCTGCAAGTTATTCCCCAAAAACGAGTAATCAGGCAATATTTATCTTGCACAGTATACCGGCTGCTCATAATGAGGGCCTATAAGGGAGCAACACCAGTCTTCATTGAGACTATGCTAAACAGTCCGATAAACAGAAGTGCTTAGAGCAATATAGCTTCAAAAGACCTTCAGTGTCCCAGGAACTGATGTTTTTTTTACTGTGGCCACTATAGGAAGCTAGCACTAATTGTATCTGGAATCAAGAAATGGTAAAGTAGGGGTGTGGCTACCAGCCCCCGAAAATGGCGGCACACTAACGCGGCTTCGGAGTCCCACACCCGCACTCCCGCACCATCCGCTACATGATCCGAACCACAATGCAACAAAAACATTGACAACAGTCTGTGAACTATGGCGCTCCTAACCCGGTGCCTTCAAGGAGGGCAGCAGCCCAAAAAACGGCTCTGTCCTGATCGATGCCCACACCAGCAGCGAGACAGAAAGATGGTGGCTCCCTGATCAACACACCACGAGTGAGTGGGCGAACCCCGTTCGGATCTTACCTCGGCGGAAAACGGCCTAACCCTACATCCGGGGGAGAGTAGCAGTCACCAACCCGATAACATCGCAGGCACCCTGAGACCAGCTGGAAGAGGACCGCAACCGAGCAATCAGCCCTGATATAAAAAGATCCTCACGAACGTCCCTGCCAGAAGATGGTGAAGATACGGCCCGACACAAGTGAACCGCTGCGGGCGGAAAAGACTGACTGAAGCCGACTGAGAATAGGCCACAACAAGACACTGAAGAGTGAGTGGCTGGGAGACTGAGAACGTCGCGCCCGACAGAGGCACTTGCAGAGTGGGTGTGGCAACTCGCACGGGCCGAGACAACACACAGCGGATCGGAGACCCTCTCATGGCACCGGTGGTGTATGGAGGTAAGCAAGGTGCAGAAGGGCAGAGAGCCAACAAGAAGGGCTCTAGAGTGTGAGGAAACTGGCTCCCTGATCAACCCACCATGAGTGAGTGGGCGACCCCCGTTCGGATCTTACCTCGGCAGAAAACGGCCTAACCGTACATCCGGGGGAGAGTAGCAGTCACCAACCCGATAACATTGCAGGCACCCTGAGACCAGCTGGAAGAGGACCGCAACTGAGCAATCAGCCCTGATATAAAAAGATCCTCACGAACGTCCCTGCCAGAAGATGGTGAAGATACGGCCCGAAACAAGTGAACCGCTGCGGGCGGAAAAGACTGACTGAAGTCAACTGAGAATAAGCCACAACAAGACACTGAAGATGAGTGAGCGGCTGGGAGACTGAGAACGTCGGGCGGAGACAACACACAGCGGATCGGAGACCCTCTCATGGCACCGGTGGTGTACGGAGGTAAGCAAGGTGCAGAAGGGTAGAGAGCCAACAAGAAGGGCTCTAGAGTGTGAGGAGAATGGCCACCAACAACACGCAGACAAACGCCCGGAGGGAAGGGAGGAAAGACCCCGGGCGGGCCCAGACTGAGCACGGCAAGACTCTCGGTCACAATAATAGAAACTCCATGGCATGCGAACCACACCAAGTGAGGCTGTAACCTGGGACTGCAAAGAGACTTGCTAAGCTTCATTGTCAACACACGAACAGCACGATCCCAATTTACCACAGCGCAACATACCCATGTTGAAATAGCGTTCGCACCAGAGGGAAAACTAGACACAGCAGAGAAGGAGCCACGCACGGGAAACCAGAAAGGCCAGATGGTGCAATTAGCCCCAGAGCAAGCAGCGGGGAATACCTATCAGACCCCGACTTCCTGCATGAAGACCCTTCCAACTAGGCGAAATGACAGGTGGCAAGAGTGTGTGTGCTGCACTCCAAACTAAATTAGACAAATACGCATGGCAAAAAAGGGCAGAATCACATGGCAACGTAATGAACGCGACCCAAACACAGGCCCAAGCTTCTGCAGCGCAAACGGAACTTACCCTTCAAGATATTATGGTGGCTATAAACAATGTGCATACGTTGCTGGAAGCGTGACTAGACTCAGTCACTATGGAGCGTACTCTGGTCAGAGCTGATCTGTGCAACATAGATGCAAGCATCAAGGAAGTGGAAGACACAACCCACTCCCTTTCAACTGACACAGCCCACCTAAAACAGCAAGTAAGCGACCTGCATATCACAAGTGAACTCGTGGAAGATCAACTAGATGACTACGAAGGCATGGCACGTCAAAACAACATATGAATCCTAGGTGTGCCCAAGCGCGCACAAGGACCGGCCCCAGATCTATTTGTAGAAGAGCTAATTACAAAGCACCTGCAACCACAAGGCCTCTCAAATTATATTTCCATAGAAAGAGCCCACAGAGTCCCAGGAGGAAGGCCAAAACCAGGGACTCCCCCTAGACCAATACTCGCTCGAGTCTTCAACTTCCACAACAGAGATGTCATCCTACAAATGGCTCGGAGTGCTCCACCAGTCACCTACGAATATAGCAATATAACATTCTTCCTCGACTTCACATTAAAAGTGCACAGACAAAGACGAAGCTTCTTGGAAATCAAGCGAACTCTGAGGGAAAAAGAAATCAAGTATGCTATGTTGTTTTCAGCAAAATTAAGAGTAGAAGCTGAAGGCAAAACCTGGTTCTCTACTAACTCCGAAGAAGCATGGGATTGGCTAGACAGGTGGTGACAAGTAAGAAACCGAACACTGGCCGGAAAACACTTGAAGCAGAAATGGAGCCACCAGAAACAACCACACACCAACCCAGGAGGCTCGATCCCCACGGATGACAAAACAGACAAGACCCACAATGAACACTGAGACAACATAGGCAATAGACTGCCACACAGTGAGTGCCCAGACTGCTTGTTTGTGCAAAGAATAAGGACATTGAACCGTCTGAGACAGAAGGGGGACACAGTATGTCTAAAAGGTTCTAGTGCTGTTGTCTCCACAGCAGCAGGAAAAAGAGACCAGGAACTGCTGTGAATTAAGGTTTTGAACTTTGGCCGTTAATACCCAAGTTGCATAAGATGCTAGAACGTAGCATGCAGGGGAGGGAGTGGGACCAGCATGACCACGAATCCTCGACTTTTCGAGGGAGGGTGACAGGCACTCTGCAATGTTGGGGAGGCAGGCAGATTTCACGCCGTCATGCAGGGAAGCAGGGAGGGGGGATAAGTTAATTCAAGTTAGGTGGGGGAATTTTAAGGTTAGTTATGGTTCAGTCAAAAAGCTAAGGGTGGAGAGACACTGTCCACACATCTAAGCATTCCATTTCACAAAATACACACAAATAAATGAGGCCTCTACTGCACCAAGACCCACGACAACAAAGAGGATTGAGACACACTATGCACACTATCAAGGCATTAGGCAGCAGGAGTCGGAGAGCAAACTCAGATAGAAACCATACCGACCATGTCAGATAACAAAGCTGAATTTGCACTCCGAATCCTAACCTGGAACGTAAACAGATTAGGAGACAAACTTAAATGGGGGATCATATTGCAATTTATAAAACGTCAAACACCGGGCATAGTATTACTACAGGAAACTCACTTGGTGGGTAACACCTGCAAAGCCCTGGATAGATGGGGTAAAAATTGGTTGCACACGCCGGTTCACATCAAGCTCCAGGGGGACAGGCATTCTAAGCCGTATAAACATCCCCTTCATAATACAGAAGTCCTGGGTAGACACACAGGGGAGATTTGCGGTAGTAATGGGATCATGAGAAGGGAAACCCGTAAATCTAGTATCAGCCTATTTCCCCCAGTACTCCAGAAAACCACCTTAGCTGACCTAAGTAGACTCATCCTAGACCTCCCAACAGGATCTCTCGTTATGGGAGGTGACCTTAACATGGGGATCCATGACAAACTGGATCGATGCCCTCCCCGAGGTCATTCGCAAAAAAACTCACCATTAGCTGACTTTCTCGCCGCACTTGGTTTGGTGGATGTATGGTGCCACTTCAATCCCCAAACGAGACAATACACATTTTACTCTGGGACCGACAACAGTCTATCATGTATAGATTACATACTCACACTCGTAGACAATGTAAGCAACTTCAGAGAAGCTCCAGGTCATGCACGGGGTAACTCGGATCACTCCCCGATCTGGGCTAGGTTCGTCTTTGACCCACCTACCAAACGTATGACTCTCACGCTACCTGGAAATCCCACAAATTAGAAAGGAATTAGCGCAACACACGGACACATATTTCAAAGAAAATGACAGGTCTGTCCAATCATCACAAATACTCTGGGAGGCATTCAAAACAGTCATAAAGGGCCAAGCACTCTCACTCACAGTGGGACACAGGAAAGAGCAAAGTGTTAAAATAGAATAATTGGAGAAGGAGATACTAGACAGCAAGGCCCGGACCCTAGACTCCCTAGACATGTCGTCCAAACATGCCCTAGACATTAAGAGACTTGAATATAAACTACTGGTGACAGAGACAACCAGGGCAAAACACAGGGCAACACAACACAAAATATATGAAATGGGTGATAGGGCAAGCAAACTTTTGGCCTGGCTCGGGAAACGCAAACAGGCCCACCTCTGGGTGCTGGAACTGAACAGAGGCCAGGGTGAGACCCTGAGAGACCCCCAAGAGATAGCAGAGACCTTTGCAAATCATTTCGAATGTTTATACACACCCATGACCAGGGCCACAATAGACGAATTCCGAGAATTATTAGCAGACATTCCACTGTTGACTCTATACCCCGAAGACCAGGAATCATTAGAGGGAGACCTTACAGAAGAGGAACTGCTCTCAGCAATACAAAGTGTACAGTCAGAGAAGGCAATGGGGCCAATTGGCCTCCCAATTGAATTTTACAAACTAACAGCTACTCGGACAGCTCCCTATCTCTGTGACATGTATTTAGTAAGCAAGCAGAAAGGATCATTGCCCTCTGACCAAAGGCTGGCCTCCATAGTTGTAATACATAAGTTAAGTAAATTGACGAAGAGCTGCAGCTCTTATTGGCCCATTTCCATGCTCAATGCTGAGGCCAAGATCCTGGCAAAGCTTCTAGCTGCACATCTGATGCCCATCATAACAAAAATAGTACACCCGGACCAATCAGACTTTATGCCTAGGCGAAGTACGGCCCTAAAGCTACGCCGTCTTCACAGCGTGATGGGTAGAATGGAAACAGTCAGAGAAGATGCAGTAATACTGTCTCTGGATGCACGAATGGCATTAGATACTATAGAATGGCCTTATCTCTTTGCAGTCCTTGAACTAATGGGATTTGGCCCTAACTTCCTGAATTGGATAAAACTGCTATACCCCAAACCGATGGCACAAGTGATAATGAATTGTCATACCTCATGGAAGTTCTGACTGGGAAGAGGAACGTGCCAGGGTTGCCCCCTCACACCGTTCATTTTCGCATTAATGTTAGAGCCCCTTGAAACCTGGGTGAGAGGTGACCCGATGATCAGAGGGCTAAGATGGGCAGAAGGCTACGAAGATAAAATATCCCTGTAAGCAGATGACATATTATTGTATGTAGCGTCGCCTGTTACGTCTATTAACAGAATCCTCCATAAATTTACTAACTCCATAAATTTACTAACTTCGGCAAGTACTCTGGCTTCAGCATGAACTGGTCCAAATCCATTATTACACTCTGTATGGACTTCCACCAACACTACCATCTGATTGCGGGGAAACACCAGTGAAAGATGGTTTTTGATACTTAGGAATCCTTGTTTCACCAGATCCATCCCTCTTCTATACAAACAACCTACTGGCTCCATTGACTCGGTTACAAAAATATGTGCGACATTGGAGATCATTGTCTTTGTCTCTACTGGGTCGCGCAGCGCTGGTGTTAACACGTTTCTTATATGCACTGCAAAATACCCCATTTAAAGTCCCTGAGGCCTATTTTACCAATATCGAGAGCGAAGTGAGAATGCTGTTATGGGATCGAAAACCGCCACGTATAGCTACGTATAAATGAACAAGAAGCTGGTACGATGGCGGAATCGCACTCCCCAACATCAGATTATATTATTGGGCAACTCAATTGGTGGTCGTCAATCATTGGATCTACCATCCTCATGATGAACCAGCATATCAGATGGATAGACTACTCATGGGCCCCGGAGAGAACAAGACAGCCTTCTACTGGAACCCTAAACACCAAAACCTAACGGGCCAACCGATTCAAACAATAGCAATATGGCACCAGGCAATTAAACAATTAGGCTGGCACAAGAAAGTGACGCAAGTAATGCCTCTATGGGAAGCAGATCAGTTAGGCAAACTAAGTAGACACTCAGGGTTTGACAAATGGGACGTTATCCTCATCTCATCGATAGTAGATCCCTGGAAAAGAGGAAAGGTAATCCTGTTTTCAGAGTTGCAACTAGAATATAAAATGGTGAACCAGGAAATATTCAGTAGTCATTCCATGGGGTGTGGATATACCAGATTCATCCCCACTGGAAGATAGACTCCTAACAGAACCTATGAATCATAAGACAATCTCAATGACATCAAAAATTAAGTAATAATTTACTGGACCCACTCCAGCGACTACGAGAGCGCTGGCAAAGAGACATAGGTAACCTAGAAGATCAAGACTGGCAGGAAGCACTGACCTCCCCGCGAGAGGCAGCCATTCCATTGAAATCCAGACTAATCCAGCTTAAAATCCTACACAGAACCTGGCGGTAAGCTGACTAAAATGGGGAAGAGGGAGGACTCAAGATGTCTTAGGCTCTGTACGAAAGAAGGCACATTTTATCATACCCTCTGGGAATGCCCAGTTATTAAACCATTCTGGGTGGCTAGAACTTCCCAGATGCAGATAGTGTGTGAAAAGGAGATCCACCCTACACCCAAACTGTGTTTGCTTAACATATGGGAGGTCACCGATTTAACCTCTGCGGAGCAATCCTGGGTACACTAGGAATGACTCTCGCCAAACGGAACATAGCTCAGAAGTGAGGGTCAAGAGAAATACCTACTCTGGATGGATGGGAAAAGGATATGGGTAAATGTATGATCAGTGAGAAAGACATGTACAAAAACAGAGGATGTCCTTGTAAATGGGATAAAAAGATGGGGAAAGTGGAATACACATAGAAGTGATATATGTATCTCCCCCTTGAGAGAATTCAATAGGGGTGGGAGGGAGGAATCTGTTTGGGACTGTGATGATGAAAGCTTGTGAGCCTCACTATCAAACTCGAAACACGATATATGTATCACATTGTCAATTGTTGCTCTGTATGGATCAAATTTTCCCTGTCTAACTGTTTTCCCTGTCTTCCCTGTCTAACTGTTAGTAAAAAGATTTAACAAAAAAAGAAATGGAAAAGAACAACATAGGGGTGAGTGAAGAAGTCATCCACCTAATAACGGAGGCCATGATTTCCCCTAGAAGAAAGTCAAACAACGATCCAAAAGAATGTGCCTCCTACAGGCCCACATCTTTGATTAATTTTGATTTCAACCTTTTTACAAAGACAACTAGAGAAAAGTGCTGTCCTCATCAGTACATGAAGACCAGACATGTTTAATTGGGAAAAGACACATGTGACAATACAAAAAAGTCAATCAACCTGGCTGACATAGCCAAACACAGGGTGTTAGAACTGGGGGTCTCTAGTTGGCAATGGTTTGCACCTTTGTCCAAATAGGGACCCTTGCTTCTAGTCAGGATAAGGGAGATACACTCCTAAAATAACCCCTGCTCACCCCCTGGTAGCTTGGCACGAGCAGACAGGCTTATCTCAGAGGCAGTGTGTAAAGCATTTGTGAACACATACAGTAATACAGTGAAAACACTACAGATGGACACCACACAGGTTGTATGTAAAAATAAGTAATCTTTATATAGACTTAACAAGACCCAATAGAAAAAATACACAATACTGTAATCTAAAAATAGACTTAAAACGATAGAGACAGTTCACGTTATCTTCAAAAATAGGATAGTCAATCAAATAAAGCTTGTAGCAACAAATAACTCCACTTGGAGTTATCACGACGTCGTGACTGGTGGAAATCCCAAAGTACGGCGCCGACCGCGAGGTGCGCGGCGTCGGGCCCGGAGTCGAGCAGACCCACAAAGAACAGTACCTGGAATTCGATGAAAACAAAAGACGGTGCACGGCGTCGGGGAGGTGATGCTTCGTTGGCGCCGGCGGCGTCGGTTCCTTACGACCCCAGGGGAGGTGATGTCTCAGTTCCTTACTGCAGGGGAGGTGAGGCGTCGATTCCTTACTGTGTCGGGGAGGTGACGTCACGGATGGCGGTGAGGCGTCGGTTCCTTACGATGGTGCGGTGTTGATGGATTCGGGGGTCACCCACGTCGAGGATCGGCTCCGCGATGATGAAGCCCTGGCGTCGGTGAAGTCGGGGCTGCGGTGCGAGTCGGGACGGTGCGTCGTGAGCGTCACGAGCGGTGTCCTCGGCTCCGGTGCAGGCAGCGGCCTCGATGGCGGCTCCGGAGTCGATGTCGCACGGCGTCGGCAGGCGTCGGGCCTACGGTGCAAGTCGGGGCGGTGCATCATGCTCTTCACGAGCGGTGCCCACGGCTTCGTGCAGGTTACGGCGTCGCTCGCCGGCGTCGGTGTTGCAATTTCCCTCTGTTAGCAGCTAGAACAGCAGTTCCAGATGCAGGCAAACAGAAGGGGTGAAGTCTTTGTGTCCCTGTGACTTCAGGCAGGAGGCAAGCTCAGTTCAAGCCCTTGGAGATTCTCTTCTTCAAGATGATAAGCACAGCAAAGTCTTTTCTCCTGTCCTTGGCAGAAAGCAACCACTGCAGGCCAACCCCAATCAGCAAAACAGCACAGGGGCAGTACTCCTCCTTCAGCTTCTCCGGTTCTTCTCCTTGGCAACAGGTTTCTTGATTTCCCAGAAGTGATCTAATTTCATGGGGTCTCGGTCCCAGTATTTATACACAGAAATCCTTTGTTCTCTGAAGGCAGAGAGGCCTATGCCTAGTCCAAACCAGTTCTGGTCAGTCTTGGAGCACTTTGTGTACATGACTCCTTCTTTCCTTTGAGAGTGAGGGGCAGAGCCATCAGACGCCCGGCAGGAGGTGGAGCCAGCATTGTGGAAGGCAGGCACAGCCCTATTCAGACCCAGGTGCAACTCCTCCCACCCATCCTCCTTCAGGCAGACCTATTCAGCCTAGTGCTGACTCACCCTGCCTCCTGGAATCCCCCAGCCCCTGTCACTCACAAACCCAGACATACAATACACAACCTGAGCAGAGGCAGCTGGATGGTTAGGCAAGAAAATACCTACTTTCTAAAAGTGGTATTTTCAAACACAGAATGTTAAAACCAACTTCACTAAAAGATGTATTTTATCATTCTGAGTTCAGGCATACTAAATTCGTTTTTCTACCATGTTCCCTGGGTCAGTTAGGATTATAAGGTGTAATAATCAAACTGCCAATTCTGGCCTATGAGGAACAGGTAGCCTTGCAATAGTGAAAAACGAAAATGGCTGTAATTCACTATTAGGACATGCCACACACACCAGGGCATGTCCTACCTTATACTTACAATGCACCCTGCCCTTGGGCCTACCTTAGGGGTGTCTGATATGAAGATAAGGGAAGGTTTAGGGACTGGCAAGTGGGTGCACTTGCCAAGTCGACATGGCAGTCACAGACTGCACACAGGCTCTGCAATGGCAGGCCTGAGACACACTTTACAAGCTGCTTCTGTGGGTGGCACAACCAGTGCTGCAAGCCCACCAGCAGCATTTGATTTACAAGCCCTGGGCACCCATGGTGCACTGTACTAGGGTCTGACAAGTAAATCAAATAACCCAATCATGGAGTTACTAATCAACACATCAATTTACAGTAGGGAGCACTTGCACTGTGGCACTGAACAGCAGTGGCACAGTGCCCAAAAGCATCTAAAACCAGCAAAACATAAGAGGCAACAGCAAAAAATGGAAGGGAAACCCACGCCAATGGTGCCAAGTCTAACACAGGGTAAGGGGGATGTCCTTCTGTCATTGAATGCCAAAAAGCTCTTTGGCATGGTGGACTGGTCCTTACTGACCAACACCGTGCTCAAATATGGGTTAGGTCCCTGATCACTCATTTGGGAATGGAAAAAATAATACAGCACTACAGGGTACCCACGTCCGGATTTAGAGCTGGTGGTGCCCGGTGCAACAATGTTTGTGGGCACCCCCCCATCCATGGTGGAGGTGGTGACCACCTCCTCCACGGATTCCTTCACCATCACCTTTTAACAGTGCCCCTCAAGTCTCCATAACCACTCTCTTTCAGATGCATTTAATTAGTTATATAGCGTCACTCATACCAGTGTAGGACGTCAGAGCACTTTGCATCATACACATATTACACAGAGACAATCAATCATACATGTGTAAATCAGTGTATAGGAAATGTTACATAAGCCAGAGGACTACAAGGTGTAGGAGTGACATGTCATCCATACTGGTAGGCAGTATAGTTTAAGAGTGCTTGGTCTGGAGAAGCACAAACTCAGAATTGAAAATGGAACACCATATTTGGGGGTTTTCTTTAATAATAAGAGTCGATTTCTACCAAAATGAACCCTTTTTGCACCATTAATCTAGGCTATAATCTATACTTTGCAGTGTGCATGCAGTTCTTTGATGACAGTTAATAATTCACTGCTCTATATTAGGATTTTAACTTATAAACTGCAAGTAACAATAGGATATCTCTTAGAAAAGCAGTAACCCACTGACCTACTTACATTATATGCACCCTGTGATCTGCATGGTACACGTTCTTAGCAGCAGGCATATTAACCCTCTGTGCTATTTTATAATCAGTCAAAACCTCAACTAGACAAAACTCCGATCTCTCTCCATGAAGAACATTAGTTGCTTGGAAATTGATGGAGCCAAGGAACGCGACAGCAGGTGCTTTTAAAACCAAAATAAACTTGCAAACTCGAATCCCCCTGAAGTCAGCACCCGGTGCGGTGGCACTGGTCGCACTGCCCTAATACCGGTCCTGAATGTTCCTCTAAACAGTTTTGATAGAAGTGGAGCCCTATTATTAAGTAACTCACGAATATGAAGACTTGAAGAGCCCAAAACACATACAGAAGAGTTGAGCTTAACCTGAGCACGGCAGGATGCACACAGAGTTGAATCAATCATGCTGTTCACCACTAAAAGGGACTAGAATGAGATGCCTGGGAGTTGGGGAAGTTTGAGGGTAGGATGGGGCCTGTTAACGACTGATAAAGTTTAGTGGTAATGTCAAACTTCACTGATGCAATTTTTAATATCATCAAAAAATATGGAAATACAAATTGGAAATGTGTGCATAAAAATCTGACCATTTTTAAGATTTTGACTGACATAGTTCCAATACACACCTAGTAAGGTAATGTTGACAGATAACTGTAAAAATGAAAACTGAACCCCAAATAATTGCAGTCATTTAAATTGAAGACTACATTTAAAGGCATATGTTCCAAAGTTTCAAAATACAAAATTTGAGTTTGCTCACAATATCAGTGATGATCCCGCCTACTGAAAACCATTCCGTGTAGAAATCTATTTACCGACGAACTACCTTTATTTGAAAATTTACAAATCTGGCGAAATGGTTAAGTAAACAAAGAGCATCATCTGATTAGTAGTCATTAAATAAGGTAATGAAAACGACACACCACTACACCATAGGCGTGGTAATAACAAGAAATTAGGGCATTTTGGAAATGTTGAAGTCAGCAAGGTAACTCCTGAACCAAGTTAGGCGAACCCTAGAATGGAAACTAGTAACACTAACACACACACAACTGAGCCAAAACCTCCCCCACTCACAAATTCATAAATACATCAACAAATTCTTGTCAACAGCTGATGCAGTTTCAAATGCATCATACTGTACCCTTCCAAGCAGTAAGCTTCCAGGTCTTGGCCAAAACTGCTGTCAAAGCAGTAGGTGCTGAAATAGTCAGATGTGATCAGTTAACGAACTGGAACAACACATTTGAAAATCACTACTTATAACACCCTTGAGGATGGATGAAGCTACTCATTAGGACCTAAATAATATTCCTACAAAATATATGCAACCTATTTATAAAGTTACATTCAAGGGAAATTGACTATTGCCATAGTGGAAGGCGCTGAACATTGAATTACATTATCTATATTTCATTGGGTCATTTTACAGAGACCAGGCCCATCATGGAGGATGTGGTCCGTCGGCTAGACTGCCGACTTTGGTGCTGGAAACCAGGGTTCGAGCCTCGGGGTCGCGTACACATCCTGTGATTCTGGGCAAATCACTTAATCTCCCCGTGCCTGAATGTGTAATGTAAATACGGTGCTCATGTAAAGCGCTCCAATACCTTCGGGTAGAGTTTGCGCTATATAAATATGCAAAAAAAAAAAATGAATGAAGCAAACTCTTCTAAATCACGCTCATGCTCTGAATCATGCTTAATCAATGAGTTATTTTACTGGAAGTAAATGGTGAAACTAGATTTAACACCACTTTTGGTTTCAAAAAAGCAACCAGATTTCATTAATGGTATTGTTTTCAGATGTTTGAGGAGCCAAGAAGATTTCAAATATCAACCTGTAGGTTCTGTAATATTTAAGAAGTTAACAACTGAGTCAAAGGCAATCAATCTGTAGTATCTGTAGTTGAGACAACATGCGACAGATTATGATTTTGTAGGACCGAAACAAATCCATTTTAAACACAAGCATCGGCAAAACTAACAGGTTTCACCAATGCAACATCTATTGGCTTTGACAATGTCTTTGTAGACATTTTGGACAGCAGTGCAGGCTGCTGTGCAACACGCTTGCAATAAAGAAAATAAAACGTTATGGTGTGGCCAGCATTGACTGCATCAGATCGCTTTTTTTCTTTAAGCCATGTTGCACAGCAGCCCAAGCTGCTGTGCATTATGTGTAAAAAGATGCAGGGGCAAGCAACACAAGGCAGATACACAGGCGGGAGGGAGCAGAAACAACGGACAGCGGGTGGGAAAAGCAAAACAAGGGGGCTGCAGGGGAGGAGGAAGGGAGCTACAGAAACAGACAGAGGGAGGGAGGGAAGGAAAAGCAACACAAGGGAGGTGCAGGGGAGGAGGAAAGGAACAGCAACAACGGACATTAGGAGAGGGCGGAAGGGAAGGGGCAGCAACAACAAACAGCGGGAGAGGGGAAGCAACATGGAGGAGGGAGCAGCAGCAACGGACAGTAGGAGGGGAGAAGCAACACGGGAGGGAGACAGGACTGTAGAGTGCCATGGCAAAGAGTTCTAACAAGCATTTGCAATGCAATAGGTCTCGCATTTGAGAGCTCTATATATATTGGCATAGTAAATGATAATGTCTTTTATCTATGTTTTTGGCTTTGGGACCTTTTAAGTGTTTAGCCATGCAGCACATTATCCATAACTTCTGCACACACCCACCGATCAGGAGGTGCACTGCAATCTCCCCGTGCCTGAATGTGCCCTTGTGTAACATAACCGGAGCTCATGTAAAGCGCTCCAATACCTTCAGGTAGAGTTCGCACTATAGAAATCTGCATTAAAAAAAAAACACCTTGCCAGCCTGCCTCAAGCGCTCATCCCGAGCAGCCCTGCCTGCCGATCTCATAATCTCCCCGTGCCTGAATGTGCCCTTGTGTAACGTAACCGGAGCTCATGTAAAGCGCTCCAATACCTTCAGGTAGAGTTCGTGCTATAGAAATCTGCATTAAAAAAAACACAGTGCCAGCCTGCCTCAAGCGCTCCTCCCGAGCAGCCCTGCCTGCCGATCACATAATCTTCCCGTGCCTGAATGTGCCCTTGTGTAAGGTAACCGGAGCTCATGTAAAGCGCTCCAATACCTTCAGGTAGAGTTCGCGCTATAGAAATCTGCATTAAAAAAAAAACACTGTGCCAGCCTGTCTCAAGCGCTCCTCCCGAGCAGCCCTGCCTGCCGATCACATAATCTCCCCGTGCCTGAATGTGCCCTTGTGTAACATAACCGGAGCTCATGTAAAGCGCTCCAATATCTTCAGGTAGAGTTAGCGCTATAGAAATCTGCAAACAAAAAAAAACGCCGTGCCAGCCTGCCTCAAGCGCTCCTCCCGAGCAGCCCTGCCTGCCGATCACATAATCTCCCTGTGCCAATGCGCACCGTTTTGGGAAAATAAAAGCAGGATGAAATGCACAGAATGCGTGCCAAGAAAATGCGTGGATGCAATTGTCTGGTAAACATTACCGAGCAACGAGCCCGCGAGTGCAAAATCCAGGCCGTGAAAACAACATGCTTGTAAAACGCGGCTCAGTAAAGCGGACGCGGGACATCTAAAGAAAAAAAAGCATTGCGTAAACACATGATGTACGTGAAGCGGGCGCCCTAGCAAGTAATTTAAAAATCAAGTAGTCCCTAAACAAAACTAACAAAGCCAGACAGCGCAATAAAACAGTAGTTGGTCGGTGCTGCTTCCGATAAAAACGGAAGTGATGCATCGGATCAACAGCCAACAGAAACAAAGATAACAACAGCAATGCCAGACTTAGACAAATCGCAAGGGGCAGGAGAAATTCCACGGACTTTGAGCAAACATACAGATTACTTTATGTCTCGCTGAGACAGTGCATGCAGCGCATGCGCTGCGAAGGCGAGACCTAAAAAAGGACCAGCAAGAGCACATGACCAGTGGAAGGACACTGGCCACAAACTGTACTAGGTAACATGCTCCACGGCAGGGACACACACGGAAGTCCCGGGAGGAAGCAGAAGGTGCTGGCCAATAAGAAGCAGGGAAGCAAGGAAACAATAGTGACATGGAAGCTAACCAATGGTAAGTAATGGTTTGTAATGGGTGGGCTATAAGCCCATTTTAGGCTTTTTTGTTTTAGCAAAAGATTTTGCCAACAGCGTATTATGCGAAATCCTTACTGGCTTTGCGTTCTATAATACAGCTTGAAACCCTAGAATAAAAAACAAAAAGACCAGATATATTTCCAAGAGAACATTTGTAAAATTACAGACAAGGTTAAATAATAGGTTTCAATGTCATCAAATTGGTGTTAAGAATTCGATCCCACTGAGAAAGATAGTTGCAGCTATTTATGTTGCTGTTAAAAATGCACATTTCAAAAAGCAGCAAGAAGTCTCTAGTGAAGCGATTAATTACCTAGAAATAGTCTTCTTAATTTCACTTAAGGAACATTCAGGCCTGAATATCCACCTCAGAGTCTAACATCTCTCAAACTCACTAAAAACAATGATACCCACTCCTAAACAGCAGTCTCATTGAAGACTAGGAAATTCAGCAAGATGCTCTTTGCAAGAAAAAGGGTCAAAGGCATGTTTCTTTGAAGGGAATGGTTGTTATTGGGTCTAATTCCCAGACACCCTTTCCTGAATATCTCTCCATGCCTGTGCCAAGCTCTGGTTGAAGCATTAATCATTGAGGTCGAAAAGTGACTTATGTGGGAAATGACTGCAAAGTACTTTTGTGAGAAGTTCAGGCCTTGACGGTTTGGTTCACAAATCTAAAAAAGGT
The DNA here is from genome assembly GCA_963921515.1 of Calotriton arnoldi. Classification (NCBI taxonomy): domain Eukaryota; kingdom Metazoa; phylum Chordata; class Amphibia; order Caudata; family Salamandridae; genus Calotriton; species Calotriton arnoldi. Next base: position 1,860,217 of record CAWUFW010002165.1, read on the forward strand.
AGCAAAGATGGATAACATGTCAATCCTGCCTGAGGAATGCATTCAAAGTATGAAATATGGAACTCTTTTCCTGTAAGAAGTCCAAACTTAAGTACGGAATCTACAAACGTTACATTGGTCAAGAACACACAATTTCAGACACGGAGGGCCAACTAGCAATAAGTAACTTAAAACACTTACTTTTGGGCAACGTAAACAATAAAGTGTGTCGACGTGCCCACAGAGTCTTTCTGCTCTCTTAAAGCATGTGTGTAGCACAAAAGGGAAATCGCCTTCAAGGGAGGGAGGTCTTGGGTCAAACATGAAGCGGCGATAGAAGCAGCTGAAAAGCCACATAATAGCACTGAGACATTAGAGGAGTACAGGAAAAAGGTAAAGGAAACAAAACATGTAGGTCAAGAAGCAGAATGTGGCCGGGCAAAAAGGAATAACGGAAGAAAAAGAGAAATAGGAAGAACGACGGACAAGAGTTTGGGGAGGGAAATGACATGATTTTAATTTGCACATTGGTTTCCCCGCAGTACTCATCAGAAACAGACAGGGGAATTCAAGAAATGGGAATAAAATTAAATACACCTTCATAGATATTACAACAAAATAATAAGTCAATTGTCAGGTTGGCACAGAGAAATAATGCACTACATTATTATGTGGTCAAAAATGCTTGTAAATACATATAATTATGAAGTTACCATGGCATGCCTCATCAAATCCTTAGGACACCTACACAGTGAAGTGTCATGGGTGACACAATCTGTGCTACCTGGAAAAACACAAAAGATGAATTGCCTTCAAGGGAGGTGCAGGATAAAAAATGAAGGGTTTATAGGTAAATGACCTTTAAATTATGTTGAAACCTTTCAAATTTACAAACCGCTTTTCTGAGCAATCTCTTGGAAAATCTTCCTTCACTGAGAATCCTCTTAATCTGTCATCATCTACTCAGGCAGTACCTACCGTGGGTTGCGGCTTGTGCCTCTGGTCAAATATTCATTTGACCCACTAAATGGTACCAGTTTTTTCTAAAACAAATGGGGTTGCACTTTATGTGTCGGCCACTTTAATTTTGCAAAGCACAGACTAAAGTTACCTTTGAATCTCATTCTTGCACTTGCAAGAATACCTAATTGAATATCGCATCAGTTCAAGAAAATAATATAGTTTATGACTTGGACACACATCACTGAACAGAACATTGTTCCGTCAAACTGTCACACATTTTAACGCATTGGTTATTGAAGGATTATATAGGCTATACAAAGGGCTTCATTACAAGTCAGTGGTCCCAGCAGCCCAATTTTGAGATGGCCGCTGTGCAAGAGGTCGTAAAATGCTTTTTACTATTGCGGCTTGTGCAGCGGCTCAGGAAAAGGGCCGCTGCACAAGCGGAAATAGTAAAAAGCATTTTGAAAACTTCCATGCACCGTGTGCCAGGCACACAGGTGCATTGATGTTTGGGGGTGGACCTCATTTGCCCCCCTGGCCACATAACAGAGGCACACAGAGGACAGGGGTCCTGCTAGGCGACCCCAAAGTCCCTTTCCATGGCGGTCGGACCGCCATGAAAAGGATGTGGGAAACGGACGTCCTAATCCCTAAGGCGGTGCTTAGTGGAGAAGTGTGGCTCAATGGTTAGAGCGGCAGACCCTGATGCAGAGATCTGGCCCGGGACCAGGGTTCAATTCCCGCCTCGGCGGATCTTGGGCTCAATTTCCTCGGACCTGATAATTCTTGCCTCGGTGCCTATTCTAATCATGGGTCCCACTCTGCAACTCTGGGCATTAGCTTGCTTAATCTCCACAACGGCCCCAACAGCGCTGGGATGCCTGGCTTCACCCTGGGGGTGCCCAGGAGTGGACATTTCACAGGGAAAAGCCAGGAAGGGTTCCACAGCGGTATGCGTACAGCACCTGGACACCCCTTTGGGGGTATGGGTGCGCTTTACAAGTACAAATTTCATTTCAATTTAATTTAATTTCATTTCACCGCCCCCAATGTAGGGATTACAGTCCAACAGCCACCCTGATGGGCTCCTTGAGCATGTCTGAGGCTGCTGTTTTCCCCCCATCCGCTGCGCTCCGACCTCCGGTATCATAATCCCATCATAATCCCATCATAATCTATCATAATCAGATGTCGGGCGGACCGCCACTGGCGGCCTGTCAGTGGCGGTCCGCCCAACAACGTAATCAGGGACTATGAATTTAATGTGGTTAACTAGTTACAGCCACTCAATCTATTGGAAACTTAAGGTTTGCCCTAAAATGCTGATTGAACCAACGCTATCATACCATTCAGGTACATCTCATTCAGGGAAGACTTTGACAAGATTAGTTATCCAAAACAATTTATAAAGAATCTTTGACTGCCTTGTAGATGTAGCTCCTAACTTTCCTTGCAGCAAGATGTATAATTTGGTGGGCAGAGTCCTTGCTGCCTTGCTGTAATGCTCCGGAGCCATGCAGGGCCCAGTTAGGTCTAGTGGCAAATCTGGTGTTGCGAATTGGCGGATAAGATGAAATTTGTGAGGTGACAATTGACGGCATAACTATGCATCAACTAGAAAAGGCAAAAATAGAACTCAACAACCTCTACACTTCCAGGGCTGAATACATGCTCTACAGGCTCACCACTACGAATAAGGCGAGAAGGCAGACAGATTACTTGCAGCACAGCTTCGGCAGAGGAAGGCACTGAAAGCTATTCCACCCTTAGCACTCCAATACAGCTCATTGTCCGGCGACCACAAGAGATCACTAATGTGTTTGCTGCATATTACAAAGCTCTATCTACTCCAGAGACAGCAAAAGATAGTGGCCAGATTTATAGGTTTTTGATGCCATCCAACTACCATGTCTCAATGAGAAGGTGAGGTCGCTACTAGAGCGAGAATCTCTAAGAAAGAAATCGCACAGGCTATCACTAACCTCCCTAACAACAAGGAGCCTGGGGAAGATGGCTTCCCAGCTGAATTTTATAAGTGGACAACAACTAAAATAATAGGCTACTTGTACACTGAATATAAGGAGGCTTAACAAGCAGGCGGCCTAGCAGTGCTGTCTAATAGGGTCCTGAAAACTGTACTCCCAAAGGCCAGGAAGGTCCCTCTCTCATGCAGCAGCTACCACCCGATATCTTTCCTTAATGAAGACATTAAAATCCTAGGAGGAAGACTAGCCACCCACCTGACACAAGTGGCACCCAGGCTCATATAACACACACAGATGGCCTATGTTTCGGGAAGATCATCGAGGAACCATCTGCGCTTAGTGGCCCACCTGCTATGGCTCTTTAAGGACCTACTGAAGGATGCCCTGGACTTACCCCTCAATGCCGAAAAGGCATTCAACCAGATCAAATCAGGCTACCTCTTCCATATGCTCAGCAAATTTGCACTTGCTGAGGAATACACAGCTAAAGTAAAATGGCTCTGCAAGACTCCCACTGCCCAGGTCTACTGCGGAGGATTACTATCGGACTCTTTTCACATAGAGCAGGAGACACACCAAGGGTGTCCGCCATCACCCCTCCTCTTCCTAATAGCACTAGAACCCCTTGCGGCAGTTATACAGCAGTCGAAGGGGATAGTGGGAATACCCAGGCCGGGAGAACCCTCTACAATCCTCCTGTACATGGATGACTTCCTGCTAACACTCAGTGGCCTACACAAATCCCGCCTGACACTTTTGTCAATTATAACTGATTCACAATGATAACAGGGCACAAGGTCAATTGGGGGAAAAGAGAAGCATTGTCTATCTCCAGTTGCATGATCAAAGCAGCTGTTGTGGGCTACCAGTTCCAATGGACCCCAAATTAATTCAAATACGTAGGTATATACATAAACAAAACACTAGAAAGTATGGTCCTAGACAATGCTGACTCACTGATAGCAAGAGTCAAAGCAGGTTACATCATAATGGTCTCAGTTGCATTTATCCCTCTGGAGCAGAAGCCAAGAAGTAAAAATGTCAGTGCACCCCCAGATTTACATATGTTCTGGGTATGCTACCTCTCCTGTTCACCTGGGCACTCTTGAGATTAATAGACAAAGACATCAATGCATTTGTATGGGATACCATGAGACCGAGGCTGGCAGTGTCTAAATTAACTGCCCATTGGGAAAGTGAAGGCCTCGGCCTACCATCAGTAGAATGCTATCACATAGTTCTACACCTGCCGCAAATTGCCTGCTTTGAGACCAAACCTTGCAGACCCTCCTTTATGGGTTATCATCGAGCAGAAACTTACCGTAAGCAGCCCTGGCCTGCAATTGTTAAATAAACACAGATCCCCTACCTCCCTGACACGGAACCCTATCATTCAGGCAATGTTTAAGAACTGGTCATATGCCCATACACTGCTCAAATCAGACACAAATATACATGAGAAGGTGCCCCTATGGCATAATGCTAGTATCCGTATAGAAAGGAACATGACCTACTAAAGGCATGGCACAAGGCGGGTATCAAGACATTAGATCATCTTATAATGCAACAGACCCTAAAATCCTTCGCAGACCTCAGAGAGGAATTTCACCTACCCGCAAATCAAACATTGAAGTACATACAACTATGCCACTGCCTTAGCAGTTTATTACGAGCACAGACATGGGTCCTGCAGGTCTTCCCATTAGACCAGTCATCCTTAGGGTGGTCTTCCCCCAACTTTATGCCTGCTTAACTCCACTTTTTGCTGTATCTTTCTGTTGGCTTTAGGACTCTGAGCATTTTACCACTGCTGACCAGTGCTAAAGTGCAACTGCTTCTCTAAAACACGGCGACACTGGTATATACCTGATTGACATATTAAGTTTTTTATAAGTCCCTTGTAAAGTGGCATACCATATACCCCGGGCCTGTAATCTAAATGCTTCTAGTCGGCCTGCAGCATTGATTTTGCCATTCACAAAACTAGCCTTTCAAACCTGTCTCAGGCCTGCCATTGCAAGGCCTCTGTGTGCAGTTTACTGTCACTTCAATTTGGTATTTAAAACCACTTGCTACCCTTAAACTCCCCTTTTATTACACTTAGGTCACCCCTAAGGTAGGTCCTAGGTAGCCCTATAGGCAGGGTGATGTGTAACTAAAATGTAGGACATATACTTTTAAGTTTTACATGTCATGGTAGTGACAAACAGCTACATTCATTTTTCACTACTGTGAGGTTTATTCCTCTCGCTAGCATTGGGAATTCCTTAAAACACTTTAAAGCTGTCATTTGTGATTAGAAACATCATGTTTCATATCATTGGTATGGCAATGATAAATTCTCTTTAGTGGTAAAGTTGGATTTGACATTACTATTTTAGAAACGCCACTTTTAGAAAGTGGACATTTCTCTGCCCTTTACTTTGCTCTGTGTGCCTGCAGCCTGTCTCCAATACACGTCTAGGCTGGGTGATAGCTACACTCTGTGCATTCCCTTTAGATAGCCACAAACACAGGAAGGTGAGCTCATCTGGACCCATCTCACTTGAACCCAGAGTGACTCCAAGTGCTTGCTGGCTTGCCTCCTGTTTTCTGAAGTCTCAGGGACACAAAAGACTTCCAGCAATCCTGCTGGTGCTGCTGGACTCTGCCATCTGTGAGTCCTACCCTTGCCTGAGGTGCCCCTCCAGTCCTGGGCCTCAGAAGTGGGTTCTACAGTTGATTTCTGCAACAACCGACGTATTGCTTCGACTGCGTTAGAAATTCCACTGCATCGCCCTTTGACGCCGACACAGCAGCTGCTCGACGACATCAGTTCTACAGCCTGTGCGGCTCGACAATGACACACTGCATTCACTTCAATTGAGCTCGACGACGCGGTAACCCCTCAACGACAATGTAGTAGGCTCTTGACGTCCACATTTGCTCCAGTCAAGGTATTTCTTCAGCAGGACCTGACTGGGTACTGTTGCCGACCTGCCGTCCATCGCGGTCGGCCTGAACTTTGGATTTGTACCAGTCTCTCACAACCTCAAGGTAATTTTTCACCGCTAGTGACTTCTAAGCACTAATTTTGGTTTATTCTTTAAAAAATAAACCTCTACGTATTGGATTTTTGTCATTTTGGTCTTGTTTTACTCAGATAAATATTCTCTTTTTTTTCTAAATCTGTGTGGAGTCTTTTTGTGGTGTTTTCATTGTGTTACTGTGTGTGTGAGTTGCACAAATACTTTACACATTGCCCTCTTAAGTTAAGCCTGCCTGCTCTGTGCCAAGCTACCAGAGAGTGAGCACAGGTTAATTTAAAGTGTGTATCTAGCTTACCCTGATTAGGCTTGTGCTCCCTACTTGAACTAGAGACCCAATTTCTAACATTAGTAATCAACGGTGAGGTTAGGACTTGTATTTGTGCAATACCATATAGTAATTCAGTGTTCACTACAACTCTATACTTAAGACCAATTTGAATATTTTTCAATTCTCCCCGATTGACATCTTTGATTTTCCAACAGTTTTTTTGCCCCATACTCATTTTCTTTACAGTGTCTAAGATCCTACATGGCAAGATGGAATTTGAGCTGGCTAACCTGGAAACCTACACAGTGGCCCAGCTCAAGGTGTTCTGCCAAGAGAGAAGGGTGTTCCATAATGTAAGTACCAAAAAGGCAGAGCTTCAGAAAGCCTTAAGAGCATGGGCAGTAGCCCACTCAGAAGGAAAAGTGGATGAGGTGGAGGGGTCCAAGAGGAATTGGAGCAGGACTAGGATGGAGGCCGTGTTATGCAGCCTACTGATGTGGAGGTAACATCCATCCAGGACTGGAAGTCTACAGCAGACCAGGCAGCAGTGTGTCATCAAGGAACATGTCCCCAGGGGAGCTGGTGGACAGGAGAGAGGAGCAAAAGTTGAAAGTAGAGCTTGCAAAATTCAAAGTGGAGAAGGAGCCGGCCCTTGCCAAACTAGAGAAGGAGCAGGCCCTTGCTAAATAGAAGGAACAAGCTCTAGAGGAGAAAAGGCTGGCCATGGAGGAGAGAAAAATGGCCCATGAGCTCAGCATGAGAGAGCTGGACATCAGAGCCCTGAGAGAGGGGTCCAGAAACAGCAATGGTAGCAGCATACCTGCAGTGTCCAATGGTGAGTCCAGAGTTAGGATCCCAAAGGATTTGGTGCCCAGTTATGTGGTGGGGGATCACATAGATGAATGGTTTGCAGCCTATGAGGTGACTCTGAGAGCACACAAGGCCCCAGCGGAGTTCTGGGGTGGTAGTTGGTGGAATTATATGCCCACGGTGGAGAGGGACACACTCCTAACGGTAGAGGTAGAGGACCACAAATGCTACACTGCAATGAAGGCCATACTAGTCAACAAGGTTGGACTGACCCCTGAGAGGTATAGGCTCAGGTTCAGGGGCAGTCACAAGATCTCATCACAAACATAGGTGAATTTCTTGGATTATGTCAGCAAGTCACTGAAGTGTTGGGTGAGGGGCAGCTAGGTTAATGAGTAGTCAGGGCTGTACAACTTGATTTTGAAGGAGCACATGCTTGATATTTGTTTTCTAGAGCTGCGACAACACCTAGTTGATAGCACCAGAGTGTCCAAGAAGGCATCTAGGGGGATTCTCAAAAGGCTTGTCAGAGTTCCCAATAGAAGAAAGAGGGGGGAGAAAAAAAAACAGAGTTCCCCAAAGGCCCCCAAAACAACTCACAGAGGAAAGGGTCTGGTTCTCATTACCAATCTGGCCTCCAGAAGAAAAATTACCCTGACTAAGGTCAGCAGCCCAAGCCCATCAAGTGCTATGAGTGCTACGACTATGACACTACAAGGCGGACCCCAAGTGTCCAAAAGGTGCACCAACTCCCACTTGAGGAAAAAACCCATGGGTGGCTAGTATAGTGCTGGGTGAGGAGTTCCTCCCAGTTAATGGGGAGAGTTTAGCGGGGTTACCCTAGTGTTCCTGGGTGACAGTGAGATGTTCCTAAGATCCATGTGCCCTCAAATACTACAAAGTATAGGCAATAGGTCACCATAAATGGGCATGGTGCTGAGGCTTTGAGGGATACAGGAGCCAGTATGACTATGGTAAAGAGTCAGCTGGTTTCCCAAAAGCAGGTAATCCCTAATGCATGCCACCAGGTTGTGGTGGCCAACAACAAGAGAGGGTGGCCCTATCCTGTGGTCCTGGTTTCATTTGAGTGGGAGGGGGGGGGGTTACAGGTCTTCTGACAGTTGCTGTGAGCCCTGCCATGCCTGTGAACTGTTTGTTGGGTAATGACCTAGAGCACACTATCTGGAAAGAGGTGGAGTTCAAGGCTTATGTGGAGATGATGGGGTTACCTGATTGGATCTGTGGACCAAGGTCCATATCTGCTCAGGATGGGAGTCACAAAAGGCTAAAGCCTGGAACAATGGCCCAGTCAGCTGCTTAAAAGGGGAAAGGCAAAGGGCGTGGTAAACCAGCCCCTGAGTGTCTTCCTAGTGAGGTGGATGGGGCACCTGTGGTGGGCACCACGGAGCCCACTGTGGAGAGCACTGCTTCCCTTGGTGACCTGCCTACACTTGTTGGGTGGCATGTAAGAAGGAGGACCCACCAAGGAGGAGTTCTGTAGGACACATAGGGAGTGTCAAGCCTTAAACCCCCCTTTTATCACACAAAGGCCACCCCTAAGCTAGGCCCTAGGTAGCCCTATGGGCAGGGTGTTGTGTAACTAAAAGGTAGGACATGTACTTTTAAGTTTTACATGTCCTGGTAGTGACAAACAGCTAAATTCATTTTTCACTACTGTGAGGCCTACTCATCTCATAGGCTAGCATGGGGAGTTCCTTAACATACTTTTAAGCTGTAATTCCCGATTTGAAAGGAGTAGGTAAATCATGTTTCATATCTTTGGAATGGTAATGATAAACCATCCCCTTGCCTGAGGTGCCCCCTCCAGTCCTGGGTCTCAGAAGTGGGCTCTGCCGCTGATTTCTATAAAAACCGATGCTTTGCCTCGACTGCGTGAGAAATTCCTCTGCATCGCCCTTCGACACTGATGCAGTAGATGTTCGATGAAAGCAGTGCTACAGCCTGCACGGCTTAACAATGACGCTCTGTGTGATGCATTGCATTCACTTCAACGGAGCTCGAAGACGACGCAAGACCCCCTATGCATGGCTCAACGATCACACAGTAGGCTCTTGACGTCGACATTTGCTCCAGCCAAGGTTCTTCTTCAGCGGGACGTGTCAGGGTCCTTTAGCCAGCCTTCCTTCCATCGCAGTTGGCCTGAACTTTTGATTTTTAACTCATTGACCGCAAGTGACTTCTAAGCGGTATTTTAGGTTTATTCTTTAAAAATTAATATCTCGACTTTTACTTATTGGACTTTTGTCGTTTTGGTCTTGTTTTACTTAGATAAATATTCTCTATTTTACTAAACCTGTGTGGAATCATTTTGGGGTGTTTTCATTGTGTATATCTAGCTTACCCTGACTAGGACTGTGGTCCCTACTTGGACAGGGTGAAAACCTCTGGCAAATAGAGATCCAATTTATAACACTCCCCTATTGTATCATACCTATGCTGCTGAAGACAATACAAAAGGGATAATGTAGGAAGCTGGCTCTGTATATACTATACCAAAGTGAGGTATAGTGTGCACAGAGTCCAGTGGATCCCCAAAGGTAGGCAGAGGTAAAGTAAGATAGCACCTCACTCTCTATTTGTGGTAGTGTGGTCGAGCAGTAAGGCAGTATCAGAGGACAGTGTTAAGCATTTGTTGTACACACTCAGTCAGCAAATGAATTCACACACTCAAAGACTGAACTTCAGACTAATTGTTTTTGTATAAAAATATTCTTTTAGTTATTTTATATTCTAGAACCAAGCAAGCCTGGCACAGGTAAGCAATAAATACTTTACAGTAGTAATGCAGTTTGTAAACAGTTTGAATTGAAATGGTATATGCACTTTGTTTTGATTTACAGGATGGTTGCAGAGAAATTCAATACTTTGTAAATACAGTACATAGACTTGAATGGGCTTTTCAGTAAAATACCAGGTAAGTTACTTTTTGGAGTACTTTTCTTACTCAGAGTAGTATGCCTGGATATTACTCTGGGACATTTCCTGTAAACAGGTAAGTAAAATCGTTTTGGTTAAATAGTACAATTTTAAAGAATTTCTTTAGGTTTTCAAACTCCACACTTAAAAACTTTTCCAAGAAAAACAGTCAATGTTATCCTATGGAGGAAAATAGTGTTATCGGTTTTGAGGTAAGTATTTGGTAGTGGGAGTTGAAGTTCTGGGGGTAGAGTCAGGGGTCCCCCAGGGTCAAGGATTCACTCTAGTTACACCCTCAGTGGCACTTGGGCAGCCGGGTGCAGAGTGCTGAGGCCCAATGTTATCCAATGGGGGATAGGGGGCCTCCGGTTGGTGGCTGCTGACGAGCAGGCCACTTGGGTGTGGGAGCAAAGCTCCTAGACTTTAGCTCAGGGCAAATGGGGAAACAAAGTAGCACCAAAGGTGCACCCTCAGCGGCACTAGGGCGGCCGGGTGCAGGGTGCTGTTTCGACATCAGACGCCCTGTTGGTTTCAATGGGGAACCTGCAAAAGCACTGCAGGCTTGGGGACAAAGGTCTTCTGGGTGCGCCCACCACTTCGAGAGGTAAGTTGGGAAGTTAGGGTTGGTTAGGCACCGTCGGTTTGGGCACCCAAGGCCGTGGGGCGTCGGGTGCAGGGGTGCCTTTTGGGGTCGGATCTTCTTACCAGCTCCTGGTCGCGGTTGGGGGACCTTCTGGATTTAGGCTGCAGGCGTCGGCTGGAGGCTTGAGGCAGGTCAGGGGTCGCCGGATCTTGGGTCAGGATCGCCGGGGTGACCTCCTTTTGGTGTTTGCCCGCTCAGGCCGTGGACGGCGGGTGCAGAGTGGGGCGGATCCACGGTGTCCGGCCGGAGCCAGAGGTTGCAGATGAACAATCCTGTGTTCACGGGAGACAAAGTCTTTGTGGTTGAAGGCAGGCAGGTCCTCCGGGGTTTTTGAGGTTGCTGGCTGCAGGACACACCGGGATTTCGCAGGAGCAGGTTCGAGGGGGAGACAGGCCAGTAGGGCTGGGGCCAAGTCAGTGGGCATCTTCCTCTTGTTAGCTGCTGCACGGCTGTTCGGTCCTTCTTCTTCTTCTTGTAGTTTCTTCTTGTCTGAGGAAGCAAGGTTCAGGGGTGCCCCTAAATACTAGATTTAGGGGTGTTACAGGTAGGTAAAAGGCAGGGACCAATGGGTTGCTTCCCTGGGGTGGGTACACCCCCTATTATGCCACCCTCCAGTGGAGGGGGGCATGAGCCTGTCCCTGGTTGACTGCGTCCCCCCATATGCAAGATGGCGGGGGCTGAGAGTTGTGCTTCACCTCGCCTCCCCACCTGAGGGGTGGAGTTGGCAGAGGTGGGCACACCTCTCTTCCTCACTTGTTTTTCCCGCCCAAAGTGGGGGTCATAACCAGTGGGGACCAGTTGCTGAAAGCAGCAAGTGGCCTGGGGAAGCTCACAAAGGCGGCAAGCCTTTGAAGCTTCCCCTTCGTGAACCTTGCCCATCCTGGGGGAGGAGGCTTGGCACCTCGTCCCAGGATGTGCATTGTTTCAGGCCCCAGAGAGCAGCAGGCTCTCGACCCAGGGGTCCAGAAACGTGTCTGGTGGTGGCAGCTGAAAGCAGCCACTCAGCCTGGACACTAGTGGTAGGTTAGTTTTCAGGGGGCATCTCTAAGATGCCCTCTGTGTGCACTTTTCATTAAATCCCACCCTGGCATCAGTGTGGGTTTAATGTGCTGAGAAGTTTGATACCAAACTTCTCAGTTTTCAGTGTAGCCATTATGGTGCTGTGGAGTTCGTAATGACAAACTCCCAGCACCATATACTCTTAATGGCAGCACTGCACTTACAATGTCTAAGAATGGACTTAGACACTGTAGGGGTACAGGGCTCATGCACCTGTACCCACACCACTGGTATAGTGCACCCAGCTAGAGGGGTGACTGATCTATGCCAGGACAGTGGGTTGTAGGCATGGCTCACTTTGTTCTGCACCAAAACACACAGCCTGCAAAGGCAGTGTGTGAGTGTAATGGTACAGGACCTCTAAGGGTGGCACAATAAGTGCTGCAGCCCTTAGAGGTCTTTCCTGGTCACAGTGCCCTGGGTACCTGTGGTACCATTTACCAGGGGCTGACCTGTGGGCAGAGATGCCAATTGGGTTAGTTTTGGGGAAAGAACACAGGCCCTGGGAACCTAATTGGCAGGGACCCAGGGCACATCAAGTCAAAGTGCATCAGTAGTCTGGCAAAAAGAAGGGGGGTTACTGCAACAGAAACCCACTTTCCTACAGATAATGTCTTGCTTCTACAATCTGTTGTTCCAACATTCATGCTCAAGGAGGACTGGACGAAGGTGATCAATGTCCTAGACCGCGGGGTGTGGGAATCTAGAATGATATTCTATTCTGTACATTCAAGTCAATCCAGTAATGGTACTGGGCCCCTGGAAGCTACAGAAAAAGGGACTGCTGCACCTTCTCAAACTGCTTGAGGTGTGGGCACTCACCCTGCAATATCATTAACATACTGCATACTGTCCTGGCAAACGTTATTTATGAGGTGAGGTGGGAGGCACCCTTAACAAATACCTAGCCATCCCCATAATCCATTCCACGCTATGTGATAACGCTGGATGAAACAGCAAACTTACCCTCCTTAACAAATCGCAAAAGTAGGCAGCTATGCACAGCGATAATAACAGTTAAACTATGCGTTATCTGACATTGGTGCTCTCCACATTGTCCCACTCATGTTGAATGGGTGTCAGAAATGTATAAGGCTGCCTCATACAAGGAAACTCTATACAAAGTGCAGGATAAGGTGGAGATTTCTTTCCAGATTTGTCCACCGCTACCTGACGTCAACATCTAGCACAGATGTGAACACTATGGCATTTTAGTACTGTACATGACACCTGGCACACACTTGTGTTTGCTTTGTACACACTACAACTTAACACCTTGATAGTCATTCACACCCAGAAGGACTAGCAGCATCCAACAAATAGTCTGGGGTGTTGATACATACCACCCTAACTAAGGGAATGTCTTATGGAACTTGATAACTCAACTGCTTCTTTGCTCCCGAAGCAATGATGTATCCCAACAGGGAAGGGTGCCCTTACCCCCTCCCCCCCTACCCTTACATAGATTCTCCTCTCATTCACATATGGTTGCCTCAGCCAACTGGTCTGCCATCAACGATTCTCTCATGCACTTGTAGGTGATTTGTGCAACCAGCATTGGAAAGTGCATTGGAAGAAAGTCTTGGTTTAGCCTGCTATGTACAACCACAGTATGGTTGGGCAGGCTTCAGACATGCCTACTCTACTCAAGTCACCTTGAACTGAATTTAATAGACTTGCATCAAACTGAATTGTATTGAAGGGGGTTAACTTGAATTTTCTAGCATTAACCTGCATGACATGGAAAGCAGGCACATCCCCATCAGGCAGTGGTTGACCAAGATGCCACAATGTACTGTATTGATATCAGCTTTAAAAGCACTAGTGATGGAAGCCTTCTCTATCCTTCCCCCACTTTTCTCCCCTTCCCTCTCCCAGTTTTCTTCTTTTTCTCTTTGATACTCTATATATTGCATGATATGGACTGGTATCCTTACCAGTGGTTGATTGATGTTTACTGCTGAAAATACAGATAAAGATATTAAAAACAGATGTATAATTTGGCTGAGGCAGTTGATATGTGTGAGGTGATATATAAAAATGCATGGGATTCTACAAGCCCTGTATAAAAGCATGTCTCTAATTTCTGTATAACATATGGTATTCTACAATCCCTGTATAAAAACATTCTCTAATAATAGGCGCCTTGTGAGGCACTCAGTCGCCAATTATAAAGACATGACGTAGCGGCTCAACTGTAATAACTTATTACAGTTGAGTTCTGATGTCACAAATCCTGCTACCAGAGCCAACAGCAGAGGAGAAAGGCAGGTCAGGTCACGGAGCATAATTGAAGCAGTTGCTTTGTTTTTCTAGGTGTTCAGAGACAAGCAGAGGCAAGGGTGATAGAATGACCAGAAAGATCCCCACATCCATTGGTCTCAAACAGGGATGTGTTCTAGCCCCTTGCCTTTTTAATATTTATACAGCAGACCTGGATACCCTGATATCTGAAGTCTCGAGTGACCCTCCAAAACTCTCACATAGACCAGTGCATAGCCTACAATACGCGGATGACATCGTTTTGTGTAGCCAGACTCCTATTGGCTTGCAGCGACAAATATCCACCCTATACAGTATATCCGAATCCCTAGGCTTGAAGCTAAATTACAGTGAGACTTAAGTCATCTGCTTCTTGCCAAAAAACAGACAGCAAAACCTGAAATTCAAATGGAAAGTTGCCGGGAATAAGATCGACCAGGTCAGCACCTACAAATACCTTGGGGTGGAACTGGACGCTCGACTAAACTTCAAAAAGCATCTTGCCCAATGAAGGGTCTTAGCAAACAAACTGTTCCTTGCCCTCAACTTAATAAATAAAAAAATGAGGAGTTCGTCTCAGACCTATTTACTGCTAATCATTAGAGGCAAATTCCTACCATCACTGAACTACGGCTCAGAAATTCTTAAGGGCAAAGACATAACGGCTCTCAATACTCTACAGTCCGTCCTGTTCAAAAGCATCTACCGCATCCCAAGACACACTTGTCAAGCTCAAGTCCGCCTCGAATTTGGGCTCCAGCACCAGCTGCCGATGAGAATGGCTGCCCTACTCAAACTGTGCTGGAAGTTGAGAGCAACCCTACCTGATTCTTTGGCTGCCTTGTGTTTGTCCGACCAAAAACAGCTGGCCAACCACGCTCAGCCAAGCATTGTCATCCCTCAATTTATATGAGGCCCGGGAGCTAAATATTAGCCACGCAGCATTAAAAAAAATTGCCAATAAGGCCGCCAAACTAAAATCATGGTCGATGAATAAAGCGGAACTGGCAGGCAAAAAACACAGCTGGACAGTCCTACAATCTTATAGCATCTGGGGGCCTCAACCATACCTTACGTGCCATATTTCTCAAACCATCCAGCATTTTTACTTAGTAATATGAATGGGAGCTTTCCCCTCAAAAGAACAGGTGTCGCTCTGGGAACAGAGATGGTCGAACTCTCTCTGCCGACTTTGCGGCCAATTTGAGGAAAGTTTATTACACTTTTTGTGCATCTGTCCGGCTGTAATCTCTTTAAGGCAGAAACTACTTTGCCCCGCCTTTCGGGCGCTCAACATAAGATCATGCGTACTGCAGTGCTGACATTACTGAACAGTAAATCAATTCAGCTCTCCTGCAGGGCCGCTAAGTTCCTTCTTCAAGTGAACAATCTATTAACAGCAACTCGGTTACCCCAGAGTAATAATGGCAGTTATGGGGCAGGGGCCCCTGAAGCAAAGTCACTGTCAATCGCTAGCTGAATTGTGCACTTACCCTTCAAGATTGCCAAAGAAACTTTGGTTGTTAAATCCCTTGGGTGTAACCACGCACTGAGCACCTGACGGCCCATCATTTTTAGTCTATTGCCTTCTTCAACGTAATGAAATCTTAAACATGAATTCCTGTTATCTCAAATCATACACATGTACACTTATACACTTACATATGGTGAACAAAGGGTTGAAAAGTCTGGTTCGGATATAAAAATAGTATGGATGCTGATTATATTTAACCATTTTTTTAAACTAATTGGTTTTAAAATATACCAAAGCAGTAATCATGTAATCTTAGGGTAAAATGATTGGCTGCACTTTTTCTTAGGATGTATTATTTCATGATGTTATTAACTGTAATATTTTATGGTTTTAAGATGCAAAATTGTTATGGTGTTTATTAACTGAAACAATAAACTTGAACTTGACAAGCAGAAATGAGATATTTATGGTAATGTATATATTTTGCTTTACATATAGAAAAGTTAGAATCTTTCCTCATTTTCTATGCATTTCAAGTTACTGTTTATTTTAATTGACTTGTATTAAACTGATTCTAACATCTATCTGCGACAAATAACTAACAGCTTTTTTGATGCGTTTAATTTTACACTAGAGATCTATTTTTATTCTTCATGTTTGAAAATTGCTCTCTCTTTCAGGTGAAAGAGCTGTCTACCAAGGATTTAAGTGGTTTGTGGGAAGGGTGATAGTGTGACCATGTATTATAAGGAATAAAGTACAATTAGGATATTGGAAGTCACCTTGAACTTCCATGACCTTATAAAGGAACTTTGTTTCCAGACGCGTTCCTCTATATTGTCATAGAACTCCTCAGTGACCTATAATGTACAGCAGGGGCTACTTTATCCCACATAAATTAATCTGGGAAACAGCTCAATTCAGTATTCCTAATCATAAATAGCCTCTTTTATGTTTTCCTCCTGAAGGTCAAAGTAGAGCTGCACATTTGCAAAGAATATCAGGCCAATCAATGCAATCACAAACAGCTCATATATACTGTGTACATTTTAGCAATTGTCAACACCAATGACTTTCTTTTTGTCCTGACCACAATAACAGAAAATAAGTTTTACTAGAAAAATGCCTGTTCTACAATCGCATACAAGATTTGTTGGCATGCCTTCGTACTCTTCTAAGGATCAATATTCAATTTGAAAGAGTGAAAGCTGTAGGCTCCCAATAGGTAAACAATCTGTGGCGGAACTGCCTATTGTTTTGGACTTGAACGCTTGCATTTGAATCATTTTGTGACAATATGAGATCTTTTTGTTGCAAAACAAACTAAACACTTTACCCAATTGTTTTATATCTTCCTCTTTTACTCTCTATATATACACACGTCTTTCCTCTCTGTTGAGGAGGGTACTGACTACTTGAAGAGTTGTAGTTCCCTGTGCTACAGATATTGCATCATTTCACATGTTGAAGCAATGCATTGGGTAGTCTGTCACCTCTCAGACAATGTGAATGTAATAAATGTTACAGAGGTAGTGCACTAACATCAGGGCTTAATTTATAAAAGAATACATACCAGGGCCCAAAGTTTCACTCAGAAGGCCGTAGCCGTCACTATCAATGTCAGGTATGCAGATTACCAAGGATGTGTAGTCTTGATTTCACCTCATGCTCTTTAATCCACCACCATACACTCCCTGCCCCTTTATCTCACGCTTGCAGGTTCGTTTTCATCCCTGCTTCATTTCTTTATCACTGGTTTTTGTCTCTCTTCCTCCTTTGTTCCTCCTTTTTTGTTTTTCTCTTTCTTGCTCTAGATCCAGTGTTGGTGCACAAAAATGAGTGCCAATGGGTCCCACCTGCAGGAACCTGCTCAAATTAAACACTAACATATACAGAAAGTTAAAGCAGAGTGAAAACTTTAGAAATCAATGAAACAATTCTGAAGAAGCCACTGACAGGAAAGGGATTTTTGACACATTAATTGAGGATTTTTTCTGAATAAAAGGAGATTTTTCCTTTGGTTTCAGCAAATGCACATTGCTCTACTGAAATAAGAGATAATTAATCCTTGAAGCGGATTAATGGTCCAATGTTTCATTACAGAATAAATTAATCAATCGGTGCCTGTCTACTGAGGACTCTCAACGCTTGAGGTAGAGCTGTGTATCATCAGCATCCATGTTGAATTCGGTGTTGTGGGTTGTTGAGATTGGACTAGCTGGGTTAAATTGTTGAGATGAGGGTCAGCAAGAGTGATGATCTATGGTGGATTTCACAGATTATGTTGAAGGTTTCGGACAGGATGAGATGCAGTTTGGTAAGCTAATCCGACCACCACTTCCAGGGTATTTTGCTTATAGAGGGATTGTTGGAGACGGAAATGTAATTGGTCATGGTCAGGGTGGGACTGGCCTATCGGCAGTGCCACTGGAAATGTGCAGCAGAGGAGGACCAAATTATGTGGCAAATTTGACTAAATTATGCAGCAAGAAAAGGCACATTATGTAGCACTTTTTGTGATAGTATTGCTTAATTATTTTGTCATTTTTACACCTGGTACCAGTGTCTGAGAAAAGAGCTCACCTTAATTAGTACCAATTTACACCGAAAGACAACAATTAGCAACTGAAAGATGACCAGTCTGCCTTTATGAAAAAAAGCCTTCTTCTGCGCAGGAACCAGAGTTGCCATAGTTTTTTGTGTAACTTTTGATCTGTTTGAGCTAGAAACAACATTTTGTTTTTGTTAAAATTTGCGGATTATGCGGCAGATGATGAAATACGTGGCAAATGCAGTAAATCCAGTATCCCAGGGCTGGTTTTTTTTGTTGATTTCCCTATTAAAACAAACATTGCATGCAGCAAACTCAAATTAATGCAGTCTTACAAATCTTACAAATCACTTATACTGCGTCTCTTTACAAGTTCAAAACTTCTCCCATTTACAAACATGCCCACTTTTATTTTGGTGCCCAAGCCTATTTTCTGTCCCAGTCTGACCCTGGTCAAGGCCTTTAAGTTTCTGTTCAAATTTTTAAGGGAAGGTGTGTCATGTTCAAGTGTTTGCAGATCAAGAGCAAAGGTTATAGATGCATTTATTAGCCTGGTATTGTGCGGCATAATCACAGTTAAACTGAGATTGGCAATCCATTAACTGATAACTGTGTGAAAATGTTGTGCTATTTAAAAAAAACATAATGAAAATACAAAATTCATTTTTGACTACATTATAATTTCGGTCACGCAAACCCAATAAAATAATGTAAACAGATAAAAATAAAAAGCACACTACAGAAATCTTTTTTGCCTACGATTTATTTATGTTATTTATCATGTACCAATTTGACACTTAGGGCTATCTTTATCAAGATTTTACATCCCCCTTGCGCCACGCAAGGCGATGCAAAGGCGATGCAAAACCTAAGTGAGATTTATCAAGACACACAAGGCCACCTTGCTTGGCCCTGCATGGATTGATAAATCTAGAGTAACGCAAGGCAGCACAAATCGCTACCCTGCGTTACTCTGCCCCAGGGAGGCATTTCGTAGGTGGGGCATGGGCAGTGCTTAATTTGTGCCCGTGGTTTCCGGTTATCTTTAGATAAAACATTTTAAAACTTCCTGACTCAGTGATTATTTCAGGTTTATGAATTGTATTGAATGTCACTCATTTTAAACTTCCCAATTATTAAAGGGTCCATTGGTAAGTCATTACTCTTCAATCAGAAAGGTAATTGGTAGCAGGGATATTGATAAAGAGTACAACTGACCAGTGCTTAATTTGTGCCCGTGGTTTCCGGTGCTCAGCACCGGCACCTACTTATCAGGGCCAGGTCTACACCTGAGTGCCAACTCACATCAATGACTGCACAACACAAAACGACTATGGTGTTCACACTCTTACCCCCGAGTCCCCGGTGAAAAGTGCTGCTGAGGCAGTGCCCAGCTCCAAACATTTGTTATGTATGGAGCTGTGGGTGTGGGGGGGGAGGGGGCAGGAGACCCTGGCTGACGGATCAGATTTCACCAGGCGCATAGATTAAAGGTAATTTTCTGTGCTGACTTACACGTTGTAGAATTCCATGATCACTGAAGTTCGGAGAGACTCACAGTACGGCATCTGTGTAGGGTACATTAAACAGCAAATATTTTTATTGGGGACTTAATTGTTTGCATTGGCAGTGTCGAATGTCCGAAGGATCAAGCTGCTGCAAGTTACAAAAAGGATTTCCCGCCGTAATTGAGGCCATGATAGGGCCCGTTACTGGAATGTGGCACACTTATTTTAACATGAAATACAGAGCCAATAATATGTGCATTCCATTTTGCTTTCAGTCAGTGTTGCCGGTGGGCGGGCCACTGATTGGGCTGGATTTGGTACTGAGGGGCTGCGGTTAAAAATTCCACGACCCCGGCACACACTCATGAGTCACGACACATTGGCACGGGCAGTTCAGCACGATGGCTCTATTATTATTTGAAGCAGCCAGCATGTCGTGCAGTGTGCAGCAGCAGGCCTCTTCTCAATAAAGGAAGTAACCCAGTAAGTAACCAATGCTGCTATTTCTAGTGCGTGGTCGACCGTGATGGTTGGTAAACTTGGTATGAACCGACTCCAAGAAATCATGCCACCGGCACCAGGCACCGTGTGCAATCCCCCAGGCAGGAAAGCTGGAAGGGCAGGGCCTTAACCCCTTTCTGTCTATATTCTTGTCTACCTCACTTTTATCTCACTCCCTAGCCTTGGCATTTTCCTCAAAACCAATCTCATACAGCGAGACCCAAATGCAACATGTGCCTTAAGATCAGTGGAAAGGAGGCAAGACACTGCACATAATGCTGGAGAAATATGTGAACTGAAGTACATATGTACTTCAGAAGCGGTTTAGCAGCATTTAATCTAAGGTACAAATCGCTTCACATCAACGCCTAATTCAAACACGATGTCATGTTATGCAAATCTGAGGAAGGAAGGTAAAAATCGGCGGGCCTCATCCAAATTCATCGTGTCTGCCGATCTGAGATTTCGTGAGTGCTGTTGTGAGCTAGTTTCCATTTTAAACAAGTGCACTAAATCTCTATGCACTAAATCTTGCAGAGACCGATGTGAAAAGGAGGCACTGGTCTTCACTGTTGTAAATCCCAGCTTCTCGAACATTCCAATTCCCACAGATAGGTTGGCAATGTCACCCTGGATTACCGAGAATTGCATCCTTTGTAAATTTGTCAGCTGTGCAAGTGAGTCTTTCATCACCTGTCTTCTTTCACAAGTGCAAGGCTCTGATCTATCCCACTCAGGGCAGGCCATGAAATCGGTTCCTCTGTCCCTGTGCAACAGCTTTTTTTGGGGTGAGATTGGTGTTGGGCAATTCTTATGCAGATTGAGTGTGCTGGGGCCAGTACGTGCTTTCACAGGCAATACCATGACTTACTACTGATTACAATATGCTGTGCTAGAAGCCAGGGGTTGTGTTTGTGACGCTAGAAGTGCTGTGATGCTGATGGTAGGAATAATAACACTTATGTAGCACACAGTACCAGTTGTCTGGTCTCTCGGCCCTGATAACTCTATTAATACTCATCACACTTATGTAGCATACAGTTCCATTTGTGTATGTTTATTTGTGTCAGACTGTGTCTGGGATCCAATTTCTCTGCCACCTCCTGAAGTAAGCCTTCACTGTTCACTAGCCTCTTTTCTTGTTAATCACAGAGCCCTGTTTGTGCCTAGTTGCTGCTCGTTAGTTCTTTCACCTGAAGTTTCTAAACCAAATATATCTTGTCCCCAGCACCATATAACCCACCAGGGTAGGGCAGTGATCGAAGTGGGGGGATCTGAGGGGCACGACTTGCCCATACTTTTAAAATTTTAGACAAACAGTTCCCCTACTTTTTCTCAAAAGACAACTATACCGGGACGGTTAGAGAGAGAAGGCATCTCCAACCAAAGTGAAATGTTTGCAGCTGCCGCTCAACGTATGCTATTCCCCGAACTACCACAGAACCTACCCCCACCCACCACTTCCACTGCTTGCTTAGTCTTCCATGTAATTCCTCTGAATCTCATGCTGACCTGCCCTTCATAACGACCTACCAAGACATCACCAAGCACTTCTTTCCTGCTGGAATGGGAAATGGAATAGTAAATGAACCTGGTTCATAACGTTAGCCTGGCTGGAAGTGCTTTTTATTGGAATATCTAAATTGTTAATGAAAAAAAGTAACATGGTGATTTTTACAGTATGTAGACAGTGTAACAGCAGGTTGAGTTTATTGTAGTAGATATTTTTGGCGCTGATATTTGTATGGTAGATATTATTGTTGCTTCAGTTAAGGTAGAGAACCTTGTTAGCTGTGTTGCCCGAGTGTAACGTTCACCTATGTCATGAGGTTGAGTATCGCATTTTTACATCCCTGACAAATTGCACTCATATTGAGAAGGAAATCTGTTCGTTACATCTCAAAGCAAGGAGGTAAATGCAAATCCCAGAAGATAACCTCACCATAGTGAAAGAAAACCAAACAACATGACCCAAGTTAACAAAGGTTCAAGTGTCAATGTATTGTTATAATCTCCCGTTGTCTACACAGTTGCCCCTGAAACTGCTTCTTTTTGTTTACTAAATGCACACTTCCTCCGCCTCATCTCTTTCCTACAGCATCACATTCACAGAAAGTATGTCATGGTGTGATACTGTGTATAACAAGTCAAGCATAAGTTACACCCCTGAACTGTGACCGACACCGCGTCCGTGGGAAGATAGCTCAGTGAGATATGCTCTAGCTGTCGAGTGAGGTGTATATATGTGTGTGTGTGTAATCTGCAAGCTTCACACTTAGTCATTCATCCTTTTGAAGTAGATCCACTGAATAGTAACACCTAGTATTTACAGTGCTTTAAAGAGACAAAGTCCACAGTTAGCAAGCACTATAAAAACAAGTAATCACGTCTTATGGTTCTAATATTTAAACCAGTCATATAATATAACACTATTGTCTAGAAAATTGTATAGGCACAGCTGTTATTCACTTATTTGCTTCAGAGTCAGAAGGCTCCCTTGCTGAAATCCAGATCGGGTATTACATCTGACTTTCAGCAGTGCAAGTTGAGGATGTGGGTGGAGCCAGTGGAATAAGTAGGTGGAGCTGGGAAAAGTGGGTATGGCCTCTGACAAACATATGAGCACCTGGACTTCATATTTTACAAATTAAGCACTGGGCATGGGTGTTCTCACACATCCACCCACGGATTTTGGAGCATTCCCAGATTTATCATTAGTGGTAGACCTGGGAATGCATCAAAATGCTATGCCTCTGCTGACGAGGCGTAACGAGGACAAATATCTTGGTTTCTCCTTGTTTTTTGTTCTTTTTTTTATGTGCTGTCCCTTTATGCACAAAAATAATCCTGCCTACAACACATGCACCCTAGCACCATGACGCAAGGGTGCCTCCGTTGGTGCTAGGCAATCAAAAGTGCGTTAGCGGAAGGAAAGGACAGGAATGTGCCTGCAATGCTCAATACGGTGCATTCCTGCCCCTTTACACAGCGCAGAAAGGGGACTTGCTGCGTTGCACGGCGTGAAAGAACGGTAAATCTGCCCCTCAGTATTGGCTTTCCTTTGCCTTCTATTTAAACCTACGCTGCAAATGCATTAAAATATTTTGAGACCTAAAGAAGCAAAGTGTAGTATTGCACTTATACATTGAACTCTAGAATATACATCACCATTAGAGAATCATTTACAATTCACACCCTGCCATCTGTTTAATCAGAGTGTGTGCTGTGGACAGTGGGGGGCATTTAAGTTATTTGTGCCCTATGTCGCTGCTGCCTTTCCATTAGGATGCATTTATAAACTCACTAAATGTAACTGTATTACATATGCATATTGCGACTAATGGCCTAGCTAAATATGTTAATGACATGTATTTCCTCTGTATCAAGCTGTGCCATATTAACGCTGTGCAGCCCCTTCATATTCATGTCCACACGCACCAAAGCATTATTTCTCACACAAGGCGTGAGATGCTGAAACGCAACAGAAGTTACAAAGCGCGTGCAGAGCCGGGTTTGCTTTTGTGCAGAGGATAAAACAATAGGTTCGAACAGAGCGATGATTTCTTCTAAAAAGCAGTGGTACTTGGATTTTGACAGCTGACAATCCCAAATTAATGGGAGTCTCATTCACGAAAAAAAATCTAGATTACCACAAAATGATATGCCCCGGTCGACGATTCAGATTTTGGAGGATTCACAAAACTGGCAGGCGTATGTCTGAGGAAGATGCGTAGCTTCCATGCATGCACCTGATAGTCCTAACCCATCAACTGTGGATTGCCCGCAGAGTGGAAGAGCCACAGTTGTGCTACGGATGTAAATATGCAACAACCCATCTATTTTTGTGCCTATCTTTTTCTCCATATAAGACACAAGTTGCAAAGTGTAAAAATCCATTTTCATGCACCCTTATAAAAACAAGGGTATGTTTCATGCTCTTCCTCGCCTTGAGTCGCTTATGAAAAGTGTGCAGTTAAGATGGAAACATAATTGCAAATGTACGTGAATACTGGCAAATTTAATGACTGTGAGGATTCGCAAGATTAAATTAACCTGATTGGTGGAATTTCCATCTAAGGTGGTTGTCACGACTGGAGATCTGTACAGACCTGTATTCAGTGAATAGTGGTGCTGGAACTATCTTCAGAGTGGCGGTGCTGCCACCAATGTTACATCACAGAAGGCATAGGTGTTCCAAGCATTACACAAAAAGCAAGTGTAGCAAATGAGCGACGCCCATTCAGTTCCAGAGTGATAAGGGTGTAATATGTGCCCGGTGGTGAATTTTGGACCGCATCTTTTATATATTACTAAAGCAGGGGGTGGTAGAGCACTGTTTTTTACAGATGACATTTCCATTGAAATACCCACTAAGTTTGCACAGACATACAGTTATACAGCTAAAACTATATAGTGCACAAATTATAATGTCTGGAAAAAAGGTTTCAGTCAATATTTATCATTTATGCATCACAAAGTAAAATGTCTTTACTCATTTTGATCCTTTTAAAATCTCATTTTCAAAAATCCTCCCACTTTGCAGATGAAAGAAAAGTGAACATCAATATCTCTTTTAGAAGAGTAACCAGCGATTTGTCAGAAGACATAACCTGACATTTGACCCCTGTGGTTGAACACATTGCAAATGCAACAACAAAGCTAAATTGAAAGGCACCTTGTAAAAAATTGGTTTGTTTGTTGACTGGGGGGGGAGCCTTGGTAAAGCAGCAACCTCAATCCTTGTCAGAGTAAGGCACGAGCAAACCCCAAATTAACCTGTGCTCAACCCCCTGGTAGCTTGACACAGAGCAGTCAGGTTTAACTTGGAGGCAATGTGTAAAGTATTTGTGCAATACTTCAAACAGTAAAACAGTGACAACACCACACAACAAGGATCCCACACCAGATTAGAAAAACAGATTTTAATTAAATAAATAAAACGAAACCAAAACAACAAAAATCCAATTAGTAGAACCAGAGGTATAGAAGTTTTTAAAGAAAAGAGGGCCAAAAGGCACATAGCTCCAACTGTGGATATCTGGTCGCACCAGACCAGGTCAAAGTCACAAGTGCACGCAGACCGCGATGGAGCGCAGGCCAGCTACAGGGACCCAGCTAGGCCCCCTGAACAAAAGTACCTTAAATACTGGTTTGTGGAGCGTTGCGTGGATCCGCGTCAAAGATGCACTGCACAGCCGAGGCGAGGCATCGGTCCCGAGATGCGACGAGGCTGCGGTGCGAGGTCCGATTGCATGGACGTTGAAGGTCCAGTTGACTGTAATTGCGATGGAAGTCCAGGATGTGATGCACAGTTGGGGTGATGCGTTGGCTCCGAACAGCCGCAAGACTGCGATGCAGAGTCTGGCATCATCGTCAAGCCTGCTGTTGACGAGAGATGCGAGAGCCTATGCAGAACTCGTCATGCAGCAGCCGTTCCAAGGCAATGCGGGTTGCTGTGGCGATGCAAGTCTTTGCGATTAGTCCAATCCAAGCAGCGGCGGCGTTGCGTTGGTTCTAATTGGGTTTGCGCTTTGCAGAAGAGGAGATGTGTAAGTTCTGTTGGGGCCACAGGCTGGCAGAGCACCTGAGACCCAGTCCCAAGGGTCCAGGACTGGGGTGGCACCACTTGGCAGGGCAGACTCACAGCTGGCAAAGTCCAAGTGCTAATGCGAGGTTTTTGTAAACTTGTTATGTTACTGAGGCTTCCAATCAGGCAGTCAGCCAACTAGCCCTTGGAGTCACTCTGGGTTCTGGATTCAAGAGGTGCAAGTCGAGTCCTTCTCATCCAAGCAGGAGGGCAGCAGGCAGCAGGTCAGCACAGCAAAGCAGGAGTCCAGCAGAGTGACACTCCTTCAGCAGCACAGCAGTCCTTCATGGCAGCGTATCCTCAGGTCCAAAAGTGTACTGAAGCAGGGGGGCTTGAGGTCCATCTTTTATACCCTGGTGCCCTTGTTCTGGAAAGTGGGAGAAGCTTCTAGATGGTGGCTTTGGAATACAAGGAATTACCTGCCTCCTCTACTCTTGCTGCAAGCTGGCTGGAGTGACAATGCAGGGTTGTTACGCCCTTTGTGTGTGGACATGACAGAGCTTATTCAGGTGTAAGTGAGGATGTGTCCAACTCCTCCTCCCTCCCATTCTGCCGGTGATGTACCATCCAGTCACACCTAAACTCCCATTGTGTGTGGCTGTCTAGGAGGTAATACACAAACCCCAACTGCTAACTACACCCAGTTATGTGACAAGAGACAGGCTGTAGGCACCAAATAGCTAAGGCAGGCAATGCCAACTTTCTAAAAGTGCTATTTTCAGAATTGTAATTTAAAATTCGACTGCACCATAAATTAGGATTTTAAATTAGGATTCCAGAGATACCAAACATGGACCAGTTATCTCTTCCCATTTGGAAATTACACTTATAAATTATAATAAGGAAACTGATATAGGAGAGATAGGCCTTGCAGTAGTGAAAAACAAATTTAAGTGTTTTTCACTACCAGGACATGTAAAAGTTTAAAGTACATGTCATACTTTTCAAATACAGTGCACCTTGCCCTCTGGATTGTCCAGCAACTGCAGAAGGGATTACTTATATGCATTAAAAAGGAAGGTTTGCGCCTGGGTAAAGGTTTATTTTGCCAGGTCGAGATGGAAGGTTGAAACTGCACACACAGGCTCTGCAATGGCATGCCTGAGAGATGTTTAAAGGACTACTTAAGTGGGTGGCACAATCAGTGCTGCAGGCCCCCTAGTAGCATTGAATATACAGGTCCCAGGCACAGGTAGCAACACTTTACTGAGGACTTATAACTAAATGTAATATGCTAATTGGGGATAAGCCAATATTACCATGTTTAGAGGAGAGAGCACAAGCACGTTGGCACTGGTTAGCAGTGGTAAAGTGCACAGAGTTCTAATAGCAAAAACGAGGTCAAAGAAGTGGAGGAAGAAGGCTAAACGTTGGGAGAAGACCACCCTAAGGCTGACAGGTCTAAAACATCTTTATTTTTCATTCACTTTCTTAACTCCAGCATAGTTATTTTGGGGGTGCTGCAGCACCCCCAACACTCTAACTTCCAGCGCATGTGTCAGTGACCCAGGGCCTTTAAATTTACCTGTCTTTTTTTGTTAACCTAGCACACAATGCATAATGATTTCTTGTTCTGCATTGAATTATGTCATGTCAGATTATGTTATGCCATGTGAGATTAAATGGCACAGAGGGTGGCATACATTAAAAAGATTAGCTGGGCTCTTTAAGTCATCTGTTCCACCTCCAAACCTTCATCTCTTGAGGTCCTCAACACACACAGAAATATGTGCAATGCCCTTTGTATTCTTAACCTCATTGTTTTAGTGTTTTAATTGATTGTTGATGTTTTGTGGGTTAGTTACATACAACACCACACACATTTCTGTGGGGAATGCCGTGCTGTGCAGACCAAGCGACCAGAGTTTAATCTGTTTCCTTTGTGGGCCCTTCACAGCTCACATCAAAACCGTTTCCGTTCTCTCCATAGTGTCAGTCGGTTTCTTTAAAGTTCCAGTTAGAAAAGTAGGTGTTACATAGCTACACAGGCTACACAATAGATATATATTTGCAAACTTACGTAGTAGGGGGTGCTATGCAATTACACTAGCAAGAAAAAATGGCAAACCGTATACTAGTAAAAATGACAACTTGTAAATACTGTACTTTGAGACGTAATGCAAAACACTGTTAAAGTGAATTGGTGGCACTGTAAGGCTCAGGTAGCAAGGATGTCCAACAGACAAGCTAATATGTCGTCAGGGGGACCCAGTGGATAAGGCCCTGCCAAAGCTAAGGACAGGACTTGTGCAAGACACTGCACCCACACACACATGTAGAATGGCAGCTCTCCCGTTCTCTGTCCTAGTTTAGCATATAGTCAGGGCCCACCAGGGTCATTGGATGGTCAAAGCACTGACAAAAACCTGCTTAACTCAGAGGAGCTTGCCCCCCTCACCCTCTGGCTTCACACAGGCACTTTGTGCATGTGTGGTTGAAATGCTTTACACATGAACAGTGACATTCATCCTTCAGTCCTACACAGGTGAGAAAGGCTGACTAAGCTCTGTATGAATCCAATAGGTTTCTTGCAGCGGCTGCTCCATATGGCACCAATGATACAATCTAATTTTCTATACTTCAATGAGCCTTTCCTCTACAGCTACGTATCTAAATTATGAGAAAGCCACTCTCTGTTTGAACTTTTTGACTCAGTTCTCATCTGTAATGATTATTTTAGATCAAACAGGCTTGGCATGTTTATCGTTCAGAGATTTTATCCGCGTATGCATGGGAAAAAGCTTCTGGGATGAAGTATTCAAAATGGATTATGGCTATGGTGTACTTCATTTTAGGATAAAACTATAACCTCCATTTTTCAATTTAACTTTTAAGACAAAGTGTTTCAAGGCATCTTGTTTGGAACCAAATCAATCGTTATAATACATTAGAAAATGTTAAAATTCTAACTATCTACACCAGAAAAGAACATTAACAGAACTCCATACATTAATATGTACTGTTTACTTCTCATAAATTTTATAGGATTTAACTAGCACGCGCGTATCATCCTTCAATTCGAATGTTGGAATTTACAGAAAAAACAGAGTAACATCCTGAATGGATACTTTTGCTGACATAACTATACACCACACAGCCGTTCCTACTCTCTGCGACCTTAAGGGGATATAAAAAAAAAGAAAATACAAAATGAACCATTAAATAGGTTTCCCTGAAAGTATATCATAAAAAGTAGAAAAAGGTGACTTTGAAGTTATTTTTTTAAATGCATTTTCTGTTGGTTTTCAAATCCATCCTACAAGTGCACCAACTTGCATGTAGCACATATCCGATCACATTTGACCTTCGTTATAAGTTTTCCATTTGCTTAAGTATGACATTTCCATGCTTTTAGTGTGCTTAGCTGTGACACTTCAATTCCTTATGTGTGACACTTTGAGTGACTTTATCGCGAGTCGAACACAGCACTTATTTTGATGTAATCAGATTATTAACAGAAATTACTGCCCTTTGTGCAATTTACTGGTCTCGAACAAGCTTAAACCCCCAATGGAACTGGAGGCAGCCGCTGTGGACAATTGGAAGGAAGAACCCCCTGTCTGCTATCTGGACTAAGGACTCCAACTCTAATTAACCCCAGGACAAGTGGGGCATCCCCCCAGGACCAGGGAAGCTGGTCCCCTTCCACCCCATGAGGACTGGTTGGGGGAAAGACTGGCCTTCTGCGCCAAGGAGGAGAGAAGCACAGAGGAAGAGAAAAGCAAAAGGCTGGCACACAGAGCCGGTGAAACCAGCTCCCTGCAAGGTTTGTCACCTATGAGGCCAGGATGCCTGATGAAAGGGCTCCAGGTGGCTAGGGCTCACGACCAGGAGCAAAACGAGACCGAGAATGTCAAAAAGGGCGCCACAGGGCCCCAGTTATGGACGTTTGCGTTTCGCCAACCTTTGACCCTTTTACCAGTGACGAAATGCATGGGGCTCTGCCGCCCTTTCCAGCTTTCCTCCTGGGGTCAGCCTCCAAGAAGACGGCTCTGCAGGGGAGGCACTCCCTCTGCGAAATCAGGAATGGCCCAGGACCCCATCCCTGGGCCCCATGAGAAGTGCTGACTAGGGGACGCCGTCGCGCTCCCCCCACCGAAGTAGAAAGGTTGCCCAGGCCCCTATCCCTGGGCCCCGAAACGGAAGAGGGCGAGGGAGCATCATCGCTGGACCCAGAGTTTAAAGAGAGAAGGGGGTGCCACTGCACTCCCCTCGCGTGGCCGGCCCACCCTGCTCCCTGTGTCTGTGACTGGGGGTAGTAGAAGCCAACTGCCACCAACGTGCCTGCCCGCTGGAGCAGGTAGGGCAGAAGAGTGCTGGAGGCTCCCGCAGCAGCAAGCTGGAGTGCTGCCCGTGTGGGGAGCTGGCAGGGGTGATCCAGCGGGTTACTAGCAACAAGCATTCATACACCGAATACTCACCTGGGCCCATTCATTCATACTACGCTAGCAATTTCCGCTAGTGGGTCAGTTGCAGTGCTTAATTTGTAAAATATGAAGTCCAGGTGCTCAAATGTTTGTCAGAGGCCATACCCACTTTTCCCGGCTCCACATACTTATTCCACTGGCTCCACCCACATCCTCAACTTGCACTGCTGAAAGTCAGATGTAATACCCGATCTGGATTTCAGCAAGGGAGCCTTCTGACTCTGAAGCAAATAAGTGAATAACAGCTGTGCCTATACAATTATCTAGACAATAGTGTTATATTATATGACTGGTTTAAATATTAGAACCATAAGACGTGATTACTTGTTTTTATAGTGCTTGCTAACTGTGGACTTTGTCTCTTTAAAGCACTGTAAATACTAGGTGTTACTATTCAGTGGATCTACTTCAAAAGGATGAATGACTAAGTGTGAAGCTTGCAGATTACACACACACACATATATACTCCCCACTCGACATCTAGAGCATATCTCACTGAGCTACCAACCCACGGACGCGGTGTCGGTCACAGTTCAGGGGTGTAACTTATGCTTGACATGTTATACACAGTATCACACCGTGACATACTTTCTGTGAATGTGATGCTGTAGGAAAGAGAGGAGGCGGAGGAAGTGTGCATTTAGTAAACAAAAAGAAGCAGTTTCAGGGGCAACTGTGTAGACAACGGGAGATTATAACAATACATTGACACTTGAAGCTTTGTTAACTTGGGTCATGTTGTGTGGTTTTCTTTCACTATGGTGAGGTTATCTTCTGGGATTTGCATTTACCTCCTTGCTTTGAGAAGCACTTCCAGCCAGGCTAACGTTATGAACCAGGTTCATTTACTATTCCATTTCCCATTCCAGCAGGAAAGAAGTGCTTGGTGATGTCTTGGTAGGTAGTTATGAAGGGCAGGTCAGCATGAGATTCAGAGGGATTACATGGAAGACTAAGCAAGCAGTGGAAGTGGTGGGTGGGGGTAGGTTCTGTGGTAGTTCGGGGAATAGCATACGTTGAGCGGCAGCTGCAAACATTTCACTTTGGTTGGAGATGCCTTCTCTCTCTAACCGTCCCGGGATAGTTGTCTTTTGAGAAAAAGTAGGAGAACTGTTTGTCTAAAATTTTAAAAGTATGGGCAAGTCGTGCCCCTCAGATCCCCCCACTTCGACCACTGCCCTACCCTGGTGGGTTATATGGTGCTGGGGACAAGATATATTTGGTTTAGAAACTTCAGGTGAAAGAACTAACCAGCAGCAACTAGGCACAAACAGGGCTCTGTGATTAACAAGAAAAGAGGCTAGTGAACAGTGAAGGCTTACTTCAGGAGGTGGCAGAGAAATTGGATCCCAGACACAGTCTGACACAAATAAACATACACAAATGGAACTGTATGCTACATAAGTGTGATGAGTATTAATAGAGTTATCAGGGCAGAGAGACCAGACAACTGGTACTGTGTGCTACATAAGTGTTATTATTCCTACCATCAGCATCACAGCACTTCTAGCGTCACAAACACAACCCCTGGCTTCTAGCACAGCATATTGTAATCAGTAGTAAGTCATGGTATTGCCTGTGAAAGCACGTACTGGCCCCAGCACACTCAATCTGCATAAGAATTGCCCAACACCAATTTCACCCCAAAAAAAGTTGTTGCACAGGGACAGAGGAACCGATTTCATGGCCTGCCCTGAGTGGGATAGATCAGAGCCTTGCACTTGTGAAAGAAGACAGGTGATGAAAGACTCACTTGCACAGCTGACAAATTTACAAAGGATGCAATTCTCGGTAATCCAGGGTGACATTGCCAACCTATCTGTGGGAATCGGAATGTTCGAGAAGCTGGGATTTACAACAGTGAAGACCAGTGCCTCCTTTTCACATCGGTCTCTGCAAGATTTAGTGCATAGAGATTTAGTGCACTTGTTTAAAATGGAAACTAGCTCACAACAGCACTCACGAAATCTCAGATCGGCAGACACGATGAATTTGGATGAGGCCCGCCGATTTTTACCTTCCTTCCTCAGATTTGCATAACATGACATCGTGTTTGAATTAGGCGTTGATGTGAAGCGATTTGTACCTTAGATTAAATGCTGCTAAACCGCTTCTGAAGTACATATGTACTTCAGTTCACATATTTCTCCAGCATTATGTGCAGTGTCTTGCCTCCTTTCCACTGATCTTAAGGCACATGTTGCATTTGGGTCTCGCTGTATGAGATTGGTTTTGAGGAAAATGCCAAGGCTAGGGAGTGAGATAAAAGTGAGGTAGACAAGAATATAGACAGAAAGGGGTTAAGGCCCTGCCCTTCCAGCTTTCCTGCCTGGGGGATTGCACACGGCGCCTGGTGCCGGTGGCATGATTTCTTGGAGTCGGTTCATACCAAGTTTACCAACCATCACGGTCGACCACGCACTAGAAATAGCAGCGTTGGTTACTTACTGGGTTACTTCCTTTATTGAGAAGAGGCCTGCTGCTGCACACTGCACGACATGCTGGCTGCTTCAAATAATAATAGAGCCATTGTGCTGAACTGCCCGTGCCAATGTGTCGTGACTCATGAGTGTGTGCCGGGGTCGTGGAATTTTTAACCGCAGCCCCTCAGTACCAAATCCAGCCCAATCAGTGGCCCGCCCACCGGCAACACTGACTGAAAGCACAATGGAATGCACATATTATTGGCTCTGTATTTCATGTTAAAATAAGTGTGCCACATTCCAGTAACGGGCCCTATCATGGCCTCAATTACGGCGGGAAATCCTTTTTGTAACTTGCAGCAGCTTGATCCTTCGGACATTCGACACTGCCAATGCAAACAATTAAGTCCCCAATAAAAATATTTGCTGTTTAATGTACCCTACACAGATGCCGTACTGTGAGTCTCTCCGAACTTCAGTGATCATGGAATTCTACAACGTGTAAGTCAGCACAGAAAATTACCTTTAATCTATGCGCCTGGTGAAATCTGATCCGTCAGCCAGGGTCTCCTCCCCCCCAACACCCACAGCTCCATACATAACAAATGTTTGGAGCTGGGCACTGCCTCAGCAGCACTTTTCACCGGGGACTCGGGGGTAAGAGTGTGAACACCATAGTCGTTTTGTGTTGTGCAGTCATTGATGTGAGTTGGCACTCAGGTGTAGACCTGGCCCTGATAAGTAGGTGCCGGTGCTGAGCACTGGAAACCACGGGCACAAATTAAGCACTGGTCAGTTGTACTCTTTATCAATATCCCTGCTACCAATTACCTTTCTGATTGAAGAGTAATGACTTACCAATGGACCCTTTAATAATTGGGAAGTTTAAAATGAGTGACATTCAATACAATTCATAAACCTGAAATAATCACTGAGTCAGGAAGTTTTAAAATGTTTTATCTAAAGATTTAGCAGAATAAATTACAAAACCACATAATACTTAATCGTATATCAAGGATGAGGCAATACTAAATAATCACATATCAATCAATGACGGTCCCTCAGAAAGAAGAAGATAGAGACAGCAGTACAGCTAAAGTTTATGCTCATAGTTACCTAAAAGTGTGAGAACCAAACCCCTTGGCCAAGGAGTTGGGAAAGGGTCCCAGGAAGGATGAAGATCAAGACCTCAGGACCAGGTTCAGGACAGGATAGGTGACCTCTCTACCAACGACGCCAGCGTCATTCCCCTCTCTGTCACTTCGCTCCTCCTCGATTTCTTCCGTGTCTTCCTTCTAATGGAAATCCGCCGCCCCCACATCAGGACCTCTCTGGACAGCGGTTCAGTCTGCAATCGATCAGCTTGTTCTGTGGTTCTCAAAGCTGACAGCCTCAACGCTAACTAATTAGCTAATTCTATATCTATTATACCCTTCTACACCCAGGTACCTCCCATTAATGTTTCAAAATTATGGGCCCACTACTTCTGATTGGACGGGGCAGGGGGTTAATCCTCACACCATGTCAATTTAATTCAATTTCTTTAAGCCCATTGTTTTCTAAATACCGCCCCTCACAATTAATACATTTGCTTTATTTCCCACCCGTCTCACGACAAAGTTTAATACAAAATGTATATATAATGTTGCATTTGAGAGAACATCGCAGATGTAGTGGAGTTGGCCAACAGGTCATGGCCTTGGATGTCGTCCAAGTTGACTTCATCGCTGTGCCTTGATTTTCAGAGCGCATGCGCACATCCCATAGTTTGAACACCTGTAATAGACGTTCATAATAGGCATGTACCGATTCACTTGCTTCTTGGGTAGTCCTGTCTATCTTCACCCAATCTGTTTCTTTGGGTGGTATTTTCCCCTTCAGATAAGTTATTACCTGGTGATACTTTTTCATTACATCACTCGATGGGGCACCTGTCTTTGCATCTCTAGGATACTCTTCACTTGGCCAGTCAACGGTAATTTTACAATCTGTCCACAAATCGGCAGGTACCACTATGTCAAACAGACCATCCAAGTCCTTCAACAATACCTTTGACACTTTCACAAACCTCTCAACCTGCTTGTACCATTCAATTGGCTTTTCTCTCAACTTTGGAAAGTCATTTGTAAATGACAAAATATCTTGTTTACTCCATGGGACATGAACGTAACCTCCTCCAGGTACTTCCCGCATTGGGTACATCTGATCTACTTTCCCTGTTTCCTTCAATAAATATTCAGAAGTCGATCTACTGTACCTTGCCTCTTCCCTTTTCTTTGTCCATCTATTTTTCCATGTATCTAGTTCTCCCCATTTCTGTAATACTGACATTAATTCTTTCACTTGTAGTTTTCTACCAGAGGCATTCATATTTTCTAAATCTTTGTCAGAAAAATCTGCTCTATAGGGTTTCTGTAACACTTTTGACTTCCCTATTTCAATTCCCATTTGTAAGGACAAATCTGATAATTTTTCATGAAATATCTTTACATTTCTAGTTATGCTCCTCCATACGAACAATAGTTCTTCTTCATTGTAGGTATTCAGACGATCTACTCCTACATTTCCTGCTATCATTTCTTCTAACTCGACTTTTAATTTGTAAATGTCCATGATCTTTGGGGGTGAACTCTGTCTGTCTGATCCCTGTGCCCACCTTTCTAAGTCTTCTGGCGTTACTACAGTAGCACTCTTAGTTCCTGAAGATGTTATTATGTTTACATCTTTTGAGCAACCAGGTGGAACTCTTCTGGGGGTGCTGTTTACAGAGTCTCGATTAGGTAAATCCATTAGTGAAATCATAGATTCACATTCACTGATATGGTCATCAAATATTACTGCTTCATGTTTTGGAGTCTCCACAGGTATAGTTAAAGGTTTTGGACAATTTACTTTATCACCATATAAGGGAACCACTGGACCAATTGTTACAGGTATGGTCAGGGAATCAGGATGTACATTCAGCTGTGTTATTTTTGTATCAATTCTGCTCTGTTTCTGTCTATAGCCTCTCTTTCCTTATCCTGAAGTACCCTATTAACTGGTGGATTATGCAATACTTACGGTACCAATGGTGTTCTTAAAATTGGTGCACTTGGGGTACATCCACTTGTCCCTTCCTGATAGGGTGACGGGTTCTTTAATAATATTTCTTCCATAAATTCATCTTCAAAATCTCCAAACCCTGTCAAATGTTTTGTTTTTTCTTTGCATTTGCTCCCTAACGGTTCCTCTGTCATGAAAACTGGATACAAACCCTCGGTAAGCATCGCTCTTCTCCACTGTTTCATCTGACTATCTCTTGACTCATTTTGGTGTCTAGGGAAAAATCCCCTATAACCCCAATTGCTTCTCGGTCAGTCACGTTCAAATGCCTCTGTTTCCCATTCTTCTAGGGCTTCGTATTGCGTTAATCTTGGTCTAGGTTCTAAGTCATTCATTCTTATTCTTAAATTTTGTAGAATTCTCCCATTGAAAGTACCATTCTCTGGGAAAACTAATATTCCGTCATTTTTTGTATATTCTATCCAATTTTCTAACCATACGCAAGTATGATAACCCCTCTCCATCATCATGAATGAGGCGGGCGTTTTTGCTGGTGGAATGATAATTCCTTCCCTAGTTTTTATTGGCTTATCCTTCTTAAAATAATTCTTAATCTTTTGTAAAAATGACATTTTTCTCTTTTCTCCGTACATTTTGGGTAAATATCTATGTATCGAATTATATTCTGCAAAACCTAGGAATCTTCTGTCTGGACGGGTTCCTGTCAAAGTCGGATCACGTTTCCACATATAATCTCCACTATCCACTAAGATTTCGACTTCTATGTTGACAACCAATTAAACTCCAGCTAACATTTGTCTCTGAACCAATCCTAGCGCGGCTTTTCAATGACGTCTGTCTGATAACCCCTCCTTTACAATCTGCGTTATTCTGTCCCTCGCTGTTTCAACCAATCCCAGCGCGACACCTGTGACGTCAGTATTACTCCTATCTACTGACCCCTCCTTTACAAGACTCGCTCCACGCCAGCTGTTTCAACCAATCCCAGCGCGGCGTTTGTGACGTCAGCTTCTACTCCGGCAGCTGACCCTCCCTTTACAAAAATCGTACGCAAACTTTATTTTCTCTACGCTTCTTGTTAAAATTCAATAACAACATAAAAACATTCGCTATCGTGCCAGTTTCTCTAAAATTGGAAAAGATAGTTTCTCTCACACTTAGTAAAACCTTTCCGTTTACTAAACATACACTACGAGTAAAACCCTTCCGTTTACTCTTCACGTAAGCTTCAGAAATACCTGCTACTTCTTCAATGTTACCCTTTCTAGGTGATATAACATCAAATTTTTACCAGCGTATTCCTTTGCTATCACTCACACACATAGAGTCCCTAACAAGTACTGATAGCCCTGCTTAACTTTTCAGTACTATTTCTGCCTGACAGATAACCTCACTGCAGTATGGCTTCCACTTACCATCCGCTATTCAAATTTCCCCTGGGATTCTAGACAACATAAAACAAAACCTTTAAACAAACGGATGTTAGTTTATAAAAAATAAATTCTCATTACCCAATTAACAAAACGCAACCATCCTCTGATAGCCAGAAAACTGATCCAGCGGGTTACTAGCAACAAGCATTCATACACCGAATACTCACCTGGGCCCATTCATTCATACGCTAGCAATTTCCGCTGGTGGGTCAGTTGTTCTCTTTATCAATATCCCTGCTACCAATTACCTTTCTGATTGAAGAGTAATGACTTACCAATGGACCCTTTGATAATTGGGAAGTTTAAAATGAGTGACATTCAATACAATTCATAAACCTGAAATAATCACTGAGTCAGGAAGTTTTAAAATGTTTTATCTAAAGATTTAGCAGAATAAACTACAAAACCACATAATACTTAATCATATATCAAGGATGAAGCAATACTAAATAATCACATATCAATCAATGACGGTCCCTCAGAAAGAAGAAGATAGAGACAGCAGTACAGCTAAAGTTTATGCTCATAGTTACCTAAAAGTGTGAGAACCAAACCCCTTGGCCAAGGAGTTGGGAAAGGGTCCCAGGAAGGATGAAGATCAAGACCTCCCGACCAGGTTCAGGACAGGATAGGTGACCTCTCTACCAACGACGCCTGCGTCATTCCCCTCTCTGTCACTTCGCTCCTCCTCGATTTCTTCCGTGTCTTCCTTCTAATGGAAATCCGCCGCCCCCACCTCAGGACCTCTCTGGACAGCGGTTCAGTCTGCAATCGATCAGCTTGTTCTGTGGTTCTCAAAGCTGACAGCCTCAACGCTAACTAATTAGCTAATTCTATATCTATTATACCCTTCTACACCCAGGTACCTCCCATTAATGTTTCAAAATTATGGGCCCACTACTTCTGATTGGACGGGGCACGGGGTTGATCCTCACACCATGTCAATTTAATTCAATTTCTTTAAGCCCATTGTTTTTTAAATACCGCCCCTCACAATTAATACATTTGCTTTATTTCCCACCCGTCTCACGACAAAGTTTAATACAAAATGTATATATAATGTTGCATTTGAGAGAACATTGCGGATGTAGTGGAGTTGGCCAACAGGTCATGGCCTTGGATGTCATCCAAGTTGACTTCATCGCTGTGCCTTGATTTTCAGAGCGCATGCACACATCCCATAGTTCTCGGGTTGCCATTTCCGTTAACCCAAGCCCCAATTTACGAACTAATAGAAATCAAAGAAGAAACATATTAAAATCAAAAATAAATGTCTTCACTGTATACCCCCTATTTCTACTCTATTCCCATTTAATTATAAAATCTATCCCGCATTAGTTGCATTAGAATACCACAGTGTTAATTGCAGGAAATGCGTAAGCTTTAGCATGTGAAAACATTAACCCCTTCGGTGCTCATGACGAGCTCAGCTCGTCATGCTGCGCAGTGCTCGTGTGTGCATGACGAGCTGAGCTCGTCATGAACCCGTTCACTCAATGAAACGCCCCGCACAGGGCGAAAATCGGCCGCGCACCGAAGGGGCTACGCAGCCATTTTAGCACACACTGCGCAGAAGCAAAGTTTTCCCTCCAAGCAAAGAAAGACGTCATACCACGTGATATGGTTGACACATGCGCAATGGAGTTCCCGCGCTTTAGCGGCCATTTTGGATTAGACAAGCATTACTTATTAGTTCAAACACATAGGCAAGCTTCTCTCGGATACTGTGTTCGTGTATGCATTTATTAGTAAAGACGTTACAAAGTGTAATTAATTAATACTATGAGAGTATTGCTTACGAGCAAGTCTCATTTTGAGTTCTTGCGCCATCAGGGGCAGCTGGGGGTGGCCTCCCCAAGCTAGCCCCACATGGATATTCTGCACACAGGTGCCCAGGTCGAACCGGGCACCCCGAGATAAAGTGCGCAGCATGAGGCAGCAAGGAAAAGAAAACAAGAGAAAAACATCACTGCTCTCCCGACTCAGCGGGAGAGCCGATACTCTAATATCCACTGCTCCTGAAGAAGAGACCCATATTGCCCTGCGGGACCTGAATGTTTTTACACTTTTTGTGGTTGTTTCTTCCCTTATGGTGGCCCCAGGGCAGCGGGGTCAGAACCAATGAACTCAGGAGGACAATGCCTTTTCCCCTAATTGAATTTACAGAGTCCCCACCTCCCCTAGTTGGGTGGGATTCTAAAAAGATAACTCCTCAAGATATTTCTCATATTTTCAAACACTCCTAAAGTTGGAGCTTTTGCTTTACACCCGTGAATGCTGCACCCTCTGGGGGCCATGTTTATGGTTGCAGTGCAGTACCATGACAATGTGACTCCCTCTATGGGCTGCTTTAATAGGTGCAGTTTGAATGGTGAAAAATGTATAAAACGTACAGGGACACAGGTTTTACTCATTCTAAATGCTATCTTAGTTCACCATAATGATGTCAATGATTTCTGCTCACAGTTTATGTTTCATCAGTATTAATAAGTGCATTCATGATAGAGTATTATTTTTGACAATTGCATTTAAGTGCACAATGATAATTTTAACCTGTGGTTTGTTGCTCTTAACCCATGACAAAACCAACAGACTCCCTTGATATGTTTGTGTGACCTCTTTAGGGGGCCACAAGTGATTACACAATTCCATATATGGTATTTTCCATCTGTCAATGTGCATATTTGTAAATTATTGCATAGTAATTAGTGCTGGATGTGTAATAAATGTACTTTTACTTTTTCTAAAGATAAAATACTGACTAGATGTGGGAAGCTTGTTTTTTTTTGCAGTACCCCACCACTTTCTGCCTGGTTTTTGATGCAACTTTGACTGAGGTGTACTGGGGCCTGCTAACCAGGTCCCCAGTACCATTGTTCTTTCCCTACAAATTGTACCATAATTGGCACAACTTCAGCAACCCCTATAAGTCCCTAGTAAATGGTACCCCTGGTACCTAGGGCATTGGGACTGAAGAGGGTCCACTAGGGCTGCAGCACAAATTGTGCCACCCTAGGGACCCTTCACCAAGACCATGCAACCTGCCATTGCAGGCTGTGTGTCTTGGTGCAGCGAAAACTGAAGAGTCCACATGGCACACAGCCCTGTGTGCCATGCCCACAGACACTACAAGAGGTATAGGTAAGTCACTCCTACTGCAGGCCTTACTGCCCTAAGGCAGGGTGTACTATGTCCCATATGTGGACATACCTACATGAGCAGATATGACCCTACAATATCTAAGTCCATTCTTGGATATTGTAAGTGTCCAGGGAAGCCATAGACCGTACATGGGCTGGAAACTTATCATGCATTTCCTAGCTCCATGATGGCTTCACTGTACGCAAAGAGGTTTGGTACCAAACATCTTGCCATAAATCCTCACTGACGCCAGTGTTGGATTTATTAATAATTGCACACAGGAGACCCTTTTAGAGAGTCCCCTGAAAACCTGCCAAGCACTGGTGTGGTCTCTGACTAGTCTTAGCCAGCCTGCTATACCAGACATGTTTCTGACCTCCTAGGGTGAGAGCCAGTACTTTCAGAGGCCAGGAAGAAAGCCTGCTCTGGGCAGAGGTGCTTCACACCTCCTCCAGGCTGGGATGGCCTGCCAGGGTGGGAAACTTCAAAGGCGATGCCGCATTCAATTGAAACCCAGGCATCTCCAGCTAGTGGAGGATGCCAACCTCCCTTTCCTGCTTCCCTTCTGGTGGGAGGACAGGTGGGAAAATTAGTTAGATTAGGAGGTGTGCCCACATTCAGCCAGCACCACCCATAAGGTGGGGCAGGTGATGTGGACACTACTTTTCCAATTCCTCCATCTTGAGATTTCAGAATTTTGGTGCAAAACCCTGCCTGCTGCTTACAGGACTCATCCATCATGGTGTGCTGTCTCGTCCTGCAACTGTGAGGCCTCCAAGAACCCCTGAGCCCCTCCAGCCCTTTGCATATTGCCAGAGAACTCTCTTGGAGTAGAGGAACTACTCCCCGACAGTCCGCAGGCACCGAACCTGCAGAGTCTGGATAACTGACTTGTTGCTCCCTGGCAACTCCGACGCAGCATCCAAGTAAGAACTGGTACATCAGCTCCGGAGGGTCGGATCTGTCTTCCTACCGAGTGTGAAGATAACAGGACCTGCTGTGCCACACCACTACCAGGGGTACCAGACCCCCTGCAACCTACACCAAGAAGAAGAGTCCAATCCGGACTCCAACTTCGCAGGAGGCAAGGACCCATCGAAGGACATGAGACCCCTGAGACCCACTTCATGAGTGGCCCAGCTGTCCTGGAATCATCCCTGCAACCTGCCTGCCCCTGACCACAAAGACATCTTGACGCAGGCCACCCAGCTAACCTATCTGCTCTGCACCCAGCTCGCCTGGCCTGGGTACCGATGGCCAGCTGTGCTCCCATGATCCTGAGGCCCTTGCGACCTGCTCCCTTGAGAGAGACCCCTCAGAATTACTTTTAAGTCCCCTTGTGCAGTGTTTTTTCTGGATGTCCCTTTGCTCCGTAGCGCCTGCTACCAACTACTTCAGCACCCTGCTCCCGGCCGAATCCGGGACACTCCCGACAATCCGCAGGTGGAACATTGAACCTGGCCTTGCTACTTACCTAAATCCAGAACGTGAACCTCGAGATCCAACCGTATGATTTTATATGCATTTTCCTATTTTCTCCCATAGACTTCTATGGTGTGTTCTTGCGCACAAGAGTGTGTTATTCTGCAAACTTTGAAAATGCATATCTTAAAAAGTACTTACCTTAGAATTAAGTTCTTGGTCTGAAAAATTATTTTAAAGAAAATCGGTTATTTTTACAAATTGATCTCGGATTTATTCTTGAGTGTGTGTATCATTTATTGCCTCTGTGAGCACAACAAATACATAGCACTACCCTCTGATAAGCTTAACTGCTCACCCAGACTACAATGAATAGGGCATTAGTATTATCTACGTTTGCCTCTGTATACCAATCTGGGCTCCACTGGACTCTCTGCACAGTGCACTTCGTTTTAGTGCACTATATAGAGAGCCAGCTTCCTGCACTAGACAATCATTTATTGAGTGTTATTATTGTGTGCCAGTGAATGATGAGTACTCGCCCATACCACCTCCCGGAGTAGGCCTTGGACTGCGCTGCTTTAAGAGAGTCAAGCACTACAATGGGGTGCTCGGTTCCCAGTAGAAGCAACTGTGGACCTATTACTTGTGCAGGCCACACAACTAATGACTAAATTTTCTACAGCAGGGATGTGTAAGTTTGCCACCTAAGAATTGACTAAAACCCAAAACCTATTGTACGCCCACATACTCCTATTTTACCTAGGTCAAGGGGGTTGCTCTCACTGGTCATTTATGGCAACATTTTAAACAAGCATTGGAAATGCAATAGGTCTCACATTTGCTTGAGTTAGAGCTATTGGCGCTGTAAATGACAATGTCTTTTACCCACGTGTTATGAAGTGTATATATGTGGTGTGTAGTTGAATTATGTCGGTTGGATGGGAATTGTTAGTTGTGGAATTGTGTGGTGTGGAATGGATTTGTGTAGTGGAATTGTGTGGCATGGTGTGCAGTGTAAATATGAGGATAGTAATTATGTGGTATTGAGTGTACTGGAATTATGTGGAGGTGAATTGTGTGTTATGGAGTGTAATTATGTTGAATGGTATTTTGTGTTGTGGAGTGGTATGTAGTGGAGTTTAATTATGTGGTGTGCTGTTGAATTTTGTGGCATGATGTGGAATTTTGTGGTGTGGATTTGATGTATGTGGTGTGTTGAGTAATTGTGTTGTCGAGTTGAATTGTGTGGTTTGGTGTCCGAATATGTGGTGTGGATAGGAAATGTGTGGAGTTGAATTGTGTGTTGTGGAATTGTGTGGATAGCTTTGCCTTTTTGGTGATGGAAAAGAAAGCCAAATAGGTAGGAGCTATTTTATAGAGTCGGGAGCCTCTTGGAAACCCAATGCCCAGATGGATGTACCCTACACAATCATGCAAATAAGCCCTCATAAGCAAAATGGTGCAAGTAGTTTCTGGGAATTTTTGTATACATGTACCAATAGTGGACTAATGTGTTGCTACATATGTGTTAAATATGGTATTTTATTTTCAGTTGTATTGTTCTTAAAGCCTTGCTGTGTTAATGTTATTCTTATACTTCTAAGCTCAATGCATTGTTGATGTTCTCTGCCCCCGCAAAAGACAGTTGTAAGAAAACAACTAAAGAAGAAGAAAACAAATGAAAACACCAGTTAGAACACATGTGCAGCACGGCACAAATCGAATATACATA
Organism: Calotriton arnoldi; assembly: GCA_963921515.1. NCBI lineage: Eukaryota > Metazoa > Chordata > Amphibia > Caudata > Salamandridae > Calotriton > Calotriton arnoldi. The sequence goes on from CAWUFW010002165.1 coordinate 1,903,423, forward strand.
ATTCCATGAGCATTTTGAACAACGCCTGTGTTGAGAGGAAGCATGGGGTTTAATACATGGTCAGCAAATAAAAATGAAGTTCTTATTGATTTCCGAGCAAGTATAATTTCAGGAACGTAAAGGGCAATATTTCTCTGCAACGGGGGGAGGTGACAGAGGGGGGCGGGGGTCGAATGGGAAGCAGCTGGAGATACTGAAAAGGGACACTCACGGTACCTTCACAATGGAAGGGATACAAAGAGCAAACATCCATTTCCCATGTATGGTTCACAAGCTACTGAAATATCCACAGATTGCCAAGAGAGCTTGTGAATCAAAGCTGGACAAACCCCACAGGAAACATCCCAGCCAAGCATCATTTTTGCCTGCTCTCCCGAGACGTCTAAACCAAGGCTGAATCCTCCATTTATTACTTGACCCCTAATTGGAAAGGAGTCAAGTCAGTTTTTATTTACAGTTGGCAAATATCGAGATAGTGAGTCCTTGTAGTGAATAAAATAAAGAGAATCTGTTTCCCAACCGTCTAGAGCCACCACCTTCTAGCCTTTGGGCAGAGGTATGGTTATCGATATAGCCAGTAATGTTTAGTCAAGGTCAGCAAAAGAAATAGGGCAATCAGATAAAGGCAGTATTGCCTGTTTGTAATAAATGCCTGAAATATCAAACAGAAGGGTAAAATCACTTTAAGGCTGATTAGAACAATGTAAACTATTGCTGCATTTTTATTAAGGCAGACGCATAACTGGCAAGTTAAAAAAAATAATATACAGGATATTTTAGAAGTCACAGTTCCAAACTACCGGCATCTGGCTCTTCCAGTCAGATTTGCAAAGCATTAACACACGTGCGGTATTTCTCTGTGAGGAAGGTGGCAAATGGCCACTAAATGTCCCAAAACTTTGCGGGCTGGCATTGTTCAAAGAGTGGACTATGATGCGTGGTTTGAATGAACAACACGGCTCGTGAAAGGGGCGTGCAAGTTTACTACTTTTATGTGAGTGGCAGAGGTGGCTCATTATAACAAGCAACAACGATGATCTAAAGTACGAAAAGAAAAGAAATATCCTGAAACAAAGTTAGTTAACACCTGCATACACATACTACCTTTTGTTTTTTTCGGACGCTGAGATGGGGAAACATGTAAGCAAGCATTATTTAAAAGGGTGCGCAGTCTCTAAATTAAAATAAATAAACTAAATAAAATCTACCCGACTCCAAAAATACGCACACTACCTTCTGGAGAAAATAAAAAAATGAGCTATTGGTTTAGTTATATCCTAGCTAGGAGTGCTAGTGGGCAGAGAAGCCTCTTTGTTGAGCCCCGCTTTGTCCGAGGATACTACTTGGCGCTCTGATAACATCAGAGCTTTACTAGACAAGCATCTGCAATGCAATAGGTCTTGCACTTACACGAGTTTGAGCTATTGGCATTGTAAATGACAATGCCTTTTATTTATGTTTTGGTTTTTAAAACATAAATGAAAGGCATTGTCATTTACAATGCCAATAGCTTAAACTCTCGCATATGTGAGACCTATTGCATTCCAAATGCTTGAAGGCATCACTGAGTTGCCCCCTTCTGTCTCCCATGGTCCCTGAAGAGCGCCCCATTTGCTATGAGTTGAATAAACAAGCCGGTGGTCATAGCTGCACAAGAGAGACCCTTCTGCAGTAAGAGAAAGTCATTAAAGAAAATAGTGCTTACAGACTAAAGAAGACGTACTGTGTACGAACCAAAGTAAAAGGGTCAGTCCTCATGGGAGGGTACAAATGAAGACAAGGAGGTACTAATAAGGGACTAACAAACCTTATAGCGAATCAGAAGCCAGCATTTATGAAGGACAATGACACAAGCCAATGACAAATAAGGGCAGGGAGTGGGCGGAGCTTCAAGTACATACTCCAATACGGCATGGCTCGCAGAGCAGCGCAGGCGCTGCCCAGGCTCGACCTAAAAACTGCATGTCCTCTGAATTTTCTTTCCATTTTTATTTCTGTGAATTGCCCACATCCATTCCCCATAATACCTCTGTTCTTTAGAAATTGATAATTGATTGCTTGCAGTCTAGCAATACTTTAATCCTTCTCTACATTGTCCTTTCACACAAACTAACATACCCCTGAATCTCCTGCTAGTAATCACATCTAACTGTTAATTCCACCAGAAAAGGGGGTAAATACATAGAAGGATGTATTTTGAAAACACAAACCTAACCCCAATAAACAAAACACCAAATGAAGTACTAACCTTGGCTTCTGGAGTAGCAAGCTACTTGCCATAAAACGCTTCCACAGAGGAGAAGGGGCTATAAAATGCTATTACAATACGTCGCTAAAATGATTTAAAAAAACTAAATTAATGTGATAGGTTAAGTAACATCAAAACCTCATTAAAACAGAATGACAATAGCACTGAATAGATAACCACATGTGCCCAGATAAAATATGGAAAATGAGGAGCATATGTCTGCTATATGCTTGGGCAGAAAGTGCTCAAGTTTCCAAGACCGTGCCTTAGTTGCTCGTCCATGTTTGTTTTTTTATATTCTTGGATTTGGAGTCCTATTGATCCATTAGCATACAAACTCCAGAATGCAAAGAAAAAACTTGTACTGGGTAAATTAATCATGTACGGAGCTAGAAAACCTCAGGAGCTATTCAGCAGGTGGGCTGGGCTTAGTGATCTTGTGATTAAGTAACTTTCTGCAGCCTCTTCATCAGTCAAAAAGCTGCTCAGCACAAAGTAGAGGTCTAAGCAAAGGCACGTTTTAAGTTCTGTTACTATCCCTCCTCATCAAGTGTGAGATTCAGCCTGGTTTGAGCAAGCACTCGTCCTAACCTTAAAGTTACCACCTGGCCATTCTGTTTTTTACTGGCTTGGACTATGATTTTATGAACATGTCAGTAAAGAAAAAAATTGAAAAGCAGTGAAATCTAATAGTTTCCCTCTTGAAATGTAAACCTAAAAAAACAAACACATGAAGAAATCACTAAACGATTATAGCAAGTAAGAGGGATACTCGCCATTGTACAAAAGAATACTGAGAAATTTACACAAATTCTTTTTTATCTACCAGCACGTGGCCTTTCCAAAAGCCGTAAAACACAAATAGAGATACTTTTTTTTCCTGAGAAATATGCCAAACCCATCTGACCTCTAAGTTAGTGCATCTCACCCCTGAAGAGAGTGACTTGAAGATCCTAACACACAAGGGTGGAAACAGAGGAGATGGAAAGGACTGTCACAAACACAAGACAATAACAAAGTACCTATTGGTTTCTCAGAGGACTGCATACGTGCTCAATCACAGTAGTGCAACTTCTCAGGGTAAAGGGCGTACTATTGCGGGAGTTTGCTTTCGCTCACCACATGCCCATATAATTTACAAAGGCCTTTGTTTAGGAGTGACACTATTTCAGTGCCTTACGTTGGTGGATATTGGAGAAATACATACCTATAAGCGATTTAGTTGATCGTGCAATGCTGCTTCGATCTTGAGAAGGGTTTCTTCCTCTCTCTTTAGCTCCTGGACGTGGCTCAGCATTCTCTTCCCCTCTGCTCACCCTCGGGCGTCAGTAGCCCACCTCTCTGCCAGTCAAAATTCCCAGGCACCTCCCGGTAAATACCATAGTTCGTTTGGGGTTGACACATGACTTAGGCGTCACCGAGCCAGAGACAGAGAAAAAAGACTTAATTCGCGAGTGCCGCAAACAAGTCATTCACTTAACTCCACCTTGAGTGAAAGGAAGTTTGGTAAACTCAGGACACAAGTCCTAAAACAAGCATTTGCAATGCACTAGGACTCGCATTTACGCGAGACCTATTGAATTGCAAACGGTAGTCATCACGGACAACTTGAGGGAGGGCGGGGGTGGCATGGACAACGGGAGTGAGGGGGAGAAGGCATGGACAACAGGAGTGCGGGCGAGGGTAGGGATGGAGAAGGCGCAGACAACAGGAGTGCGGGCGGGGGAGGGGGAGAAGGGGGCGAAAAGGCACGGACAATGGGAGTCAGGGGGGAGGGGGTGAGAAGGCACAGACAACGGGAGGGAGGGGGGAGTAGAGAAGGCAGTAGGAGAACCTCATTAAAGAAAATAGTGCTCACAGTCTAAATAACACATACCGTGTAACACTCGAAATAAAGGGGCCAGTAGCCATGGGAGGATACAAATGACGACATGGCCGTAATAAGGAGGGACCAACAAGCCTATAACCGAATCTGAAGGCAGCATTTACGAAGGACAAAGACACAAGCCAATGAAAATATGGGCGGGGGAGTGGGCGGGCTTCCCTCATGTACCGAACTACAGCAGATCTTCACCAGAGCAGCGCTTGCGCGCTGACTCTAGGCATGACCTAAAAAACATGTGTGCGCTCCCTTTAAGGGTTTTAGGGTAATTTATGGTGAACACGCTGGCCGCCTCTTCGATCCAGAAATGGAGCAGCCAGAATGCAGACAACTGTGTTGGGAGTAAGGCACGTTGGCACCCGAAGTCAGAGGAGCAAAGTCTTTGTGTTCCTCTTGTGCCAAAAGGAAGGCGAGTTTGTTTTTTCATGAAAAAGGGAGTGCATGGGGATGGGAGAGGAAGTACAAGAAAGGAAGGCGAGTTTGTTTTTAAAACAGCCTCATAGTGAAAACAAAGAGAGCCGTGCTCGTAAAACGGGTGCCGCAAAAGTGAAAGCACGGTGTACCGCGCTGTAACTGCCTGGCTTCACATAGAAAGAAATGGTTAGCGGTATATTAAAAAATAATTAAAAACGGAGCCTCAAAAGCGCAGTGTGCCACGCTGTAAGTGCTTAGGGGCACATGACATTGTTTTCATGACAAATGGAGGGCATGGGGATGGGAGAGAAGGTACAAGAAATAGTACCTGATAAAAGCAGACGCCCAGTTACGAACAGAAATCAATCTGTAGTTGAGCGGTGCTCCCGAGCAACAAAACAGAAGTGATGTATCGCATTGGCAACCAATTAGAAGGCTGCAAAGAAGATGGATGCCGGAAGTATCCTATGGAGGCAGGATTACAGTGAGTATAGTGATTACAACAAGTCTTGCAGACAGCGCATGCACGCTTATGCTCAACCTAAAAACATGGTGTAAAAAGTAAAGTTCTATTTTAACACCAGCTACATTTTTGGGAAATGAAAGTACACAAATACTGAAACATAGTGCAAAAGCACAACTTATCTAGACTACTCTGTACTAGCCAAAATAATGAATCAAGAGCCAAGGTCATAGATTTTGTGATAAGAATTTCCTGACTTGACCTGTCTGACTTCTCAGTGAGCATCATGTGCAAATTCTCCCCCTCCCCATCCACCGATACACACTGCTGTGATGTATTTAAGTTGTGACAATTATTTTATGGAGACAGTAATTAGTGGGCATTGCAAACAGCAAATTGTCACTCATGTATTAGAAATGCTGAAATTGGGCAGTTGCAAATGTTTTACATCATTTCAAACAGCTGAAGTGCATTAAAGTGCAGTCATGCTCTCCACATCTGAAACGTTGCATATTCCAAGGCCAGTGTTAGTTCGCAAATTTGCCACTATTGGTTAGCTAGTTGCTGTAAGTGCTCCCGTGAGCTCAGGTTCAATCCCCTGCAGAGATTGGCTAGTGACTTTTAGCTGCAATGCACACTCAATCAAAAGGCAGAGCGATGGAAGGAGGGTCCCAGTCACGTGTCAAGCTGCCCAGCTGGTGGCGTAACCATGACAACGTTATTTCTCATCAGCCCCTCCGACACCCAGGCAGCAACAACATGGTCTTATAGCAGTTGAACTGTGTATAGTCAACAGTTCATTGCTGGCAAATGTAATACATACAGCTGGTTAATCTTTGCAAGCAATTCCAAGTCAGAGAGAAGCTCTAAATTGCATGACATTAGGTCTCTGTGCGATATGCAGGGACAAATCTGGAAATACGTTACTTTAACGCCAGATGTGTGGCACTTGACAGCTATGAGTGAGACACTTGTTATATACAAAGGTCACACACAGTTCCAGCTGTCAACATCTCTTGAACATAGAAAGTAGTACATTAGCTATGATCTGATTTGAGGCCTCAGGAAACGTCAAGGCCTTTATTACGAGTGGCACTGTTGGGGATAAGATACTTTTAGCACCTTTTAAAATCCGATGTCATAGGGATCGTGATTTAAATGGTATGCTAATTATCGCCTATTACAAGTTAGGCCTTTTCAAATGAGGCGTTACTTGCATATTGTGGTGCGGTGCTCACTAAGTATTGTCCCGATATCTGCCCCTAGTCAGAGTTGGCAGGTTCCATCTGTTGAAATTTACTTGGGTAAAATTGCGAGGCGATATGATAATTACAACTAAACATGTAATTCCGATCTCACAGTAATTTGCACAGGGATCCGAAAAGAACGGGCCAATCATAATAGGGCCCTTGAGTATCAATATCACCCCACCCCTTCAATCGCCCAAATCGCCAAGTCTACTGCCAACCTGACTGGTCCTGGCCTAGCTCCATATCTATGTTGTAAAGAGTTAAGGTTGTCTGTAGTATACTTTTGACGCACTATTTGGTAAACTGCTTTGTCTAGAGATAAATATCCTTACATATGTACTTGTACTTTGGAATCTACAAAAGAAAGATTTAAAAAAAAAAAAGCTTTATATTCGAGTGCACATAAAATGTAGTACTTTACTAAAAACATTGGCTAACTTTTAACTTTCACATGACTCATAATATGCAAAGTTGGCCAAGGATGTTAAGGTAGGGGTCATCAAAAAGCTTTAGAAATGCGTACACTTTTTCGGAGAAAATTGGGAATGCGTCCTCAACATACATATACTAAAAGATAAATGACGGAAAATCCTTGGCAATCAAACTAAGCTTTGGCAACCCAACAGCCCTGGCTAGTATTGCTTCTTCATTGACTGGCGAGTTTGGATGAGGAAGAGAATGTGAGAATAAGTCAGCAATTAGATGGATGAGTGGGTGCATGGATGGATAAATGAGCGAGTACTTGCATGCATGAATTACTAGATGTATATGGATGATGAATAAGTGCATGAAGGACACCGTTTTGAGGAAATAGACACTACAGGGCTCATTACATAATTTGTGCTTGTAAATTCCTCTTACACGCAAAAATGCCTTTTCTTACTAATGCAAGGAATTCGCAAAAGGGGCTTTGCACTTTTAATCACTTATCACTTTATCCTTATGCAACTTAACCCCATGGTGGAGTAACATTATGGGTGAATAAATCCTATTTCAGGGGTGATGAATAGGCATTTTACAGAAGCGATGGTCTAAAAAGTTAAGGAACATTGACCAAACTTTGATTTGTGCATTACTTTGCTTTAAGTCACTGAGGCTAAAACAAGCATCGGGCATGCCAATAGGTCTCGCATTTGCGAGAGTTAGAACTATTGCATTGTAAATGACAATGTCTTTTATCCATGTGTTATAGTTTGGAGTGGAGCGGATGTATGTGGTGTGGAGTGGAATTATGTGGGTTGGATTGGAATTGTTAGTTGTGGAATTGCATGAGGTGGAATTGTGTTGTGTGGAGTGGATTTGTGTAGTGGAATTATGTGGCACGTGGATAGATAGGGGTGAGAGCTGCACAGAATAGATAGACAGGAAGACAGAGAGGGATAGGTAGTTTATGCACGAAGTGGTGAATGAACTCCAGACAGAGGAGCAGAAAGAGTGTGTGAGAAAGAGAGAAAGAAGGGGAGATCAGGCGACAGACACATAAAGAGGGACCGCCTGTGTACGCAGAAGACACCCCAAGAAGAGGAGAGCATGGGATTGAGGGACAGAAACCTTGAAAAGGCACGGAAAAGAAACTGTGCTGGAAGACCTGAAATCTGCCACGTGAGAGAGGCAGAAAGAGTGCATGAGAGAGCGAGAGAGAGAATATGAGAGAGAGAGAGAATACGAGAGAGAGAAAGACTGATTGCTCTTCCCAAAGAAACCTTAATAATTTCAAAGTAAGACAGGCGTTCAACATTCTCAGACCCCTCCAGGAAGCTAGTTCATCATTGTAAATTTGTAACATCTTCTTGTTCATTCCCCACCCTTGATTGCTGTGTCTGATATTGTGTTATTGCCTATATGGCTTTACTCTACCTCTCCTGTTTATTTTTGTAACGTTCTATTTTGTACCATTTCTCTCATGTAACGTAACTGGTTCTATTGTACAGCGCTCTGACACCTTCGGGTAAAGTCCGCGCTATATAAAAATGCATTAAGTAAAAATAAAAATTAATAAACTGGTGAGCTGAATTCATGAATTGAGTGGGCATACTCATTCTCGAACTTCTGTGAGATTGGATGCATCTGCTTAAAAGGTTTCTGTCACTGTATCTGCAACAACACAGAAATAAAGTAGCACGGGGAGCATTCACGACAGGGGAAGTAAAAAAACAAGAGAGCGTGGTGGCAGTGAAGAAAGATGAAAAGCAGCAAATGAAGCAGCCGTAAGCCTTTCTTTTATCAACACAGAGCTCGAAGTTAAACAAGTCAGAGAGCACCTCTGGAAGGATGCCAGCAAACGTTATCGGGTTGCTGGCGGCTGCAAATCTTGCACACGCTGCCATACTAATATGAGCACCAGAGAATCTTACGAGCAATTTTACAGCACGCAGACTTCTATGCTAGCATAAAAATATATATATATATATCAACCAGAGAAGATTACACTGTCAGGAAAGCCTTCACTTCCAAAGTACATGAATGGTGGACTGTCCTACAATTCTTTTCAGCAAGCTGTAACTCAAGACAACGCTGGTTGGGTTGGACTCCAAGCCCATTGACACAAAACAATATGATTTGAAGAGACAGGGCATGCGCCGTCTATGTGAGACCTAAAAAGGCCTCCTTTCTATTAAATACTGACAGGGACAATGCGTCTTTTTTTGTCTGAACGTATCCGTGAATGTCTTCAGAAACAGAAAACTGGGAGTCTCACGTTATTTATTACCTTTCTGGGAAATAATAGTTTTTAAATTTCTCATTTATTTAAAAATATGACGTCTTTATTGTACATGTTTCTCATACATAGCAGGAGTCCGTCTATAACACTCCACGCACTGGTTCCCACCTCTTTTAACTGTCCCCTGTTGTGAGGGAGGCCTGTAGGAAAATAGTGAAATAGTTCCTATAACCTACCTGTATAAGTTAGATGTGCAAAGTTATTTGTGCATTGGGACCCATGTGCTGTTCAGACAAAGTGAACACTAAACAATGAGTTGCCCCAGAGACACGGTATCTCCAACGGAAATTATTGTGGCCATGGAGAGAACATGCAAACAAACATTGAATGGCTCAAAATAGAAATGCATTTCCCAAGCACAATTCTAGCGTATGCAGAATCCTTAAACTTGATTCAACAGAATTCTTTATTGCACAAAAGTTTCACGGTGGCTTAGTCACCGGTAACCCTAAAATACAGTCTACTTTTCCAGTGATGTTTATATTTAGTACAGAAGTACTCTGTATTCAGTTTCCATGGATGACGTTACTACTTGCGTTTATAATTCCAGCCCCAGGGAAAGAAAGCAGCTTGCAAAATTCTATTCTAAGGTCTCTGGAATGAAAATAATACAGGAGGCAGAACGAGCAGGCATTTCAGGAAATTCCTAAAAGATACATGTTTTTTTTCGAACAAAGTTAAGAAAAAAATCTAGACGAAGCCATCAGCACGAGTCCATTACAAAGAATAAACCAGCCTGATGTGTTTTCTGCTCTAGCAATAGCTGCGGTTTCTGAGGAAACAAGGCTGATTTTCTAGTAAGGCTGGAAGACTTCTTATCTTCATTCTTCAAGAGACTACCTGCGGGGGAGGGGACAGAAGGGAAGAGAACGACAAAGAGCTGCTTTCTCCATGGCTTGTCAGAAAAGGGAGGGCGGAGAGAGAACAGGAGCAGCCTGCTGGGAATTTGCCTGTTGCCTCTCGCTTTTCTTTATCCACCGTTCTTGCTCTGAGTTGCAATCTCTACTGAAAAAGTAGAAATTTAGTTGGTAAGGTGTTAATATGGACAAATGCGCTGAAAGAGCTGGACCCATAAGGTTCTGAACCAATTCTAGAGTCACAATCCGATGGTTCTTTTTAGCAGCATGAAAGCGTAGAGGGAAGAACTGAAAATTAAGACAGCTCAAGATGAGAGTGTAGAAATACATCAGAATCAGCATAAAGCCAACCCTACGCATCCAGTTTAAACAGGGCAGCATAAACAAAGCAATTAATTCAAGAAGCAGGATACAAAGGATTAGAAAGCATGAGTCCAAGTTTCCCTGCATCGAGGGTTGATGAATAGAAAGCAGTAATCTATCCCTACACTAACGCTAAAATGACATCCCTACTTAAGCATCTTCAGGGAACAGAAATAAAAGGTGTCAGCATGTGGAGTCTTCCTAAGAAGTCTCTCCACCATCGATGGATCAGATAGCATAAAGCTATTGAGACAGAGCTTGTTCTAAGGTGCTCTCTCTCAGAAAGTAGAAGGAGAAGTGGGGTCTTTCCCTACTCCCAACAACACAATATTGAAGAGAACTTTCCCAAGATCCTTTGCTGGTCACGCCATCCACTCTGGGTACCGTCCTAAAGGTAGTTTTCCATGGGACAGCGGTGTTCTTCTACTCACCACATTTGTCCTTGGTTCTCAAGCCTTCTCCTGTGCGACGGAAACGCGATCCAACAAACAAAAAAACAAACCTTATTAGTGTTGTCTGGACAGAAAGCAGCTGTCGCGCATAACATGAAACCTGTCAAAAATAAACAGTGTAACAGGATCTAATAAACAAAAAAGAAACAAGCATTAGGAACGGACAGAAAGCAGCGCAACCCAAACATAACGTTTTTAAAAAGAGAAAGAATGGAACATGTGACACAGATGCAGCCCTGAAAGAGAAATAACAAAACACGAGCATTTGAAGAAGTGCTCGTTCTACATAGAAAAAAAAGTGCCACAGACACAAAATTTATAAACAAAATTGGAAGCGTTCAAGTCCTGCGGGGAAACTCCATGGGAGTGAACTTTTCAGAAAAGGTGGGACATGCAACAACCATTAGCCACTTAGAGGCTAGGATTTTTTAATGACACTGAGAAAAGTCAATCCGAAGCAGGGGGCAGGCTCTAAGCCCATAGACTGAATACAGTATGTTTCCTGAGACTGCGCAAGTGCCCTGTCTAGGCTCGACCTAAAAATGGGCTATTTCCAATGGAAATATGAATACACTACTGCCCTTGCCCACCCCGTAAATCTCTGCTGAAGATCTCACGAAATGGGTTTGTGGAGAGGTGAGTGCATTAGTTCCTCTGCATGACTATAATGACGTTTTACTAACCAAAATGCAGAAATGGTCTGTCCTGCACCAGTCCAGATGAATCACATTCTGCATATTTAAAAAGCAGTACAGTGATGGCCCCTTAAAGCTGGAGAAAAGTGTCTTGATCATTGAACTTTTTTTTTTTAAATTAAGTGAGGACTTTAGTTGATAGAATAATGTTAATACTTATAACTGTGTCTTCAAGGAGTCTCTGAGTGCAGACGTTTGCATTGTGGACCTGACATTACACAGTCAGGAACGAAGTTTAGTCCGCGAGATTGGGGGTGGTGTGAATCCCAAATTTCCCAACTAAGAAAGCAGTGGGCTGCAGGGTGGAGGGTGAGATGAACAAGGATCTGGATGGGCTGTTTTCCTTAGGAACAGGGTCAGTAATGATTTACATTAGGTGGGCGTCTGTCTTGAGTGGCACAGTGGGTGAAAAGCGAAGGGTTGGAATGCTACCTTGAGCGATTGCCACTGGTTAGACTATTTGAAGTATTTATGCCATCTGTATTTGATTGCCAGTAGTATGACAGGAGACTGGCACAGCTTTCCAAGTCTACCACTGCCAATGTTTGTGAATTCCAAAAAGTTGCACATCTGTACACATTCAAGGAGCACTCCTATGGGTGTAGATTTACTAATCCAGTCACTATACAGGCCATATTCATAAAGGTAACTTACACTTTTGAGTAAGTTTATTACTTTTTGGCTATTGATAAAATCCAAGTGTAAAGTGATTCCAGAAGTGTAACATGCATGTTTCCACTAAATTGAAGGACCTAGGGGATATTCACAAGCTGCATTTTGTAGTACGTTTGTAGTGTTACAATAGTATTACAATCATACTATAAAATACTATTCACAAACTGGACTTCTAAAGTACTACTGCAAAAAAAAGTAGTACTTTAGAGGTGCAATTTGTGAATGGCATTTTGTAGTATGTTTGTACTGCTATTGTAGTACTATAAAAATGTAGTTTGTGAATAGCCTCAAGCCCTTCATTCAAACCCCATAGTAGTCATGTAAACACTAAACGTGGCCTTGATTCTTATTGTAGATGGAGCAGAGTTATATTCTACTAAATCAATCCTAAGAGGTTCTTGTGCAGCACATATCCCGAACTTAAGAATTTAAAAGTGCTCTCATATGTGATATTGAATTAAAATGAGGCTCTGAAATAAAATGTCTGCCTGGGATCGCACAATTTGGGCAAGCATGGAAGCCAGTATTGATTCTAGGTTATCTGGTTTCACATTTTGAAATTCAGCCACAATATGTATGCCTCTCTCTCTCTTTCCTGCTTTACAGCAAAGATCACTGTTTTGTCTTTTATTCTTGGCTCACAATGAAAAACCAACACAGACATTGCAGGTGCAACTCAGGCCCCCTGACCCAAATAGCAGGCCCGGAATGCATTTTTATGGGGGTGTCACACCCCAAACACCACCCTAAAGCTATGCCATGGGTACACAGTGAATGGCCGGCCCAAGTCCTGTACTACCCATAAGTCTTTCTTTGCGCTTTAGAATACTTGAGGTTGTGTGGTCTAGAGCAGTTACAAATGATACAGTATCCTATGTCTAGTTGTGAGAACTGGGGCCCACGTCCTCTAGTTCTTTCTTTATTATCTTGATTACGATATCCCACTCATCGTCATCATGCTTGCTTCAAATGCATGTGCTGACTGGCGCACTACAGTCACCCCCAACATGGAGGTGAACAATAAAACTTCAAAACTGATCAACATGATCTCTTTCAAATGTCTGTAAAGTAAACACTAGTACCTAACAAAGTAGTGCAGTCTTAAGGGGGACACAGGTGTATTCCTCGTTTCCCCTGCCCCAGTTTCGTATTGTAGGTAAGACAAGTATGCTTTCTTGAACACAGAAGTATTTCGCTTTACTTGCTCACTTCCCCACGCAGCAGTGATCATCGTATGCTACACTGAAGTCACTCTCCAGAGCTCACACTCAAAAGGTGTCCTGGACTTCATTCCTGGGCCCTCATTATCATTCACCCGATAAAATCCCCATTATTTTCAAACCCCAGAATAACCATTACCAGGCAATTCCAGGAATTCTCAGAGCTGCCAATCTTTAACAAGATCTCACTGTGTGAGAGGAAGGGACCAGTAGGGGGCGGAGCCTAGGGAGCAGGCAAGACCTTGAGCCCATTGCCTTTCCAACCATAAAAATGCTTCAGTGGGGCAGGGCATTGTGCAGGTCACTGCACGTGACCCACTGTAACCTTCTTTCCAATAAACCAAGAAATGAGGCTTCAAAGGCTGCAGCTGTTGTCCCAAACAGATTGCAAAACTGTGATGTACATCAGCTGTGCTCAGCCTCAAGACAATGTGAATTGAAAGCACTCTTGGTCACGCAGTCTTGTCAATGATGTCATTTCAGATGTTGCAGTGATGTTATCAGTGATGTCATAGAATATGTCATGAGGAATATGTGGAATAATTAGCTTTGGATGGGGAAGGCACGAGTTATAGTTACCTTACGGCACAAGTTATAGCTATTAGAGATAACTACAACTGGTGAATTTAAGTGTTTTTTTTTTTACTTTAAAACATTATGTTGTCACTGAAATTTTCAACCAACTATAACGCCATGGCAGGGAAACTAATGTGTCCTGGGTGTGGGCTCCCAGGGACACAGTCACTGAGCTGACCCCTGAGGATCGGGTCCCCGGGGCCTTAACAGAATTGGGGAGGGGGCTGTAAGCCCATCCCCCTTTTTTAAAATATTGGTCTCGGGGGATGGGGTCACCAGGGCCTTAACAGTCTTGGGGAAGGGGAATGCGTGACCCCCCTCCCCTTTTTTTAATATATTGCTCCACCGGGATGGGGTCTCCGCTGCCTTAACAGGCTCAGGAAAGTGGACCTTCGCACCCCCCTTTATTTACTATTCAGCCTGATGATGGGGTCCCCATCTTGAGAGGCTTGGAGGGGAGAGCGCCCCTCACACCCCTCCCCACATATATCACGACAAGACCCCCAGGCCCTGGCCCCTCCCTGGGGGTCTCATAATTTAAATGAAAAAGAACGCAGTCTGGTGTTTTCCTTTTTTTTTTTATTCTGCTATCCCACGGGATCAGAGCTTTAAAAAAATATATTATTTTTAGGCCCAGCGTGGGGGGGCTTATATCTTTTTTGAATTATCTCAGGACAGGGGACTAAGTCCTTGAGTCCTGTAATGGCTGAATGGCTGCCTGCAACATTATTTCTCATGTTGCAGGCAGCCAATCAGAGCGCTCGCTTCCGCAGCAGCGTTACTCCAGCAGGATCGAGTTAGCCCAAGAGGAAAAAAAGCCCCCTTGGCCAATCAGAATGTTCCATTCTTTTTAAATTGGGTTTGAGGGACTCTCACAAGAGTCCCTCAAAGCCAACTGTCCAGAACATTATTGATCCCTAATTTCTCAAAAAACTACTGTACGGATTTACACCAAATCACAAAAAGCATGCTTTCTGGACCATGATTTAGCTTCCTGCCATGTTTAGAGTAACCCCGTTCAGCAGGTTTTGCAGTTTCACGCTCCCAAAAAGTATTTGGAAAATCCACTGAACGTACCAGCGTTGAGGGGAAAACAACCTTTACAATGTGGTCACTACCACACAATACCTGTACGACCCATCCATTACCACGCATATGCCTTTACCACGAAAATGTAAGTATTTTGCAGGTATCTGTATATTTAGGGTAGGTAAAGGTATTTGGGTGTCTAGGATATTTTTAGGGTTTATAATGGGTAAAGGTATATGGGTGGCAAGGGTATTTCTAGGGTTTAGAGTGGATAAGGGTATTTGGGTGGCAAGGGAATTTTTGGGGTTAAGGGTGGGTAAAGGTATTTGGGTGGTAAAGGCATTTTTAGGGTTTAGGGTGGGCAAGGGTACGAGGGTGGTAGGGTGTTTTTAGGGTTTAGGGTGGTTAAAGATATTTGGGTGGCAAGGGAATTTTTTGAGTTTAGGGTGGGTAAGGGTATTTGGGTGGCAAGGGTAATTTTAGGGTATTTGGGTGGTAAGTGTATTTTTAGGGTTTAGGGTGGGTAAGGGTATAGGGGTGGCAAAGGTCAATTTAGGGAATTAGGGTGGGTAAGGTTATTTGGGCAGCAAGGGTATTTTTAGGGTTTAGGGTTGGTAGGGGTATTGGGTGGTAAGGGTATATTTAGGGTTTATGGGTGGTTGACTTTAGAGGTTGGGATCGATAAAGTGATATATATATATATATATATATATATATATACAGATCTATACACACAGATACATATATTTATATGTATCTGTGTATATATTACCTACTGGCAGTTGCCAGTAGGTAGTTATAGTTAGGACCAAGTTTGCATAGGAAAAGCGTTTTTTGACTTGGCTACAACTTTGGCATAGTTTGACCAATCTTCATGGAATTTTCCCCCCAAAAAGTGTCAAGGTAGGCTCTGTGTGTCATGGAAAGTTTGGGGGTGATCCGTGCAGTGGGGACTGAGAAATTGGGGATCGAAATAAGAGTGCATTTGTAATGTTAATTCCCACAGGAACCTTTAGCCAGCTTACAGCCCGAACCGCTGAATGAACTTACACCAAATTTGGCAGGGAGGTAGATGTTGGTTCAAGGAAGTGCCTTTTGTTTATTTGGTGT
Source organism: Calotriton arnoldi (assembly GCA_963921515.1). NCBI lineage: Eukaryota > Metazoa > Chordata > Amphibia > Caudata > Salamandridae > Calotriton > Calotriton arnoldi. Next base: position 1,919,379 of record CAWUFW010002165.1, read on the forward strand.
AAATCCGTTCAGTTGTTTTTGAGAAATGTAAGTTAAAAATTATAGTGATATCTCTGGTCGTGGATATTTTGCAATGGTTTCGCGATTAATCGTGAATGCACACGCCAACAGGAATGCTGTGATTGGATAGACACAACCTGGACAGAAAGTTGCGGATGCCATTTTATCTATCGGGAAAGGTTCCAGGGGCTAAAATTTTCTGTGAAAGCAAACATAAGGGGTCAGGGTGGAGGTACTCTGACCCAATGTTTCAGAAATGTAAGTGTTAGTGACACACGTTATATGTCCAGAATTGATTTTTTTAATCATGCACGATATTCGCTACAACGATGCGATCACCAGAACGGCTCACCTGTGTACTGCCATGGGGACATCGCAATGACCTCGCAAATATTGGTGGAAATTTTAAATAATACATCATTGAATCATTAATACACATTGTGTTATATTGAGATTCTGATAAATGTTTTTATAGAGTTATTGAGATAGTGATTTATCTAGTGTAAGGGTTATAATTAATTATATAGTTATAATTTTTTTATGTTGTTGTGGCTATTGATTTCCTGCTTTTGCTTTCCGCTTTCACTACGTATCCACGGAGATCGCGAGTACCTACATCATCGCAATCTCCGTCCTCACAGCGTAAATGGGAAATAGGTTTTAGAGATGGTTGGTCTAGAAATAAACTAGAAAAACATGAGTTTGAAGTGTATAGTAATAAACCCCTAGTGTGTAAAATACTGTAATATGTGTGCATATATGTGTTTTTTACTTTATGGAAAAGGAGCGATCATCACGGTTAACGGCGTCGTCGCGACTTCCCGAATAACCGCGAAAACGGAAAATAGGTCTTAACGATGGATTTTAAGGAAACTTAGTACAAAAACATGAGTTTAAACATGTTTTTAAAGAAGCATATATATAGTAATATGTGTAGTGCAATGTTTACAGTGGATTTTTTTTGGTAATACTTTTGGATGTGCTAGTGGCCGTTGAATGTCTGCTTTTGTTCAACGATTTCGCAACGTATTCCCGACCATCGCGACGTCGTCAATATTATTAAAAATTCTAAGAAAAAAATGTTTAACATGAAAATTAACAACATTTTGGGCTCTTGGGTGGTTCTAGGTGTATTTTTCAGTATGTGAAATACATTTGCTGATCACAGATTCTCCACAGTAAATGCGACAATGTTGTGCCAACTCAAAAAAATTCTTAAAAATAAAACCAGTTATTAATGTACTTTCTGATAAACACATAGCAAACCACAAAATAAGTGGTATATAATATAAATATAATATAGACTATCCAATTATAGAAAGAAAATACGAAAATCTTACAGGCTCACTTAAAAAAATGGATGTTAGAATTAGGAAATAGACTTTAGAAAAACCTTAGAAATTCACTGAAAAACCAAAGGTGACAGGATGGTTATAGATAGGAATAAGCATTTAAAAGATCCTCAGAAATTCACTGAAAAAAACAGAGGTTACACGGACGTTATAGTTAGGCTGACATTTCACTCATACAAATCAGAGAAATTCAGCAGTTATAGTTAGCTGTGCTAACTATAACTCACGCCCACGCAATACACTGCTTATGACCTCACATATCACATCACTCATGTCATTTGAAATGTCATCAGTGATGTCATCAGCAATGTCACTGACCATATCTTGAGTGATGTAATATGTTAGGTCATAAGCAGTGCATTGCTGGGGCGCGAGTTATAGTTAGCTCAGCTAACTATAACTGCTGAATTTCTCTGGTTTTGTATGAGTGAAATGCAGCCTAACTATAACAACCCTGTAACCTTTAGTGTTTTCAGTGAGATATATATATATATATATATGGAGCGACGACTATATATATATATATTCGTCACTCCACTTGCACTACTCGTCCTGCACTCGTGGGGGGTGCTCTGTCCACGGAGGTGCTCCCATGTAGGCTCTGATAATTTATTGAATTAGGGGTACGCGCACAGACCCGTTTCGGCAACACTGCCTTTGTCAATGGCGGCAAAACGCTGTTCTTGCTTCTTGTTTATATCTCGCATTCCATTATGCATCATTACAGTGAAAGACGGACACATGTAGCACCGCAAAATGCTGGTAACTTTGGGCGCCATTAATAAACATTCAAATTCATCAATATTATAGGCAACACATGATTCAATTCTGTTATACACAGCACGATAATGATTCATCCTCATAATTCATTATTTGTTAGTTACCGGACGGGTAAATGCCAGTAGGATTCATGACCATATTCATGTTTCTTGCACATCAGGATTTACCCCCACTTCCTAGTATTCATGCCCTGTATGGGCCTGCATTGTTGTACCAAATTCTCACCCTGAATGGGCATGCATTGCATAAATTCACTTTTCTTTGCTTTTTTGTATAAAAACAAAATTCGGTGCAATTCTCTCAGTCTTATAGACAAACTACTCTTATTCTTACTGTTGATTTTCAAAGCTAAATTATAGGTGAACGCCCAATTCTTCACTACTATTCAGCCCCTTTGGGCTTTGTGTCAGCATGTCAATGATTTATCTGGACTCAAGTAGTCCCCACCTCGCATTTCTCGTGGTATATGGTCCAGACAAAAGAATTTTAGCAAATTCCTATTGCTGTTATGATGCGATTCAGTGTCTTGCCACTGGGTCCGAGCTATCCTTATTGGCTATCACTTTCAAATGCTCTAGTATGCGAATCTTCGTAGGATGTATAGTGCTCCCCACATATCTCAACCGGCAGGGACAAGTTAAGCAATATACAGTGTGTGTCATGTTACAGTTCATAAAGGCAGTATGAAGTCGACTTTGGGGACCCCCAGCAGGGTCCCCATGGGTGCATGGCCTCCGGATGGCAGCTTGAGGTGCCTGCCACGGGGTGCAGGGATGAACTGCACCTCAGCTCTTTACAATGAGTGCATGCATTCTAGTCGGAATGCATGCTACCATTGTAAGGAATAGGATTGCGACTGAACAGTGTTCGGTCACATCCTAATTTCTGATTTGGGACCAGCCACAGGAGATTGGTCAGTCTCAGTTCCAGATCGATGTCAGACAGACTCAGGTCCGTCCTACATTGAAATCGGCCCCTAAGTGTGTTAATATCTAAACATATGTTTACTACTAACTTTGTTTGATATTGTTTTTTTCTCATACTGGCATTAAATTCTAATTCATCTAATCACACGACTTCTTTCTAAAAGAAGAAAGAACAGAGAACCAGAATATAATGTTACATTATAAATGAATATGCATTTCCTCATCCCCATTCAGACCCTGAGGGCTCTTAGTCTTGAATCGGATAGTGAGTCGTGACTCCAAACCTGCCAGTTTTAGAGTTCTATTGCCTCCTCTCTCATTTCTTGGAAACGTGACTATTCCAAAATAGGTCAGGTTAAGCCAGTTTTTTCCATCATATGTTATCATATGTTTGGAGATCGCATAGTTCATGTCTTTATTCTATACAGCCCTTATGTGCTCTCGGATTTGTTTTTTTAATGGACATATCGTACTTTCAATGTATCTCTTTCCACAGAAGCACTCAATCATGTAAACTACATAAATAGAGCCACAGGTTATTCTTTCATGGATGGTAAATGTTTTGCCTCTTGGATCTTCAAGTTCTTTCATGTTTCAGCCAATTTTGCATGCTTTTCACTTTTCACACTTCACAAACCCTATTTGTTGTTTCTACAGCCAATTGTCAGTTTTTGTCATAGTAAAGTGACTCTTTACCAAGTTGTCCCTCAGTGATGGTGCTCTTCTGAATGTTATTTTGGGTCTTGTTCCCACCTTTCCTCCAATGTCCGTGTCCTTTTTTAACACATTCCAATATTTACTCAAGATACTCTGAATATTATGACTCTCTTTACTGTAAGTCAGTATCATTCTAATTGTCGCATCTTCTTTGTTTGTATTTTTCCTTCCTTTGTTCACAAGTATCTGTGTTCATGTAAGGGATCTCGCTTTTTCTTCACCCCGCTTGATATCACTGTATTTATAACCTCTAAATAGGATTCTCCTCTCGGTGTCCTTGAATTTGGATTCAGTGTTATCCATATTTGAACAATTTCTTTTCATTCTTGTGAATTCCCCATATGGAATGCTCCTGATCAGTGGTTTGGGGTAGAAACTTGAACCATGAAGAATGCTGTTGGTGGCTGTTGGTATGCGAAACACAGTAGTTTGTATCTCATTGTTTTCTACATACACTGTCGTATCCAGGATTGTATTTCTCTGGTGCTGGTATTGTAAGTAAATTTCAGACCTACTTCGTTATTAAATATTTCAAAATACTCCATACATTCTGTTTCAGTCCCATTCCATTTTAGAAAAAGGTCGTTCATGAATCTCAGCCAGAGGGCTACTTTGGCTGTGTATTTCTTATTTTCCTCTCTCCAAGCTATTGTCTTTTCCCACCAGCTCATAGTAAGATAAGGAAACTCCCATTGCTGTTCCGCAAATTTGAGAATAAAAGTTATGATTGAAAATAAAAGTGTTGTTTCTTAAGCATAATTCAATCATTTTCATCAGCATGTGGGTATGCTGTATTTCCGCAATACTCCTTTGCTTTAGAAAATACATAACTGCCTTCAGACCAATTTCATGACTTATTGATGTATAAAGAGACGTTACATCAATTGTTACAAGTAGATATCCATATATATATATATATATATATATCCAAAAACGCACAAAGCTCCTTCTGGAGTGCAGGGACCCAAGGAGGGTGGCGTACACGCCGGCAGAGCGTACCGGCAATAATATCCCAAACAAAAGTCCAATGAAGTACGCTCTCAGGATAAGAAGCAGGACACAAATGTAGTTAATCCAAGTTTATTCCACAACGCGTTTCGGCTGTAAACAGCCTTGATCACGTGAAAAGAACACACAGACTCCGGTAGCTGATAAAGTTTTCACGAGTACAAACACTAGAAATCAAAAGAGGACATGTCAAAGGACAGAAACTTGGCGGCCATGATGGAACAGTAAAATAATACAATACCATCTCCTATGCATGTCACCAAATGAAGAATATAGCCGCATACAAAAAATTATTATACATTTATAATCAAAACAAAATATGCGCACATATTCATGCAAAGTCACAATCCAAATTAGAAAACGCGTCTATACTCTGGCTGCAGCCTATAGTCACGCTGATGAAAACGACAAATTCAAAGGGGCTATGCCACTTACCAAATTTCCTCAATCTGCCTACATGATCGACATATTAATTTAATATAGTTTTTTAGTCGAACCAAATGAGCTAAAGGGCAAGTGCCCTGGCATAATACAGTGGCTCTTAATAAATCACGTGATGTAATGACGAAGCCACTAAATTCAACATCCATAGGTGGCAAAACAAACTCGTGCATCTGATATTCATCAACTACCGTAACATCTCAAATATACAAAAGTGAACAGTGACAAGGGAAGTATTCAGTGAAAAAGGAGGAGAATGAAAAGGGTAGGTTGCCCGTGTAGGTCTATACCAGTGAATGGGCCCCTTCCTTTCCGCCTGCAACAAAAACAAAAGAAAATTATATAGGTTAAAACCAAGTAACATAATGTAAAACAAACATTATCACATAACAAATATGAAGATCCATTAAAAACATACTTCTAATGCACACTTTGCAAGGAGGAAGCGGCAAAAAATTGCAAGAATCCTCTTGTCAACAAAGCCTATGCGGAACAGAGTACACTCATACAGCTCAGCAAATCAGACACAAGGGAGAATTCAGCAGCTTTCCCTAAGATGTATAGATAATTCCTCGTCCATATTCAACCCTCCAGGGGTTTTAGTGTGAAAATCAATAATATACCTAGATTCACGTTGTCTGAGTGTAAGCACTCTGTCTCCTCCTCTAGGATTTTTAGGAATTTGTTTGAGAATTAGATAACTTAACTCTGCTATGTTAGAAAAATGTTTTTCATAAAAATGACGTGCCACAGGATATTTAGGATCATTATTAGTAATTGCCCTCAGATGCTCGAGGACCCTTTTCTTTGCTGTACATGTGGTGCTCCCAATATACCATAGCTTGCAACTGCACTCAATAGCATAGATGACAAAGCTAGTGCTACAGGTTAGAAATTGGGTGATTTTCTTGGTAACACCCCTATACTCTAATGTTCCCCTGAATTTACTATGTCTACACGCTTTGCAATGGCCACACGGGAAAAACCCTATGAGGCCATGGCTAGCGGTAGTGGGGTAGTGGGTGATATCATTCTTAACCACCAAATCACGGATATTTCTATCCCGTCTGTATGTCACGTTAGGTCTGTCTGTCATGGTATTGCCTATGATCCCATCACTTTTCAAAATGTCCCAGTTTTTTGCTAAAATACGTTTGACTTCCTGAGAGTCAGAATTGTAGGTAAGAATCATACGTGTACTGTCCATCTCCTGTTCCCCTTCATCCACTGGTTTATCTCGCAGAGTATGAGATCTCTCTACCCCCGCCACCCTCTCCCTAGCTTTATTCAGGACCCAGTTTGGATAACCCCTGGTTCTGAACCTGCTGATGATGGTCTTGCTCTCCTCAGCATAGGCTACAGCATTGTTACAATTCCTTTTCGCCCTCAGCAGTTCTCCATATGGTATACTCCATTTTAGTGCCTCAGGGTGACTGCTGAGGGCATGTAGGATACTGTTACCTGCCGTTGCCTTCCGAAACAGAGAAGTACATACTTTCCCTTCTTTTATTTCAAGGCAAACATCAAGATATTCTGCTTTAATGGCATCGATGTTCCCAGCGAGGAAGATGTTATACTTGTTAATATTCAGTTTGTTGATGAAAACCTCAGCCTCACCCCTAGAGCCCCTCCAGATGATGAAAAGGTCATCAATGTAACGTAACCACATGATGACTTTCCGGAGGTCCTCTTTGAGGGTGAGGCTGGCAAGATTTCCTCCTCCCAGTAGCCCATGAACAAATTAGCAAAACTGGGAGCGAAACAAGAACCCATCGCCGTGCCTGTAGTCTGCCTGTAGAGGGCGCCATTGAAGGAAAAAATATTATTTTTAAGACAGAATTCTGTCATCTCAATGATCATACGACTATGCTCACGATACTTCAGTGGTCTATACAATGATAAAATAGTCCGGATTCCATGTCAGATTTTCCATTTTGCACAGAAAAATCTTCGTGTCCCTTAGTCTGGGATGGTCATTCTTCAAATAACAGAACAGTGGGAGGAGTTCTGTTATTTGAAGAATGACCATCCCAGACTACCTATATTGTATCTTCTGCCCAAACTCCACAAAGACAGCACTAGACCACCAGGGCGCCCTATTGTGTCATCTATAGGGAGTGTCACCGAACATATTTCTAAATATGTCGATAATTTTTTGAGGAATTTTGTCACACAATTACCTAGCTACATAAGGGACACGAAGGATTTTCTGTGCAAAATGGAAAATCTGACATGGAATCCGGACTATTTTATCATTGTCCTTGATGTACATTCCCTTTACACCATAATTGATCATCAGCAGGGTCTGGAGGCCTGTGAACATTTTTTGAAGCATAGACCACTGAAGTATCGTGAGCATAGTCGTATGATCATTGAGATGACAGAATTCTGTCTTAAAAATAATATTTTTTCCTTCAATGGCGCCCTCTACAGGCAGACTACAGGCACGGCGATGGGTTCTTGTTTCGCTCCCAGTTTTGCTAATTTGTTCATGGGCTACTGGGAGGAGGAAATCTTGCCAGCCTCACCCTCAAAGAGGACCTCCGGAAAGTCATCATGTGGTTACGTTACATTGATGACCTTTTCATCATCTGGAGGGGCTCTAGGGGTGAGGCTGAGGTTTTCATCAACAAACTGAATATTAACAAGTATAACATCTTCCTCGCTGGGAACATCGATGCCATTAAAGCAGAATATCTTGATGTTTGCCTTGAAATAAAAGAAGGGAAAGTATGTACTTCTCTGTTTCGGAAGGCAACGGCAGGTAACAGTATCCTACATGCCCTCAGCAGTCACCCTGAGGCACTAAAATGGAGTATACCATATGGAGAACTGCTGAGGGCGAAAAGGAATTGTAACAATGCTGTAGCCTATGCTGAGGAGAGCAAGACCATCATCAGCAGGTTCAGAACCAGGGGTTATCCAAACTGGGTCCTGAATAAAGCTAGGGAGAGGGTGGCGGGGTAGAGAGATCTCATACTCTGCGAGATAAACCAGTGGATGAAGGGGAACAGGAGATGGACAGTACACGTATGATTCTTACCTACAATTCTGACTCTCAGGAAGTCAAACGTATTTTAGCAAAAACTGGGACATTTTGAAAAGTGATGGGATCATAGGCAATACCATGACAGACAGACCTAACGTGACATACAGACGGGATAGAAATATCCGTGATTTGGTGGTTAAGAATGATATCACCCACTACCCCACTACCGCTAGCCATGGCCTCATAGGGTTTTTCCCGTGTGGCCATTGCAAAGCGTGTAGACATAGTAAATTCAGGGGAACATTAGAGTATAGGGGTGTTACCAAGAAAATCACCCAATTTCTAACCTGTAGCACTAGCTTTGTCATCTATGCTATTGAGTGCAGTTGCAAGCTATGGTATATTGGGAGCACCACATGTACAGCAAAGAAAAGGGTCCTCGAGCATCTGAGGGCAATTACTAATAATGATCCTAAATATCCTGTGGCACGTCATTTTTATGAAAAACATTTTTCTAACATAGCAGAGTTAAGTTATCTAATTCTCAAACAAATTCCTAAAAATCCTAGAGGAGGAGACAGAGTGCTTACACTCAGACAACGTGAATCTAGGTATATTATTGATTTTCACACTAAAACCCCTGGAGGGTTGAATATGGACGAGGAATTATCTATACATCTTAGGGAAAGCTGCTGAATTCTCCCTTGTGTCTGATTTGCTGAGCTGTATGAGTGTACTCTGTTCCGCATAGGCTTTGTTGACAAGAGGATTCTTGCAATTTTTTGCCGCTTCCTCCTTGCAAAGTGTGCATTAGAAGTATGTTTTTAATGGATCTTCATATTTGTTATGTGATAATGTTTGTTTAACATTATGTTACTTGGTTTTAACCTATATAATTTTCTTTTGTTTTTGTTGCAGGCGGAAAGGAAGGGGCCCATTCACTGGTACAGACCTACACGGGCAACCTACCCTTTCATTCTCCTCCTTTTCACTGAATACTTCCCTTGTCACTGTTCACTTTTGTATATTTGAGATGTTACTGTAGTTGATGAATATCAGATGCACGAGTTTGTTTTGCCACCTATGGATGTTGAATTTAGTGGCTTCGTCATTACATCACGTGATTTATTAAGAGCCACTGTATTATGCCAGGGCACTTGCCCTTTAGCTCATTTGGTTCGACTAAAAACTATATTAAATTAATATGTCGATCATGTAGGCAGATTGAGGAATTTGGTAAGTGGCATAGCCCCTTGAATTTGTCGTTTTCATCAGCGTGACTATAGGCTGCCGCCAGAGTATAGACGCGTTTTCTAATTTGGATTGTGACTTTGCATGAATATGTGCGCATATTTTGTTTTGATTATAAATGTATAATAATTTTTTGTATGCGGCTATATTCTTCATTTGGTGACATGCATAGGAGATGGTATTGTATTATTTTACTGTTCCATCATGGCCGCCAAGTTTCTGTCCTTTGACATGTCCTCTTTTGATTTCTAGTGTTTGTACTCGTGAAAACTTTATCAGCTACCGGAGTCTGTGTGTTCTTTTCACGTGATCAAGGCTGTTTACAGCCGAAACGCGTTGTGGAATAAACTTGGATTAACTACATTTGTGTCCTGCTTCTTATCCTGAGAGCGTACTTCATTGGACTTTTGTTTGGGATATATATATATATATATATATATACACACACACACACACACACCTACATACACTTACCTGTGAAATAGTTAAATTTTCATTGGAAAGGCATGCGTGGTAAAGGCATATGCATGTAATGACTTGCGAGGTAAAGGCATGCATGGTAATGTCATGTGTGGTTCCATCATACATCCACGCTGAGGTTGTGATTATGAATGGTCACTTTACCATGTGCAGTAAATCCACAGTAGGAAATATCAGGTATTTAATGAAGCAATAATTCTGTGTGCCAAGAAATGCATGACCAAAAACTGACCTACCCTTTTTAAAAAAAAAAAACACCCTTCTTAGCCTGCAATTCCCCTTACCGCATCTAAGAGAGCTGAGCATGTTTTTCAAGCAAACTTAGGAGACCAAAATTGAGAGGCAGCCAAAACCGGCATAGCACCATTTTGACAATTTTCCATCATAAGGAAAGTCAGCCTGATGAAACTACATTAGAAAAATGGTAAAATAACTATATGCCTTATGTTTAGAGAGAAGAGTGTATAGGATTGGGGAAAACTAAATGGGTAGGGGAAATTAGTAAAAGCAAAAAAAGAAGTAAAGCAGGAGAGTGCAAGACATATGGGTATTAAGGAAAAGGAAGGGGAAGTAAACGGGGGAAGGTAGCAGGGGGAGAGGGTATAGACTGGGGAAATGTGAAAGGGGTAGAGATGAAATAATGAAGGAAATTTTAAAAAAAGGAGTAAAGGTGAAGGGTAGGAGGTGTAACAGTAACTAAAGAAGGGAAGGGGTGGTAAAGGAATAGAAGGAAGAAAAAGAGGGAAAGTAGGAAGGGGTGTATATATAGGTTGGGGAAAATGTAAATGGGGTATGAGAAGTAGTAAACGTAAAAAGAGAGTAAGACAAGAGGGTACAGGACGTATGGGTATTAGAGAAAGGGAAGAAGATGTGAGCGGGTTTAAGGGGAGAACCCCCTTAAAATAAAAAAGGGGTTAACTGGGGTGAAGCCGCCTTCTTAACATTAAAAAAAATAAGAACAAATATTTCTTCAAAAATGTTTTTCTCCAGCTTAGTTTTGTCAAACTGTAGACAACCACTAATACAAAAAATGTGTCAAACAAGATTCAATGAGAAAAATTTGTCAAAAAGATTTGATGAGACAAATTCATCAGAACCTCTTACGCCAGAAACACATACAACCGCTAAACCACCTTGTAGAGTCTGATTTGGTAATCCATCACCATCCTTCCTTTGAAGATGTCTTCCAGCCCACTGGACCACCTGAAACAACACCATTGTCTTAGACAGACAGAGAACAATAACATTTTCCGAATACTAGCATCAAGTCTTCACAGAGGAGGCAACCCAGGATGAGCTTGAGCATCATTATCAGCCTGTAAGGCCCTACTGGTGCTGTTGAAGCTGGAGGGGATATTTACCAAGGTAAATGCAAAACGTCTTTCATACTAGATTCTGTAATGTTGAAAATGTGGTAAATTTATTTGTATTTACATTAATGCAGCATGAACACAACTGCATAAAATAGATAATAGTAGAGATCCTATACGTAATAGACACAAACTGGCATCATGCATTTGGCACGACTATGTCCAAAAATCCTATGCTTCTGGCTGGGCTTTTTTCTCTAGTTGGGGCTTTTTCTGGAAGGCACTATCTGCTTAGGTGCTACCAAAGGTCTGCGGCATCTTGGCTACTGGAAGTGGTTGCCCTTACCTCTGACATGTCAGTACTGTGAAAATGTGGGCCTCTTGATCAACTCAAAATCAAGGGTCCTTCACTAGGCGTCTGCCCCCTTACACTGTGCTATAGCTACCAGGGGATTGAGCGTAGGTTCATTTAGTGATTTTAAGGGTTAACCCTAACAGGAATAAAAGGGCTTGGGAAAGCTTGAGTACACCTGATACAAGCTGTAAGCTGCTACCTTCTATTTCTGCATTAATGGATACATAGACTGACGCCGTAGCAGCCATGACACAAGCTGTAGAAGAGATACCAAGGGAATTAAGGAGTGCTGTGCCAAACTGACCATATTGCTTGACAGAGGTAATCAGTTGCAAAGCCAAACCATTACATCAGTACTGCTATGCCAGTCTTATACCTTTAATCCTTCAGGTATTGTGGCTTCTACGGGTGCTTTCAGAGACTTTGATCCTTCTCTGAGTATGAATGGAGCTTCAGGTTTTGCTATTGACATGCCAGAAAATAATAACTAATGACCCCCCAGGGTTCTCTGCCTTCTTGGGCCAGGGTAGGCTCAAGTTTTTGCTTCATACTCAGAATTTTCTTGTGGCTCCCACAAGGAGCTCCATAATGTTGTATTTGGTTAAAGATACTCTGGCTTGAGCTATATTATAAAAAGGTACTTGCTTTCAAAATTTTGACACCTTCTCTGCAAGATTCTGAGCCTAATTTTGGATGGAAAATACATACCACACAACAAGCACATATTAGTCTGTTAAGGCTGAAACATTTTCAGTGCCTCTGTTCAGAAGCTATATGGACTGATGAACCTGCCACTGCAGCTTTATCAGGTGATGGAGGAATTAAAAGACTCTGTATCACTGGTGGTTAACAGATCTGCCAGTACTACATTTCTAAGATAATGAATATTGCAACTAGACCAGCAACAAGGTAGTAGAAGGATGGAATATTATTATACTTATACTAGATCTAATTATTCTTCCTGTGTCAGAACAGAAGTATCTGCTGATGCAACGTCAGGCGAAGATACTATGGAGAAAGACTGTACGAAGAGAAAGCTAACAACTGCAGGAGAATCTATGTTTATATTATGGAGCGCCTGGACATTATTTCAGTCCATGCCCAGAAATCCTGAACATTCTGAGTAATTGGCAGGATCCTAGCCTAGCTACACAGACGCCCAGTGCCAAATCACTCATATCTTTTTCCAGGCACTGTTACAACAACTAACTAAACCTCTTGCAGTGACTACTCTCATTGACTCAGGATTATAAGGGATACTGAAGCTGTGCTTTGCTGCAATCGATATAGTATTTTTGTTTCAGAAAAAAAGGCAGAGCCTACATGTGCAGTTGATGGTTTCCCCTTAAGTTCTGGAAATATCACTCAGGAAACTGAAGAGTTATTGTTAGTAGCACTTTCTGAGCATACAGAGACAATCACTTTTGAAATCATTGATGGACCATCATTTCCAATCATTTTTGGTACCACTTGGGTGAGGAAGGACAATCCTACAATAAACTGGTTAGAAAATACAATTGATAATTCCAGCAAAATAGTTTTATTATCAACCTATGTGAAGATCCACCCCTAGGCCTAATCGTGAACATGTTCTCTTGAGGAGGGAGCAAGCGTACCTTTCTTTATGCCAAGTTTCTTGATGTATTTACTATAAAAGAAGCTGAGCAGCTCGCTTCCAACTGTCCATCTGTCTGTGCAACCAAGTTAATTGCTGCTGCAAAGATTCCACACGTAAATATATGCATTTACGATGAGAGAAGAACTAGAATAAAAAAGGAACATAGATGAGAACTTGGCCAAAGAATTCATTCTACATTCACCATCACCTACAGTTGCAGACATCATTTTTGTACCACAGCTTCATGGTGAACTGAGACCATGGATAGGTTACAATGAACTGAATAGCATCACATTTCAAAAACAACATCCATTATCCTAATCTTAGTCCTTAAAGGTTCATTTGACTGGACTAGGAGGTGCCTACAACTTAGTACAAATCAAGGATCGCAGTAAATAGAAAATGGCTTTTATAATCTGGTCAGTAGGACTTTGTGGTTATGTTTTTTAGGTTGTCCAAAGCACCTGCAAATTAGCAACACTTTTTAAATGGTGTCATGTGAGATTGTTGGGATATTTTTATTGTGGTGTATCTAGCTGATAATTTGATATATTCTCTTACCCCTGAAGATCACAAGAGAAATATACAGGAAGTCCTATGTAGATTGCAAAAACACTTTCTATTGGCTAAATTGACAATATGCATGTTTGAGCTGCACAAAGTATCCTTCTTATGGCACTTTATATTTGCACAAGGTATCAGCATTGATAATATTATGGTCCAAGCAGCGGTTCAGTGGCCCAATACAAAGAACAGTAAGAAGATACATTTTATAGGTTTTAGCAACTTTAATGCAGTTTACCCAAGATTTCTCCACTGTATTTGCACCTATTGTGTGCCTCACTAGGAAGAAAGCTCCATATTATTGCAGTGAAAAACATCAACATTCCATTTATCTCTTTAAAAAAATTACTAAATGTTCACGCAAAGGCACAGATATTTTATTGTGCATATATCTTTTGATTAATAGGTACTTCGATCTTCCGAAGTCCTGAAGAAGTCCAAATTAAATTGAGGCCGAAACGCAAAGACAATTCCCTTTGGAGGCGTCGTCCAATTTTCAGTAAATGGAATAATTATATGGACACATAACTAAAGAGTTCGGGGAAGGACTGCCCACCAATTTGACAACATTCAAGGACTTCCTCCTATGTGGACAGCGTATTGGTAATGAGTGCAGCCACATCCTGTTTAATTTCGAAGGAAGACTGAAGTCAAAATTAATTGTGTTTTAGTTTTTATTTTTGTGTTGTGATTCTTCTTGATTTCTCCCCTTTTCTTTCTCTTTTTCGTTTACTTTTAAAACACACTCCAGGTACTATAAGTAAGGATTGACAATTACTTTGCCATAACGGAGCAAATAAAATGTTCAATATAAATCATACTCACTAACCACAAATTAATCAATATTTCATTGTGTTATAAATAACTGTATGATCTATCCCCAGTATATACCATATTAATGTTTAGCCAGTTTCATGCCCAGGTGGGGTTATTCGGGCATACCCCTATATGTTTTGACACTGCAGCCAGAGCCAGGAAACTATCATCCATATCCTCTGCACTTGTCCCTCCTTGCTACAGTTAAGGAAAGACCTACATTGCAGAGAATTGAACTGCTGGGGGGTTTGAACGTGCTGTCAGGCCGTAATTGCCAGCATACACCCTGAGAACACCATGTTAAATATCAAAGTCGTCAAGTTCATTCAAGCTGCTGCAGGGAAGTTAGGTACCACTAACATCAATGCAGCTCTGGAAGCTTGACCCATAATTGATTCACTGCCCAATCCTGCTTCCTGTGAGGCTGTCCCTCCATTACTTTGTTTCACCTTGATGCTCTCTAATATGTTGTTTTTTGTTTTTTTTGTTCCCGTACCTTGGCGCCTGACACTTCCCGGGTTCATGTACCTGCAGTGACACACTATGGTGCTAAATGCTGCCCTTTCTTGGCTTGAAGAACCATTTTTAGCACCCTTATAGATCTGGTGCAGTTTCTTGCAGCCATCCCGTTGCCCAAAGTATTGTGTTTTGCTGCTTCTAGCATTTTTTCACTTTTGCCTGTGCTTCTTCTTTAGCAATTATGAAATGCGTTAATTATGGCATAGTTGTTCATTGCTTCCGCACTTTTCATGTGCTTTCTTTAGCTTTTGTTGAATCAACTGCAGCATAGATGTCTGCTGCTCTTTGCACTCAGCACTTTCTCTAGTATTTTCACTACCTCTCTCACTCAGAGGAGTTAGAAGTTTTTACTTCATTGTGTTGTTACATTGTTGACTATGGTTCTGCAAACAATATGTTTTTAATTATTCTTTTCTGCCTGTACAGATGTACTTTTGTTAAGGTTTTAATTAACTGAACAATAAATGAAGTACATTTAGTAAGGCTATAATGGTAGCCTGAAGTCATGTTTGAACTGCCACTGTAGTGGATGGTACAATAGGTGCTGCAGTCCACTAGTGTAACTTAACTTCTAGGGCCTGCATACACTTTGTACCATATTCTAGGGACCTACAGGTAAGTTAAATATACAAATTATGAGTTTGCCAATTCAAACACGTTTAAAGGGTGAGCAAAGGCACTTTATAACTCTATGCATTTTACCCCCGCTGACCAATAGTAAAGCCATCAAAATGGATAGGGCAAAAATCTGGGGGACATCACGCAAATGATGCTAATTTCCTACACCGACTATTATGTTGACACTGTTATATACCATTTCAGAAGCAGGATTGTTCACTGATGACCTGCCTGTTTTCTTTCATCTTTCTTCCTTTCCTTGCTCTTTATCCCCTATTTCTCCATGGGCTGCATCATCAGTTCTCTCAACATGAAAAACCACGGACCACTAAGTTACAGGAAAGCAGATGATCATATTTCATCATTTTTAGGTCCTCACATTCAGGATAGTCGTCACCATGTTTGCAGGTTTCCATGAAACATCCCACCGGAAGTATTAGGTATTACTTGTTCTCTAAAGTGGAGAAGGTTAGGTTTTCCTTTGAGATTGCATTTTTGTAAATTTTCCCTAAAGGCCTGTTGGTAGATCATATCCAAGTTTGTTGAGTGAAGTTTCTAGCAGTGGTGTAGTAAGGACAACATTTCATGGTACTTTGGCACCACAGTCAATCAATCAATCAGGGGCTTATAAAGCACGGCTACTCACCCATGAGGGTCTCAAGGTACTAGGGGGGAAGAGGGGTGGGCTGCTGATCCCTCTGGGGGCAGGATCATTTGAAAAGGCAGGTCTTAAGGTCCTTCTTGAACTGGGTCAGCAACGCGGATTGCCTGAGGTGGAGGGACAGGATGTTCCAGGTCTTGGCTGCGAGGTAGGAGAAGGATCTTCCTCTGGTTCTGGTCTTGTGGATTCTGGAGACAGAGGCAAGGGCGAGCTGGGCAGAACAGAGTTGTCTGGAGGGCACGTGGAATGTGGGGCGGTGGTACAGGTATGCTGGTCCTTCGTCGTGGAGAGCTTTGGAGGCATGTGTGAGGAGCTTGTAGGTGATTCTCTTGTTGACTGGGAGCCAGTGGAGTTGTCAGAGGTGTTGCTTGATGTGGCTAAGGTGGGGATGCCAAGGACCAGTCTGGTTGCGATGTTATGGACGTTCTGTAGTTCCATGAGCTGTCCTGGGTGATATCGGCATAGAGTGCGTTGCCGTAATCGAGTGTGCTGGTGATGAGTGCATGGGTGACCATCTTTCTGGATTCTGTGGGGATCCATCTGAATGTCTTTCGAAGCAGACGGAGCATGTAGAAGGAGGCTGAGGAGACTGCATTGATTTGGCGGTTCATAGTGAATGATGAGTCCAGTATGATGCTGAGGTTGCGTGCGTGGTCTGTTGCGTGGGAGGGGATCCCAGGGAGGCTGGCCACCAAGAGTCATCGCAGACTGAAGGTGTGGGTCCCAGGATGAGTACTTCAGTCTTGTCCGAGTTGAGCTAGAAGCAGCTGTCATTCATCCAGGTAACGACAGCCTTCATTACGCTGTGGAAGTTGGTTCTGCCGGTTGAAAGTTCGTTAGTGAGGGAGAGGATCAGCTGGGTATCGTTGGCGTAGGAGACAATGTTGAGTCCGTGGCTTCTGAGGATGGCTGCAAGGGGGGCCATGTAGATGTTGAATAGGGTGGTACTCAGGGAAGAGCCCTGGGGCACTCCGCAGCTGATCTCTGTGGGTTCTGAGAGGAACGGGGGTAGTCTGACTCGCTGGGTTCGGCTGGTGAGGAAGGAGTGGATCCAGTCCAGTGCCTTGTCCCGGATGCCGGCGTCGTGGAGTCTAGTGATTAGGGTGCGGTAGAGACGGTGTCAAAGGTGGCCGAGAGGTTCAGTAGGATGAGGGCTATGGTCTCGCCCCGGTCGAGGAGAGAGCGGATGTCGTCCGTGGCTGCGAGGAGTGCGGTCTCCATGCTGTGGTTGCTTTGAAAGCCAGATTGGGAGGTGTCCAGGACGTGGTTTACTTCTAAGAATGTGGAGATTTGGGCGTTGATGGCCTTCTCAATGACCTCGGCTGGGAAGGGGAGGAGGGAGATGGGTCTGAAGTTCTTGAGGTCAGTCAGGTCTGAGGACGGCTTCTTCAGCAGGGGGTTGATCTCGGCATGTTTCCAGTTGTCAGGTAGGTGGCGGTTCCGATGGAGCAGTTGATGGTGTGGCAGAGCTGGGGGGGTGATGGCGGCGGCTGCTCTGTGGAAGATGTGGTACGCGCAGGTATTCGTCGGGGCTCCTGAGTGGTTGCTCTTCATGGTCTTAAGTGTGTCCTCTGTTGTGAGCGGGTTCCAGTAGAGCACGGTCTGTTGGGGTGTGGGGTGTTTGTGTGCGGTGGTGGCGGGCGAAGTGGCAGGGTCCAGGGTGTCGAAGCTGTCATAGATCTGCCTGATCTTGTGGTGGAAGAAGGTGCTGAGTTTGCTACATAGGTCTTAGGAGGGAGGGGCGTCTGTGGTCTCGCTGTTGGGCCTGGCAAACTCCTTGACAATGGCGAAGAGTTCTTTGCTGTTGTGTGCATTGGCATTGATTCTGTCTTGGAGGGCTGTTTTCTTTGTGGGTTTGAGGAGGAGGTGGTGTGCGTTGATGGCGGATTTGAAGGTACAGTGAGTTTCCGGGGTTTTGTTGTTTCTCCATCTCTTCTCGAGTCGCCTGCAGGTGCGTCTGGATTTGTAGAGGGCAGGGGTGAACCATTACGCTTTCTTGGCGTATTGCTTGCCAGGTCTTTTCCTGAGGGGGGCCAGAGTGTCAGCGCAGCTGGAGAGTCATCGGTGAAGGTTGCGTGCTGCGGTGTTGGCGCCCGTTGGTGTTGGGGGAGTGGTTGTGCTGAGGGAGTCGACGAGAAGTTCTTCGATGGCCTTGATCCAGCTGCGACGGGGGGCGGTGAGGACGGTGATATGGCAAAGGCGAGATGTAAGCAGTGGTGGTCGGTCCAGGAGAGTTTGGTGGTGTGGCTGTAGCTGATGTTCCTGCATGCGGAGAAGATGGGGTTGAGCGTGTGTCCGGCTGTGTGGGTCGGTGCAGTGACTAGCTGTTTGAGTCAGATGTTTGCGAGGTTCTCCAGTAGGGAGGCATTGTTCTGGTCGCTGAGGTGGTCCATGTGGAAGTTGAGGTCTCTGAGTAGGATGTAGTCAGTGGATGCGAGAGCCTGGGATGCGATGAGGTCTACGATGGCATTGGTGAAGGGCGGTCGGGAGCCGCGGGGCCTGTAGATGAGGGTGCCGCGGAGAGTGGTTTTGGGGTTGGTCTGGAACTAGAAGTGGAGGTGGAGGTGTTCCATGGTCATCATCGGGTCGTCAGCATGTGTGGTTAGTCAGAGGGTGTTCTTGTGGACGATGGTGATGCCTTCTCCTGGGCGATCGTGGCGGTCCTTGCGGGTGATTTTGTAGCCATCGGGGATAGCGATGTCTGGTCCATGTTTCCGTGAGGAAAGCGATGCTGCGTCGAGGAGGTCCCAGATTTCTGTGGCGTGTTTGCGTTGTGGAGGGGCTGCATGTTGAGGAGGATGCAGTTGAGTCGGTTGGGTGCGTTGTTGGTCGGCTGGGCGGTGAGAGGAGCTGGCGTGTTGGCATGGGTAAAGGTGCAGTTGCAGTTCCAGCAGGCGAAGGGTCCCTGGGTCTTCTTCGGTGATGCTAGATGACAGGCGGCAAGTCGTCCAGGGTTGAGGGCAGGGAGGGTGCTGGCATCGTAGTGATGGAAAGTCAGAGAACCATAGTCCCTGCCCCTGGGCGCATTCCAGGCGTGGAAGGGCACAGACAGGCTTGTCTTTGGCACGCCTTCGGCACAGCCGCCATTAAGTAGTGCTGCGGGGGGCTGGACAGCTGTAGGAAAGAGGAAAAAGGAAACATGCAAGCCAAAGGGCAGAATAAAAGAGAAAGAGAAAAATAGCCAGAGAGACAGAAAAAGCAGAAAGGGAGACAGAAGGGCTGTAAAGCAGCAGACCAGTGACGCTCTACCACTGGACCACCAGGTATGAGGCGCAGGCAGGAACCTGCGGGTGAAGGAGAGCCTCAAACTCCCGACCTCCGGGTCAGCAGCAGTGCACGGGGACAGCAGCAGCTACCAGATGTAGCTGCGCTGTGAAAGAGCAAGTCCACTACATGATAGTGGACTGCCACAGGTGAAGCGAAGGTGATGCGAAGCAAAAACTGTTGCTGAGGAAGAGAAAACTCGGCATTCAGCATATCACTAGGCATGCCACACATCATGTTACTATGAGAGTTGAAAAGTGTATGCTTCCACTTCCATAGCAAGGAGTCCCTGTGCAGCAATGCCTTTGCTGCCTCTTTCTGCCAGTGGATAACCACTGGTGGAGAGAAACAAATTCCTCTGCATAGGTCTCCATTGTGTCTGTCCCCCAACCTTCCCAGAACACCTCATATTTGCTGACACCCCAGCCCTCTCATGTTTTGTACTTGTCCCCTCTGCCCCCAGATAGGCACTTCACCCCATTCCTCTCTACCATCCACGCTCGATTGCCCCCTTCATCTGCACTCCTGTTGCGCCCTCTAGCCCTCCCCAGGCAGTTGTACCCACCCTCCCTGCCTGCATTCTTTTCAAGCTAATTGCTGTCTGCCCCTTCTGGCCCCGCCAGGCACTCAAATTCACACCCCCAGTTCCTCTCCTTTTGTCCCCTCTCTGCCAGGCTACCTGAAATGCTTTCCATCCCCCACCTTTCCTGAGAGTGCCGACTGGGAGCTGCTTGAGGGACAGGAGGGAAGAGAGAAGGCCGCTGAAGCAGCAGTAGGAGTTGGGATGAAATATAAGTTAAAACAGACGTTTCTGCGCTTTGTCTGTGCACGTTTGTGTGTGTGCACATATCTGTGTGTTTTTATGTGTGTGTATGTCTATATTTACAAGTGCATGTCTACAAGTGCATTTCTGTACATTAGTGTGTGTGCCTGAATGGCAGTGTATATGGTGAGGAGCAAGTGTTTTGCCCACTGCTCCATCTGTGAAATGCTGGACCTGGCACAACAGTGGTAATTTCTTGCAATCTGGGGGCCCTGCTACAATGGTAGTATTCCCTGGCAATATGCAAGTACTGGTACAACAGTAGCAATTCCTGGTAAAATGCAAGCCCTAATACAGTGGTGGTCATCCCTGGCACTATCTGGCCCTGGCATGATGTTGGTAGTTTCTGGTAAAATTAAGGCCCTGATAAAGCAGTGGTAGTCTCTGGCAACATGCTGGCCCTGGCACAGCAGCAGTAATGTCTGGTAAACTTCTGACCGTAGCACAATGGATGTGATCCCTGACACCATGCTGACCTTGCCACTTTGGTGCTAATCCTCGCAACATGTTGGTCACAGCTTTGTGGCAGTAATCACTTGCAGCATGCTGCTCATGGAACAATGGTAGGAATCCACAATTAAATGCTGTCCCTGGCACAAAGATTGTAATGCCCAGCAACGTGCTGACTCTACCACAATGGCTGTAATCCCTGGCAACATGATTGCCTGACACAATGGTGGTAATCCCTGGTGCACTGTTGGTCCAGTCAAAATGGTGGCAATCCATGACAATATGGTTGGTGGCCCTGGGACAACAGTGGAAATCCCCAAAAACATGCCTACCATGGCACAATGGTGATAATTGATGTTAAAATTCCAGCGCCAGCTCATTAGTGCTAACTCATGGCACATTGGTGCTAAGCCCTAGCAAAATGCGGACACTGGTACAATGGTGGTAATATCTGTCAATATGCTTACCATGGCACAATGGTGGTAGTTTCTGGTAACGTACAGGCCCTGTCACACTGGTGGTAATCCCTGTAAACTTTCACACAATGGCACATGCTGGACCTGTCACAATGGTGATAATCCCATGCACCATACTATTTTTGTCACAATGGTGGTAAACTCTTGCGACCTACTGGCACAACGATTGAAATCCCAGGCAACATGCTGGCCCTGGCAGATATCTACACTTTGTGTTTGCATGAGTGCATGTTTATCTATCTGTGTGTGCATATGTCCTAGTATTCAAAAGTGCATGTCTATGATTGTGCCCTCGCCGCACGCACACCTGAATAGCTTTGCATGTGGTGAGGAACAATTGTTTTGCCCTGTCAGTTAAATGCTGGACCTAGCACAATGGTGGTAATTCCTGGCAATCTGTTGACCGTGGCATAATGATAGCATTCCCTGGCAACATGCAAGCACAGGCACAATGTTAGTAATTCCTTGTAAAATTCTGGTCCTGGCACAAGGGTGGAAATCCCTGACAACATGCTGATCCTGGCACAATGGTGGTCTCACTCTGAAGTGGCATAGTCCGTAGAAAACAATGGGCAAGAATGTGGGGCAGGACCAAGGTAGAATTACATACAGCTGGTCTCTGTCTGAAGTGGCATAGTGGGTGAAAAAAGATGTACTGGAATGTGCGACTGAGTGATGGGCAAGGGCTGAGATTAATTCAAGCATTCTTTCTATCAATTTGTTGTTTGTGGCAGAAAACTCCATAACGTACCATAGATTTATAACATGCTGTGAGAAGTAATACACAATCTATATATAAAACTGCACAGCATAAATAAAACACAAAATAAATAGGTTGTATTCCTTTGAGTTGAATATGTATTGGTATGCATCCTGTATTTAATTCCAGTAGGGTGTTTTTACTGCTGCGTGTATTACTAAACACGGTGTATACAATATCTGTGAAGTGAGTATAATACATGACTTCTGTATTACTGCCCTGAAGGTGTCAAATCCTATTCATCACAGCAGGCACTCATTCACCCATTAATTTATCCAAGTACTGAGCCGCTCACTTTTTTCATCCATTGATTCAGGTACTAACTCATCCATCCAACTGCTTGTGCATCCTAACTTCCACCCACTCTCATATCCACACAAGCACACAGACACACAGGGCCATATGCATGAACACATTTTTCCATAAACACAGAATGGGCAAAACCCTTTGATGCATCTGGCCCACAATCTTGCTAAGCAATGAAGAAGCACTTTCAGTTATAAAAACCAGACCTAATGGTTTGCTTGTTTGGTATGGTATATTATGCATTTGCATCCTTTTCAAAAGTAATAAAAGAATGAAATACCAATGGAAATGAAGTATTTTCCAGAGAACTAATGACAGATGTTCTATTTACTGGTCGTAAAATACTGGTCACAATTTGCAACCAGTATTTTGCGACCAGTAAATATTTATACAAACCAACCTATGTACCATTAGCTTGGTTATTAGCAAACAGAATCAGTTTGAGTTGCAATCTGACATACCTAATTAATATTCATTAGGGAGGTTGTGACTCAATCTGATTGGCCACAATAACAGGGATGGTGGCCTGCAAGGGTCAGCAGGCTACCATCCGATTGATTTTTTTTTTTGTTTGTTTTCTTAGAGTTGGCAGTTGTTCCTTGAACTACTGTGTACGCTTCCACAAAAAATCTGTTTACATTAACACGTTTTGCTAAGGAATTACCACCTTCTTTGAAGTGTCGATCATTTTTCAATATTTGCCACCAGATTTCGGTCGCAAAACATTGATACATAAGATACCGATTCAGTATTTGGAAGGCACACCTACAACATACCCCTTCCAGATACTGAATCGGTATCCATTTGGATTCCTATTTTAGGAGTAAAAAACCTTTCCGATTGCGATTAGTACATAGGAAAAAAGTGTTGTAATGGTCGCAAACACTGAATCGGAGCGTTTGAGACTGTTAAAAAAATTGGTAGATTTGTCCCTAATTCTGTTGAACATGCGTGAAATGTCACACAGCTTTATATTAGCAGGGTAAAGGCATAAAACAACTTTCTAAGCAGATAACTCAGCAACTCATATACTTTCTTTCATGGATAGGTAACGCCTACATGCTCCAGAAGTACTCGATCGGATCATCACCCGTCAAACTGAACTCCAAATCTCCAGATTGGATAAGAAATGCAGGTCACAGACCATAACTAATGAAGCAGTTTAAAAAAATGAAAACAGAACCCGACTTTTCACTCTACCGCTCCATTTTTCTGAATAAACAGTGAAAAGTGCAAAGGAGATATTTATGGCAACCTGTTTTTCCACCCATTAGGTAATTATAGGAAATGTAGACTCTTTCTACATGTTTCTACACATTCTGAACTACAGCGTTTTTTTAAACTGATTTTAATATCTTTTTACAGCCAATAGCTAACTGCATTTTGGTGCGTTTAATTTTCCACTAGAGATTCAAATTGTATTCTTCATGTTTGCAAACATCCAGTAGCTTTCATATGAGAAAGAGCACCAAACCAATGATTTATGTAGTTTTGGAAACGATTATGTGTGATCACCTATTATAAGGAATAGGGATATTGCAAGTCACCTTGGCCTCGTTCCTCTAAATGGTCAAAGAACTCCTCGGTGACTTGCAATATCCTTATAAAGTACTGCAGGAGTTACTTTATCCCATATATAACGCAGTCACTGCTGGTGCTCCGCCATACCCAACTTCCAAAATCGAGAAATCAGCAGAAAAAATGCTATGTCTTCTCCGACTATGTGGAAGGAAATGGAAACATCCCAGTCGAAGTGTGCCACCTGCTTTCCATCCTCCACTTCCCAAAAGAGTCTAACCTTCAAACAACAACTCATCAATGTGCAAACTCTTCATTATCAAATGACCTGAAATGGCCACTCCTTGCCATGTTCCTCACTCACTCACACTCACTACTAACCCGGAACAGTTCCCGCGCCAGTCCCACCACTGGCATTCTACCCCACAACCTTATTGGTACAGCACGTCATTTCTTTGTAGGTATTTCTGCGCATTGTACATCATAAAGTACATTATTATCGAGGAATGCTACTAAATAACCTCGTTAACAGTGCTAAGAGAACTTTATAAAAGTAGTGTGTGCTTTACAAAAGCAATTATTCGTGTATTTATTCTTTAATGCACCGGTGGAATACTCTTTTTGCAGGTGTCAAAATATAGATATTTTATATCTTTCCCTACATCACATGGACGCGTACTTTCTCAAACGACCTAAAAAGGCTCAGCAGGCATTCTGTGCTGCACTCTGTAAAAATATGATGCTGCCCTTTCCTTTAACATCTCTGCGCAGCACACATGCATCTCCGCCACAGAAAAGCGCGCCAATTGATTTCTTATGGTCTCTCTGGAAGAATGTTCCGCTTCCCTGCCAATGCGCACGAGAAGGGTGAGGTGACCCCATTCTCATTCCGATGCAAACCCTGCACTTTTACATTTCGTCTGGACCACGCGCGCGCGCCACGAGCTCTGAACTCTTTCCCCTCTTCTTGCAGCCAGCTTTGATGTAGCCACTGACATTTAATGATTGTTCTCTCTTCCTATAACTATAATTTTGCTGCGCGCCATCTGACGCGCGAGTTACTGAAAGGAATTAAATCACTAAGGTATTGCAGTGCGTTGCAATGTGCACTTTGCTTGCCTTCTGACTGAAGGCATCCCACCCATTTCTTCACACATTTGAAATGTCCTTTTCCTTTGCTGTAATGTGGGTGTCTGGTTCGAGGGCATGGGCATAATGGCATAAGATGCGTAGTCTGGGATTGTTAGATTCAAATTTTGGAAGTGGTTATGTGTCTTGTTAAACATTCTTTGATGCATCGATTTAGT
This sequence comes from Calotriton arnoldi, assembly GCA_963921515.1. Classification (NCBI taxonomy): domain Eukaryota; kingdom Metazoa; phylum Chordata; class Amphibia; order Caudata; family Salamandridae; genus Calotriton; species Calotriton arnoldi. Next base: position 1,944,688 of record CAWUFW010002165.1, read on the forward strand.
ATGGAGACATCAGTGGTCTTTCATTTCTTTAATGATAGTTCTTATCTAATTTCAACACCTACCTATAACGTCAGTTCAGTTCAATAAACTTTATTCGGTTTTTGTTTATAAAACCATAAAAGTTACACAAATACAATACATACAAACAAAAAATTATAACATAACAAACTCCATTACCACACAATAAATCATCTAAAAACATGTCTAAATAAATAGACTCTACATGTCCATAAAGTGCCTAGATTTCATAGATGCCTTTAAAAACCCTACAATAAAAATGATACAATCATCCTTCAACAATTGGAGATACATTAATGCAGGTCTGACCTGATTAAAATTCAATTTCTTTAAAATAGGAACTAAAAAATGCCTCCTGGGGACTTCGTATAGTTTACAAAAAAACATGAAGTGCAGCAAGTCCTGAGGAGACTTTCCGTCGCAGCCACAGGAAGCTAGCACTTGACCTCTGGAAGCCCCCTTGGGTCTTGCTAACAGGAGATGGAAGAGATTCATCCAGAACCTGGTTAAAAGAAATTTTTCATGTGTCGTCAAGGACCCCATAAGGTATGGTTCAGGCAGTGGCGTCGATTTGAGCAATAAGTATGCCCGAACACTAGGTTTCCGTGCCTCTTCTGCATCCCAATCTGCTTGCCTTCTGCTCAAAAAGGCTGACTTGGTTAATTCCACGTCCTTTCTTACAATAACATCTGGCTTAGAGAATAAAACTCCCCGCCCAATCCATTCAAATCCTCTTTTAATATAATTAAGCCAGGGGATACGAGCCACATTATCTAAGGACAGGCATTCTCTTAAGATCAAATGAGTGAGGATTAGATCTTCATTTAACCAACACGTTAACCAAAAAATCAAGGGACGCAGAGCAAGGGTATCACTTAGGTAGGAGACCCCCAATTCCTCATGTACCGCCATGTTCGAGGTTCCTTGCGGGACACATAATAACCTTTTTAGAAACCCATTTTCCACAACCTGGAGGGGTTCTGTTACCGTGTATCCCCAGATCTCACTACCATAAGTTGCTATAGCTAAGCTTTTTGCTTGATACACTTGAAGCATAGCTCCTGTCGGGTTCTTTCCCACTTTAGAGGCAAAATTAAAAATTGCAGCATTGACCCGGAGCAGTTCCCCTTTTTTCCTTTTGATTAAGGGGTCCCACCTGAGTTGATCATCAAATAAGACCCCTAAATAAGAGAAAACATTCGTGCGGGGAATCTTATCATTACCGGTTCTGAACTGAAAGCTCCTTTTCGTATGTTTCCCTACTTTCATGACATAGGACTTTGAGTTATTAATGGCCAAGTCCCGATCTGTCATGAATCCAGCAAACGCAGTTAAAAGGGTTTGTAAGCCCAGTTCGGTTCTGGATATTAGGACGGTGTCATCCGCGTAGAGCAGGACGGGAATGCCCCGCCGTCCTACATAGGGGAAATCCGCTCCGGTTGCCCTCAGCACACTATCTAATTCATTGATATAAAAATTAAATAAAAATGGCGCCAAAATGCAACCTTTTTATTTATTTTTATTTATTGATTAAACTTATAATGCGCAACAGCTACCCAAAAAGGGTTTCCCGGCGCAAACGCAGATTCAGAGGCTGATGTCAAAGCAAAGGCAGCAGGCTAATGATTAAAAAGCCATGTCTTCAAGGATTTACGGAATTGGATGTAATTAGTTTCGGTACGAAGAGCTAAGGGCATAGCATTCCAGAGTGAGGGGCCAAGATGTGAGAAAGACCTACCGCCCATCCTCGCTAGTTTGATTTTTGGGACAGAAAACCTCCCCTGCGTAGATGAGCGAAGGTCACGAAGAGGGACATAGGGATGAACCAGTGATTGAAGGTATTTGGGGGCCGTTCCACTTTTGATTTTAAACATGTAGCTCAGGGCTTTGAACTTAACTCGGTTCTCCACCCTGAGCCAGTGCAAATCACGAAGATGGCCGGAAACAGAGGAAGTTCTGGGGATCCGGCATAAAAGCCTAGCTGCAGAGTTTTGAACCAGTTGCAGCCTGCGTGTCACCTCTTTGTTAGATCCCAAGTACAGAACATTGCCGTAATCAAGTCTTGAAGTAATCAAGGCATGAACAACAGTCTTCTGAGTGGGTTCTGGTAGCATCCAGATAACTTTTTTAGCCACTTCAGGATAGTGAAGCAGGTAGCAGCTACTTTAACGACTTGGTTGTGCATACTTAGTGTATCATCCATAATTATACCCAAATTTCGAGCTTGGCGGACCGGTATAGGAAGAGCACCCATCTCGCAGGGCCAATGTTGAGGACCCCAAAGTTCCCTATTTTTCCCAAATATAAGAACCTCGGTTTTTCCTCCATTCAGTTTGAGGTAATTAGATTGCATCCATGATGCAATATTCCTCAACCCCAGCTGAAGGGGAGAAATCCCTGTCGTGCTCTTCATAGATAGAGAAAAATAATTTGCGAGTCATCCGCATAGGAGAAGAGGGTCAGCCCAGATTTCTCTGCAATATCCGCCAGGGGTCTTACATATAAGTTAAAAAGTAGGGGGCTAAGGATAGAGCCTTGAGGTACCCCATGAGTTAGAGAGTGGATATCAGAGCTGGTTGTGGGAGAAAAACGTGGAAAGTGCGATTTGTGAGGAAGGAAGTGAGCCATTTCAGAGCCGGCCCACATATGCCCAACAAACTTAGGGTTTTAATTAACACAGCGTGGGACACCGTGTCAAAAGCTGCGCTCAGATCCAACAAAATGAGGGCCACGGTGTCTCCAGCATCAAGATGGTGGCGTAGTCTTTCGTTTACCCCCAGCAGGGTGGTTTCTGTTGAAAATCCGGCTCTGAAGCCCGACTGAGAAGGATGGAGAAAACTTTGCGCATCGACAAACAATGAAAGCTGTGCATGGATATGTTTTTTTAAGATTTTAGAGAAGGCCGGTAAGAGTGAAATGGGACGATAGTTAGAGAGTAGTTCAGGGTCAGCATTTGCCTTTTTAAGAAGAGGCATTACCATGGCATGTTTCCAATCAGGCGGGACGATTGCCTCCAGCAGGGAGGCATTTAAAAGATCCATGATTACCTGCAGCGATGGTGGTTCCAGCTGCTGGAGCACGGAAATGGGCAAGGGATCCCTTGGCGATCCTGATTTTATACTACCCAAAAGTTTTTTAGGGTGGTGATGTTTAGCAGAGGCCATGTGTCCAATTGATTAGTGAGAAAGTTAGGGCTCCAATCTTGGTTGGGGGGCATATCGTCCATGGAAGATGGTGTGGATGTTTCTGGGGGAGGAGAGAAATTGTCAACCTGCCCTCGTACTATATCCAGATATATACTGTCAACTTTTTGAACAAAGAAAGTGGCCAGGTCATCACATTACTTTTTATTAAGTGCAGGGGGCTTGGTTTGAGTTTTGGAACCGGCAAGTTCCTTAACCATGTTAAAAAGTGTTTTAGAGCAGTTTAGAGCGCTTGAAATGGTGGATGAGACATGGTCCGCCCTAGCTGTTTTGCCGGACACCCTTGATAATCTCGAAGTCCCTGGATACCTGCAGATTTTGTGAGAACCTGACATTGGCTTTAGTTGATGAATGCAGGTCCTCAAGAAAATTAACAATACTATTTTCTACCCCCATTGCCCTCATGGACTGCCATAGCTTGGCCCTATTTACACAGTCAAAAGCGGATGACAAATCCATGAAGGCAAGGTGGATGGTTCCAGGATGCGCAACAGTGTATTTATTCAGTATCATAAATAAATTAAGACACTGTGCGACAGTGGAACGCCCCGGCCGGAAGCCATACTGGACGTCCGCAGGATCCTATTCTCATCTGCCCAGGTTGTTAATCTCTGTAAAAGGACACGACCCACCACTTTGACCACTGAATCTATAAGCGAGATTGGTCTATAGCAGTGAGTACTATTTCTATTGCCCTTTTTAAAAACTGGGACTATGGTTGAAGAAGCCCAAGACTGAGGACACCCCTTCTTAGCTGCCGCATTAAATAGTGACTCTAGAATCGGAGCCCAGAACAAGGGGTCTGATTTAAATAAATCCGGGGGGATCCCATCTGGACCTGGGGCTTTGTTGATAGTTAGCCCCAGAATCCCTTCCATGATCTCACTCCTATCAAAACATATCAGAGCATCCTTCCTATTCTGGGGTTCACTACGGATAGGCTCGAGCGGGCAGTCAAACATGGTTTTAAAATGAAGTACCCACTCTTCCTCTGTGATGTGAGCCACAAGGCCCTCCCCCCCATCCTTAACAAACAGGGGCCCATTCACAACACTCCAAAACCTCGAGCTGTTCCTCAAAGTGCTAGAGTCAATCAGCTCCTTCCAGGCGTCTTCCTTCAGTGCTCCCTTACGTTTGGCCAGGGCTATCTTGTATTCCCTACGACAAGCACAGACCTCAGTTTGGATTCTTGGTTTGGCTGCCAGAGCCTCCCTCAGCCGCTTAGCTGATTTGGAGAAATCTGAGTCAAACCATCTGGGGCCATGAGAGGCAGTGCCTCTGGCCGGAGCACTTAACAGTTCACCCACTGTTTGCGCTATTGCCTCGTAGGCACCAAGGATCTCATTGGGAGTGGACCTCTCAGATGTACACAATGACAGTTCATGGGCACAAGATGTTTTCACCTTACTATAAAAACTGTCGGGAGACACCTGGGACCATTTTAATCTTCGCTTTCCATCCGTCGGTTTCAGAGTGCCCCCGTTTGAAGCCTCCCCAGTTTTTATCAATAATGGGCCCGACATATGGACTGTTAAAGGATTATGGTCACTGAATTCACTTGCTGCAATGTTAAAACCATTAAAAAAGGATAGCAACGACGAAGAAATTAAAATAAAATCAATAAATGATCCTCTTCCGTTTCCTTTAAACGTTGGTACAGGGAACTTGGTGTGAGGGTCAGTTAAAGACATCGTGACCACCAGATCTAGTTCGTTTAGCATATTGTTCAACAGTTCTCCTTGGGGATGGTGGTCAAAATGAAAGCCCCTCATACGGGGCATCCCAACTCCGAGATACAAGATATTGAAGGATTACCGCAAGGGTGTATATTAAAATCACCAGACACCAAAAAGTTATAAAATCCATGACCCATGAATTGTTTTATAAGTGCTCCCAAGTTGGTAATGTTACGCACCTCATGCGGACAAGCCATCGAGTTATAAACATTAAAAATTCCCCATCTAGTATCCCCCCTAATTACTGACAGTGCCAGAATTCCCGGGTATGTGGTTGGGATCACCTGCAACTTGCAGTCAACGGCCACAGAGATATAAGTAACTAGACCACCCCTTGGTCTTCCGCTCGCCGATGGAATGGCCGGGACAAAAAATGCCTTGTAGCCTTCTAAGAAAAGGTCGCAATCCACCGACCATGTTTCTTGAAGACTAATTACAGTGTGTTGCTTCATATGACATACCCACCGAGGATCTAGGAACTTGTTAGCCAGCCCTGCAATGTTCCAAGATAAAAAATTATTAGACCTCACAGCTGTATGCCTCACAGCTACCACCCCTGGGGTCTGAGAAGGTGTAACTGATTGTGGTCCAGGAGGTACAGAGGCCCTTAGTCAATCGCAGTTATCCAGTCCGGATAAAACTGCGAATCTGTTATCTAGCGCCAATGTGTGGGTACTACAAAACTGCCCATCAGACTCAGGGGCTAAATGGGCTAGGGCGAAAGGTTGTTGCCTGGGAGCTGGTTTGTTTAACCATCCTCCTCGTTGGCGCGCCCTATAACCGTTTTCTGGCAATTCCCTGTTGAGGGCTGGCTTATAAAAATAACCCAGGGATAAAGCCTTAACAACAGAACCAGTTAACGAAGTGAGACTGATGTCCCTAGATAAAATACGCCCAGCAGTAAAGGGGTTGTCAAAGTTTACGATGACGCAGTCTCCAGTATCCGGTTTACGTGAGCTCCCTATCCAACTAACCCTACGTGCCATGAGGATGTTTTTAGATACTCGGTGGCCCAGGGTGGTGTTGTGTGTAAACCAGTGATTTAATTTATTTCTCAGCTGCCCATAATTTTCCTCTGCCCCATTGGGGAGAGGAGGTACATTTCCCAGTACCACTACATATGGGGTAGATTCTGGTGGAAGATCTATAATCGGGAGACTCAGTGACTGGTGGTCCCTACCCTCTGACCCCCTTTCCATACGAAATCCTGCTCTGCTAGGGTGCTGGCATGTAGTAACCAGAGTATCTGGACTTCTGGGCCTGGTACTAATAAGACTATTTTTGTCTTGTGCCTCTCCATTCGCTGCAGACCTTACAGTGGGCCCACCCCCTGTTCCTTCCCACACAGCTTTTTTGCCCCTCATAGCTGTGTCATCTATGTTTGTGTGTGGGCTAGCTGTCAACCTAGCTGGAGGGTTACAGCCAATAGACCCCTCTAGTTTGGCCAGCCTAGCTTCTATCACACTTATTTTTTGGAACATCAGATCTAATAAGGTAGATAACATGGTTTCTAGCCTGCTCCAAAAGTTCCCCTCCACAGTGCTATCCAATAATTGCCCTGGCATAGTCTGGTTCATAGAGGTAAAATTACCCTCTTTAGCACCACTTGTGGGGGGGACAACTGGTACTAACCCTCCTGGGGTTCCCTGTGCGTTTTTTTTACATTTTGTACACCCTTGGCCCTTTCTTTTTGTAGAGTAAGATTCATTGTTACAATCTGATTTAAGCTTAGCTTTCTGCCCTCTGGTAGTCGCCTTAGATTGCACAGGGGTAGGTTCATGCTCCTTAGAGGAGCAGGAACCAGAGTTTATCATTATAACTGGGGGTGCAGATAAAGGCGAGCTCAGCCTGGCTGGGGAGGCATCTTGGTTCAGTGCCGGCAAGGAATCGGGGAGTGTAGGGGTTAGGGAAAGTCTACCTAGCGGGGAGTGTGGGTCAAGAGATAACCTTCGTTCTGTCAGTTGTATTTCGTGAATGAGGGCGGATTCAGCCCTCAGAATGAAGGCGTCTAGAGTGGCGACCACATTTTTCCCCGTATTTGCTTTCCGCTTGCTCATTATCAACAGCCTGTGGACACACTTTTAGAGAATACACCAGGCCCGAATAAGATACAAATCTGAGAATATTGGCCGGTTACTTAAGGCAGTGTGCAAAATACAATGTGCAAAATACAGTGTACAGGACACTGATCAAAGATTCCTCAGAGCCTTGATTATATTCCTCAAAAAAGTGCTATGTGCATTATATACTAATTAGCAGCATCAATACAATCAGTTCGACAGTAAAATGGCGCTAAAGTGCAAAGTGCAGTGCAAAATCCAGGCACATAGGACAGTGTCTTTGGTCCGGTATCTCTTACAAAGACACGTTTAGAGTGTGACGGATTGTTCACGCATTATCCATCAAGGCAAAGTACATTAGGGATTATCAAATAACAAAACAACACCTTTACTGCCAGCCAAGTAAAGTTTTGATAGCACAGGAAGGGACACAGGAAGGGACAACAGTACCTGTATGGAGGACCTTAGTCATAGTTGAAAAAAAGGTGGCCCTGCCCTGCCTCTTCCTGGCGATGACGGGCAAGGACGGGCCCGCCCTTGGCCCACGCAGGTCCCGCGCTGCGGGGGGCTGCCGCTGTTTAAATGGCGCCTCCAGGCGCGCTCTGCCGTGTCAGGACAGGCGGCGAAGCAAAGGACTCTGGGGATTGAAGTCCCAGTCCCGAGGAGCCAGTAAAGCCGCTCCCCTCACGGCAGGAAAATGATGGCGTCTGTGGCGGTGGTAGCGATGGCCGTTGCCCTCACGGCGATGGGGAAGCAGCGGGACCTTGAGTGCTGCTGGTCCCCGCTGGTGTCCTCCTCTTTAACCTTTGTTTTTACAGTGACTTTCTGTAGCTTTTTTTAATGCTTAATGTACTTAAAATTGAACATATTGTCATCCTCCGTGGCAACTTCTGCCGAGCCACTCCTAGCTGCCAAACCTCCCCCTGTTATATTCCATAGAGATACCCCAATATAGGCTCAGGTAACATCATAACCCTTCACCTATATTCTTCCCTACATTACATACATAACGGTTCTTAGGGACTGACCTTTTACCTAGATACGACACTGCACACAGAACGCCAGATTTTCCTGGTAAAGGCCTCATACATTATGCATGAGGATTCTCGGAAACTCAGCAGGATGACCATCTCCTGTATAATAACTATGTATAAAGTTCATTCCCGACGTCATCCTAAGTCCGACAAGTGGCACAGCAAGGTAGAACCCCGGGGAGACCTTTGGGTATATAAACATCACATCTTGCTGAGATAGTCAGAGGAGATCAGGACTTCCCTGCCGACACACTGACGCCAGACGCTGAGGCTCCTGCATGCAGATACTCCAGCTCGCAGTGGTCTAACATCCCTTGCGGGGTGTCGATCTCGAGACCAAGACGGGGTCCCACAGTCTCTCACTTCAGGTAATGGGGTTGACTTTCCTAGAGGGATTCTTGGCTTAACACCTACACACATGCTAGGTACACTTGGGTACATCTAGTTAGGGTAGCATCGTAGGAGTACGCATTTTATTGTCATGTATTTTATATACTTGCTTGTATTCATGGTTATAGCAAAATGGGAGAAATCTACCATCCTTTTACTTTCTTAGTGCTTCTAATCATTTATATCTGTTACTGACTAGTGGTTGTTTCAGCACACTTATTTTACACTAGAATAACGACTGTTCAATAAATGCTTATTGAAAAATGTCCATACCGTTTATTCTGTGTATCTCTCTGAGTCTAAGTGAGCACGAGTGACTGAGCGAAAAGTAGTACACTGTTTCCACGGTCCTGAGTGATCAGGGTTGTCATGTTCGATAGTTGCCAAGAACTATTCTCTCCTTGGTAAGAGGAGTTTCTAGTGGCACTGTGAGATAGCTGGTATACAGGCCAACATACCCGGTGGGGGTGTCTAGAATCAGTCTTACACCAATCCTACAGTGTATGTTGTCTAAACGCGCAGATCCTATATAGATTTATAGGAACTACACAACACCCCCATGGGTGCTCAATCCCCCACTGTGCACAACCAGAGGTTGGCCCAGGCTCCCCACAGGCGCCTATCTCCCCCAATGTTCACAGCTTTTCGCAGTGGGGGGGGTTGGCCTCAGAGCCTGACCTCATCTCCAGCAAGGCCCACCATGGGTTCTCAACAGCAAGTGTGCACACCCTTTGGCCGTCAGTAGTGAGGGGCTGACCACAGGGCAAGCCCTTCACCCATTTCCCCATGGGGGCCCAACGCCCTGTGGGTGCCATGTGCACAATATGAAGTGATGTGCAGCACTGGGTTGGTCTTGCGCCTACCCCACTGCATGCAAGCAACCCCCAAATGGTCAGGGCCTGTAGCCCGTTCAATTGTAATTATGTTTCTTAATGGTTTTTTGGTACTGCGGTACCACAGAGATAGCCTTGCTGGGTACTGCAGGGCTAGATGCTGGTACCATGGTACCTGCAACCTAAAATCATTTTAAAAATCTTATTGGCTTAAGGGGGGGTGCCTTTAAGACCTCCCACCACATGGCCCCAGGGGTGTGGGAGTGCTCACCTGCTCCCTTATAGGCCATTCTCAAACTTCTTTCAGGACTTGGGCACAGAGTCCCCGAATCCCGTAATGGCGGCTGCAATATTTTCTTCAGTGTTGAGACAGTCAGTCAAACTATTTTGATACTGTGGTACCTGTACCGGTATTGCGGTACTCAAATGACCAACAGGAGCAAAAGCTTCCTCGGTCTATCAGAAGGACCTTTTCTTTTTTTTTTTGGTGCAGACTGTAGCGTCTTCCCCAGCCAGGGTACCCGCCAATGATTATGCCACACATGGAGTTTAGTTTTACATGTCTTTATTCATCTGCATGTAACTGCAAACTCAACATTCTTAACCAGCCTTCAATGCATTCTGCTCTAACGCTTATGTCACAGTTCTACGGAGGCCCTCAGGAGCCAAAAGGGTTCCATCATTTCTAACTCTCAAGACACTACATCTCCCCCTATGGTAAATAATAAAATATATTTTATTTTTACAAACTATGGGGCCGATTCCGATCTCGGCCGGTAGGGCTCCGAATCGGATTCGGCTTAACCGGATCCGATTCGGAGCCCTATTTCCCGACCGATTCGTACGCGCGTCCGGCCGAGCGAGTACGATGCGTATTCGCCGACCGACCCGTCCGGGCGTCCCGACCGCTCCGACCGACTTGATCCCGGGTCGAACCGCACCGACCGACTCGCACGGACACGACTCGCACCGCGCAATGGAGACGTTCCCCGGCCAGGTAAGTACGATGCGCGCCGCGAGCAGTCCGACCGAGCCGCGCACTCCGGCTCGAAAGAGCTGTCGGAGCCGTACTTTGGGGGTCCGTGTCGGACCCCCCTGTACGCGTAGCCGCGTGAGTCGCACACAGGGGGGACCCATGGGTCCCCCCTACCTGTGCGTGTATGGCGCGAATCGCTTCGCCGCATACACACTGTAGGGGGCGCCCTCGTCCGCATCGCACCCATTGAGTCAATGGGAGCCCGCGTACGCGTTGTACGACAGGCTCCCATTGACTTCAATGGGAGTACGACCGACTCGAGTCCGATGGCATACGTGCACATCGTACTCGTTCGGTCGGGCAGCACGGGTCCGATTCGGTCGGAATTCTCTCCGGGTCCGGCTCGGTCGGAGAGATTTCCGGCCCGAATCGGAATCGGCCCCTATATATAGATAGACAGACATATACAACTTAAGCTCCTCAATCAATCTTTTTGGTGCTTTAATTGTTTGACCTGATCTTGTTCTCAGAAACTGGGAACTGTCATCACCAATGTCCAGGATCTGCATCAGCGGTGTAGAGGTAACATCAGTCACTGATGGTTCAGACCCAGTCTCTTCTTCAAAAGTTTGATCGGATGAATGATTAATTAAAAGCCTAAATTGAGAAGAGTCTCTGGTAATAGACTTCCCAGGGTGCTGGGCAGTCACCATTTGTCCCTCTGTAAACACAATGTGCAAAATACAGTTTTCTTCTCCGCACCTGTTGTGTGAGCACTTGATCTCCTTTCTTAAAGATAATGTTCTTCACACCATCTTTGGTCAGCATATGTTTTCATCCTTTGTTTATTCACCAAGTCTTTCTCACGAGTTGTTTTCTCATATCTCTTTCTCTAATTGGCCCATTGAGGCAAATTGGTGTTCATTGCTCTCCCGAACATCAAAGCAGCAGGACTTTCACCTACGGCCTAGTGAGGTGTCGAACAATAAGCTCTCAAGGTAGATGTAAGGATGAGCCTCTGAACCCCTTCACTTACCTGAAGTGACTCCCAGGGTCCTCTCTGCTATCCTGCCTCGACCTAGGAGTGCCTGTGGGGGAATAGAGAGACACAGGGTTAACCTGGGCAGAACCAGAGAAGAGAGAGACAGCACAAGTCTCCATGAAGTAGAGAGATCCTGCTGCCGCACTGAAGGAGGGGAGAAAGAAGGAACCAGACCTGGAGAGGACTCTGCCACCAACCTCAATGAGTCCCAGGAGATGTGGACCGAAGAGCGGTGGACTCCGTTGGAGGATGCAGGTTGGCCCGCCGCAACTCAAGAGAGTTGCAGCATAGCGGGTGAGTGACTTGGGGAGGGAACGGGATGCATTATGGAGCGTGGGGTCTGTGGGTGTACATGTCACGCTAGCCTCATTTCCCCCCCTGCACCACCAGGAGTTGGGTTGCATGATTAGAGAGACTTAAAGACGTTCCATGAGAAGTGAGTACCAAGTATTTGGTTTTTGATTTGAAAGACAGCACTGCTTGATTCACTGGGGGAGGTTATAAGGGGCATAACCGCATGCTGAGAGAGTGTACTGGTTGAGTGGTCACTAAAGCTGATGGTAATACTCAAAGTCATTTTAGCGGGGTGGCTACTCTTATTTCACAGGAGTTAGGAAGTTACGGCATCCATAACAAGAAATGCCTGCCATACTTAGAGCAGATTTCAGGGCGGAGTTGTTCCAGGGCTAGGTTGGATCATATACAGTGATCCCTACACTAATCACTATCACAGGTCAGGGGACAGCTTAAGACAAACACGAGAAATATGAACCTCATACCTACCACTCTTTCTTTTTCGAGGATCCTGGTGGTGCCATCCTTTCGGGGGACCCCTAGAGGAAAGGAAAGAAAATCCAGCACCAACCGTAACTTCCAGGAGGAATAAACCATCAACCCAGAGCACCACTGAAGCCCAAGAGATTTAACTATCATACCTCTCTACAATCAATAAACCTCAAAATTCAGAAACCTATGCAGCCGCTTCATCCTTATATCCGCCCAGCCCTCCTACAATAAAATTCAACACAGTTTCCAAATTGAGCTTCTCAAGACTAGCATTCTGCACTACTTTCTTTAGGGTACTCATAAACCACACAACAAGTCCATTGGCCTGCGGCCACAAAGTTGTGCTCTTCTGGTGCTTTATATTCAAATGCTCAAGGAAATCTTTAAACTCTCGACTATTGAAGGTGGGCCATTGTCAGACTTCACTGTGGATGGAACACCCCATGTCGCAAAGATGCCATCTAGTCTTTCAATGACTCACTCTTTTGTAGTAGATGAAAGATCTTCAATTAATGGAAATCGTGAATACTTGTCCATAATCACCAGCAGGTGATATCCATTGCTGAGAAAAAATTCAATGGCTGCTCTCTCCCATGCATGCTTTGGGAGTTATGACATGCTCAAGGTGTGGTGAGTAGTATTTGTAGAAAGGCAGCTGCGTAGATTACAGGCCTTTAATTCCTTTTCAACACTGTCATCAAGACAAGGAAACCAGACATTGTCTCGGAGAGCTTGTTTTGTGGCAATGATTCCACTGTGTCGTTCATGGGCCACTTCAATTATTTTCTGTTGCAAACTCTCCAGAATCAGAATTCTCGACCTTCGTAGGATAACTCCTTCCTGATTTATAGACAGCCTATCCTTGACCTTTTTGTATTTTTGATATTCGGCATCATTGGGGAACGGTTGAATGTGTTGGCTCCACAACTGATGTGTAATTATATCCTTTAGCCTTAACATGTCACTATCATGGGTCGCGGCAGTGATAATCTTGGCTAATGAAATGGCAGCTGGTGTGCTTTACTTTACAATAAAATTGATATAGGCCTCAGCCATGTTGGAGGGAGTACTTTGACCTTGTATAGGTACTCTGGAAAAGTAGTCAGCAGGGTTCTGATCTCTCCCTGGACAATGCACAATGGTGTAATTAAACTCTTGTAACCATAGTCCCCATTGTTCAATGCGAGGAGGCATTTTGGCCTTTGGATTGTCAAATATAGTCAGTAAAGCTTGATGATCCCTTTACTAGAGTAAAAGGCTTTTCATATAGGAATACATGGAAGTGTTCACAAGCCCAAACCACAGCTAAGCTTTCTTTTTCAGGTTCTGAGTAAGCACTTTCTGTTTGAAACAAACTTCTACGTGTATATGCCACAAATAAGCCTTCGAGCATTTGAGTGTCCATTGTGCTGTTCAAGGATAGCGCCTAACCCGACGGGGCTAGCGTCAACAACAACCTTTGTATGAAGCTTAGGATTGAAGTACGCCATTTCCATATCATTCTTAATGGCTTGTTTAATTCTTTTAAAGCTTTCCTCACATTTATGTAACCAATGAAATGAAGCATTTTTTTTTCGTCAAGTCCCTCAACTGATTATTTACAGTGGCAAAGTCTTGTAGGTATCTGGAACAGTAACTGGTCATGCCAAGAAATGAACGCACCATCAAAACATCTTGTGGGGGATCGTCATTTGACACTGCTTGTACTTTAGAAGGATCTGGTGTCATACCGCCATCAGAAAAGATATGGAACTCACACTTGTCGGTATTCAAAGTTAAATGGGCTTCAGCAAGCAAACAACATATTTATCTAAGAGCGTTATCATGTTCTTTTTATGTAGCTTCGAAAACCAATATGTCATTGTGTAGTAGTTATTACTGAATGCTGAGCTCGGTTCGGATTTTCTCACTGTGTAAGAGTTCCATGCCGAGCATTGGGGGCTGTGACAGTTGGTGTCAGACGCTGCCTGATCTCTGCCCTGAGGTGGTTCAGCGACACCGAAATAAACCGAGTAAAGAAACTTACCCTGCCTCCATCTTGATTACTACATTTTCTGTGGCGATGAGTGCAGAGCCACCTACACTGAGCTCCATGCCTTGCCATTGTGGTCACCCTGTTCTGTATGCCAGCTCCAGATCCTTCCCCAGCTATATCGACGACATTGGATCTTGGCTGTTGCTGTTTCAGGTTGCCGGGTGTGGCGCAGAGCATCACTCAATCATCGTGGTGGTTTAAAAGGATTGAGGGCAGAGCGTTTGATTCCTGTGAGTCGATGCAACAGAGGTGGAATGCAAGGAGGGCAGTACGTTTCAGCTCCGAGTACGACAGTGTGACGGAGCACGCTCCTCGTCAAGAGTCATCTGTTCATCCACCTCTACGCAGCGTTGGAACGCAGTGTATTCCCTGCGTTCCAGTCCCTGGCAGGGCACAGTGACACCACCTTACATGTCGGACTTCACGTTGGAGCCATCTTGGGTGTCCCGTGCAGTCCACTCTTCATCCTGTTCTGGCCTCACAGAACCCTACGGAGTTTCTGAGTTCATGTGCCGGGCTTTGTTGGGCGTTACACATTCGTCACAGCCCCGGAGCCATCTGCTACTGTGAGAGAGAGAGCTGGTTTACAGTAAGTGTGCTCCGCTGAGCTGGTTTACAGTAAGTGCGCTCTATTGTACACTTCTGCTGGCTATTATTGTAACCCCACTTTGCCTCGTGAGGGGGCATTTGCTACATTGTAGTGTGGGCCTCTGTCCTCAGAAGTAAGCTGCACCTGGTACCTCGGCTGCTCGTTGTGTGTGCCTTTGCTCATACAGTTCTACACAGGTTAGTGAGGTGGAGGTAGCTTCCCCACACTGTCCACATGGTCAGTTTGTGCATCAGCTAGTACTTCTGCCAGTCTCCAATCTTTGTACGTTTTTGTCAAGTACGTCCGTTTTAGTGGTTCAACCAGGGTTTTGGGAACTCTCATTTGGAAACATGCAGTCAGTTGCTCCCCCACCTCCATTTTTAGAAACACTGGGTGAACCCTCCCATCAAGTGTAAACAATGGTTTGATGGGTTCGAAATGTACTTAGGCGCAATTGGGGCAATTAATTTCAGGGCTGAGAGGAAGAAATATCTTCTTCTTCATTCTTTGGGGTTTGAAGGCAGGGCCATCTTGAAACATTTGCCTGAACTGGTTATTGAAGAGGTGATATTCTTGATGATTACCAAGACACAGTAAAAAGACTCCAAGCCAGGTTCGATGTCCAACCAAGTTTGGTTGTGTTGCGCCATAAGTTTTTCTTACGAGTACAGAATGCTAGCGAGGATGTCAACACCTACATAACTGCATTGAGAAGGTTAATTGCAGAGTGTCATTTTGAAAATTTTGCAGACCAATTGGTAAGAGACCAATTCATTTGTCATTGTACTAATAAGATGATCAAGCAGAAGCTGTTGTCGATGGGCAATCCAACGTTGGAGGACACCATTAAAATGGCCAAGAGCATTGAAACTTCTCAGCTGTCGGCCAAGGAACTAGGAACCATGAACAGTGAACCTTTTTCAGTGGTTAAAGTGAAGGGTGTAAAGGAGGGTAGAGATAGCAAACCGGTTGACAGGCAACGTGCTGGTTATGTTGACAAACAAAACTTGTTTTTTTCTCAGCATAATATTTGTTTCAGGTGTGGGCACAAGACACATGTGAAGGGTGGTAAGTGTCCAGCAAAGTTCGTGACCTGCAGGATTTGTAATATACCTGGTCACTTTACTAAGGTTTGTCAGTCCGGCAGAGTCAAATAGTCTTCTTCTGTCAAATGTGTCATGGATGATGATCTTGTTGATGAGGGTGGCGTACCCATCAGCAAAGATCTCAGGGACATGGTTATGGTGGTGCAGAGTGATGAAGTCAAAGTGGGAAATCCTGAGCTATGTGTGGATCCGTATGTAGATGTCTTGGTTGGAGATAAAGTTTTAAAGCTGTTGGTAGATTCGGGGGCGCGCATCTCCATGATCACACAAGAGCTCTATGTCAGTACATGGCCTACTAGACCACTCATACCCCCTTATCGGAAGGCGGTTTCCTATGAGGGACGTGAAATCAATTTGTCTGGGTACATAGAAGACATTATGTAGTGTAGAGATAGGAAACTAGCCGGAAAGGTGTATGTTGCGCAGAAGGGTTTGAACATATTGGGTTGGTTCCACCAAGGGTTATTTGGGATGGTGCTCAAACCTGGGACTAGTGAACAAGTGCTGGTGTCGAGAGAAAATTTGGATCTTGAGAGTGTAATTAACAAATTTCCCCATGTGTTCTCAGGTGAATTGGGGAGAGTCAAGGATTTCCAGCACAGGATCATTGTGAAGGATGGGGCTAAGCCTGTTAAGCACAAGCTCAGGAACGTCCCTTTTAGCATAAGGCAGGATTTGGAAAAGGAGCTCGATTCCCTGTGTAAGAAGGGCATAATTGAACCCACTGATTCGTCCTTGTGGCTTTCTCCCTTGGTGGTTGCCTCCAAACAGAATGGGGAGTTGAGGGTTTGCGTTGTCCTCTGCTGTTTGAACAAAGAGATTTGGGTGGATTTCCACCCGCTTCCTAACATCAATGAACTATTGGCAGGGTTGAAGGAGGCCAAGGTTTTCTCCAAGTTAGATTTAGCCTCGGCCTACCACCAGGTTGAGTTAACTCCGGAGTCTAGGCATCTCACCACTTTAGTTTCTCCCTTTGGTACTTACCAATATGTTCGTATGCCGTTTGGCCTTGCATCTGTGGCATCGGTCTTCCAGCGGTTAAGGAACAAAATGCTCAAGGGAATCAAAGGGTTGTCTATTTTCCAGGATGACATTTATGTTTTTGCTCCGGATAGGGCAACCCATGATGCTACTCTCCAGAAGGTCTTATCTAGATTTTAGTCCAATGGTGTGGTGTGGCGGAGAGACACGTGTGTTTTTCTTACCAAGGAAGTTGAGTACTTGAAGCATTTGGTTACCAGCCAAGGTATTCTCCCGAAGTCGAGTCTGGTTGATTCCATTACTCAGACCAAAGCTCCCTCAAACAAGGCTGGTCTCAAATCTTTTTTAGGGCTATGCAAATTTTATCCACGATTTGTACAGGATTTTGCCAACAAGTTGAGGTCTTTGTCGCTGATGCTTATGAGGGGGGCTGTGTTCCAATGTAATGCTGAGTGCCAAGAGGTGTTCGATTGGGTAAAGTAACAGCTCATCTCACCCAAAGTGTTGAGACATTATGATCCAGAACTTCAATGCACTTTGACTGTTGATACAAGCAATGTCGGGGTTGGGGCTGTGTTGAGTCAAACTAAAGGTGGGGAGGTGAGAACCATTGGTTATGCCTCATGAGTGCTGTCAGGAACAGAAAACAAATACTCTGCATTCGAGAAGGAGTGATTAGCCTGTTGGTGGGCTATGATGAAGTTTCGCAACTATGTATGGGGCAGGAAATTTCGTCTTCAAACTGATCACAAACCCCTGATTTTCATTCTGAGTGGGAAGAATGTTAGAGGTTTCACTCCACGCATTGCAAGCTGATCCACTAAATTGTTGCAGTTTGACTTTGTGCCAGAGTCCATTCCTGGCAGTAAGAACGGCTTCGCAGATTACCTATCACGTTCGTCTGAGACTCTTGAACATGACACTGATGTGAGTGATGAAGACAAGGAAGAATTTATTGTAGCGGCTGTTGTCCTTCTGCAATTGTGTGCGATCTCCAAGAGTGAGTAGCGCCAAGCTCTAAGCAATGATGTTTCTTTGTTGACGGTCATGAAATATGTGGAGACGGGTTGGCAGAGAGAGAGAAATCTTAGCTTTGAATTTAAGACGTATGTTCAAGTGGCGGATGACTTATCCATTAAGGATGGTTTATTAATGAGAGCTGACAAGTTGATCCCTCCTGTGAGTTTGAGAGCTGGCATCATTCTACGTGCCCATGAGGGGGGTGCACAGTCTAAATATCGAGTTTAGAATATCGACCTACAGTAATATCGAGTTCCAAATATCGTAGGGACAGAATATCGAAATCAAGAATATCGACGACCAGAATATCGACCTGAAGGTAAGTAATATCGTTTTTGTTAATATCGAAGTTAGTAATATCGATAGCAAAAAAAATCGATGTTACTAATATCGATATTTATATTAGTGTTATGTATTTTATTATGTATTTTTTTGTGAAGTATTGTACTTGTTTTTAAATATATGTATAACATTTTTATAAGTTAGTAATATTTTTTTTAAGTAAATTATGTGTTTTAGTACTGTAGCGGGTTGTGGGTTTATAGGGGAATAGGGTGGGAAGTAATTTAATTATAGTAAATTCATTAATAATTATTAGGAATTATTAATTAATTTTAATTAAATTTTGCGTTTTAGTTCTGTAGCGGGTTGTGGGTTTATAGGGAATAGGGTGGGAAGTATTTTAATTGTAATTAAGTAATTATTTATTTTTATTTATTGGTATTGTAAATTAATTTATTGTTAATTAATTATTAATTGGTTATTAATTTTTATTAATTGGTAATTAATTTTTATTAATTGATTAAATGATAATTATATTAAGTGTATTAATTTATTATTGGACCGGGTTGTGAGTTTATAGGGAAATAGGGTGGGAAGTAATTTCATTCTAATTAAGTAATTATTAATTTTATTTTTGGGTATTCATAATTAAATTATTGTTAATTAATTATTATTTGGTAATTAATTTTAAATAAATATTATTTTTTGGTATTGTAAATTAATTTATTGTTTAATAATTATTAATTGGTCATTAATTTTTATTAATTATTATTTATTGGTATTTATAGTTAATTTGTTGTTAATTAATTATTAATTGGTAAATATTTGTTATTAATTATTTATTGGTAATTAATTTATTGTTATTTAATAATTAAATCATTATTTATTTATAAAAATTAATTAAATTATAAGTATGTTAATTTTAACCCCTACGCTATCCAACACTTTCCCTACTGTTGCACTCACTGGAGTGGGAATAGTAATTTTTACCCCTGCGCTATCCCACACTTTCCCTACTGTTGCACTCTTTGGAGTGGGAATAGTAATTTTTACCCCTATGCTATCCCACACTTTCCCTACTGTTGCACTCACTGGAGTGGGAATAGTGAATTTTACCCCTGCGCTATCCCACACTTTCCCTACTGTTGCACTCACTGGAGGGGGAATAGTAATTTTTACCCCTACGCTATCCAACACTTTCCCTACTGTTGCACTCACTGGAGTGGGAATAGTAATTTTTACCCCTCTGCTATCCAATACTTTCCCTACTGTTGCACTCACTGGAGTGGGAATAGTAATTTTTACCCCTACGCTATCCAACACTTTCCCTACTGTTGCACTCTTTGGAGTGGGAATAGTCATTTTTACCCCTACGCTATCCAACATTCTCCCTACTGTTGCACTCTTTGGAGTGGGAATAGTAATTTTTACCCCTACGCTATCCCACACTTTCCCTACTGTTGCACTCACTGGAGTGGGAATAGTAAATTTTACCCCTACGCTATCCAATACTTTCCCTACTGTTGCACTCACTGGAGTGGGAATAGTAATTTTTATCCCTACACTATCCAACACTTTCCCTACTGTTGCACTCTCTGGAGTGGGAATAGTAATTTTTACCCCTCCGCTATCCAACACTTTCCCTACTGTTGTACTCTTTGGAGTGGGAATCGTAAATTTTACCCCTACGCTATCCAACACTTTCCCTACTGTTGCACTCTTTGGAGTGGGAATAGTAATTTTTACCCCTACGCTATCCAACACTTTCCCTACTGTTGCACTCTTTGGAGTGGGAATAGTAATTTTTACCCCTACGCTATCCCACACTTTCCCTACTGTTGCACTCACTGGAGTGGGAATAGTAATTTTTACACCTACGCTATCCAACATTTACCCTACTGCTGCACTGTTTGGAGTTGGAATAGTAATTTTATTTCCTCCACTATTTAATATTTTTTGAATTATTGTAGCTAATGTAGTATATAATTAATTTTAAAATAATTTTAATTTTTTTAATTTGTTACATATATTTCTTTAATTTATATTTATGTTATTTTTTATGTGTATAGATGTATTTATAATTTATAAGATTTTCTTAATTTATAAGTTATTAACATAATTATTAAAACATATTAATAAGTGTATATATTATATATTATATGTATATATTAAATGTATTTATAAATTATATATATTTAATTTATAATTTTTAAACATTTTAAAATATTTTAACTATGTTTATTTTAATTATATGTATTATTTACTTTATTCTACATTACTTTTTTTAACTAAAAATAAACCGATTTTTTAACAACGATATTTTTGACAATATTTTTTTTTCTATATTTTTGTACTTACCATAATGTAGATAGGATGTCGATATTCTTGACTTAGATATTCTTGCTGCGATATTTTTGTAGGTCGATATTCTGACCTTCGATATTCTGTCAGTGATTCCATGAGGGGGCATTTGGGGGCAACCATGACTTAGAAAAGGATCAGGCTGTCCTTTTGGTGGCCCTCTATGGATAGGGAGGTTAATGATCTGGTCAAAGAGAGTGTCATCTGCTCTAGCTGTGATAAATCTGTGAAATTATGCACTCCACCTCTTTCTCCTATTGAGCTGCCGTCCGCAACATGGGTGAAGTTAGGGCTCGACATAATTGGTCCTTTCTATGGGCTTGTCGCGTCTTTGAGGTTTGCCCTGGTCATGATGGATTACTAAACAAAATGGCCGGAGGTGAGGTTTGTAAAAGAAGTGACCTCCAAGACTGTTGTTGAGTTTTTTTAAAGATGTGTTCCTGAAGGAGGGTGTTCCTGAAACTCTTGTGACAGACAATGGGACACAATTTGTTTCTAGTGAGGTTGAAATGTTTCTACAAACCAGTGGGATTAAACACCTGAAAAGCTCACTGTACCGCCCTCAAACCAATGGCTTAGTAAAACGAATAAACAGGGTGTTGGGGGAATGTATTCAGTGGGCGCTTGTAAACAACTAGGTGGTAGCCAATGCTGTCAAGACCATGCTTTGGTTTTATTGCACTACTCCTCATGCAACTACTGGTGCGTCACCTTTAGAGCTGTTGCGTGGTCGCAGAGCCACCACCAGTTTTTGTCCCAGTTGGATGAATAAAATGGGTCAAATGTGGACAGTGGACTGATGTGAGTGTGAGGAGTCATGTGAGCTTGGCACAGGAGAAGCAGAAGAAATACTTTGACTTAAGGAAAAATGTCAAAGATGTTAAGGTGGCAGTGGGAGATTCTGTCCGTGTTAAAAAACCTGCCCATGTGAGGAAGGGTGGTTCCAAATTTGGACCACCCACCAAGGTTGTGGAAGTTAATGGTGGTTCTGTGAAGCTTGAAAATGGACAGTGGTGAAATAAGTGTTGGCTGGTTACGTCCAGAAATATTGAAGAAGGTTGTGGTGGTCACAGTGTGGATGGTGGAAGGATACCTACTGAAACGGATCAGATGGGCATGAGACGTAGTTCTAGGGTGAGGAATGTTCCTTTCCACTTCAGGGACTGATGTGTTTGGGGGGATTGTTGTGATATTTTTTGGGATGTTTACTGTGTTGTTTTCTTATCCTCTTTTGTTTTCTCCATTTTCCCCTCCCTTTTAGCCTGGGTTTCCACATGTCATGTTTTTATTTAAGGGAAAACCCATGTAGTAGTTATTGCTGAATGCTGAGCTCGGTTCGGAATCTCACTGTGTGAGAGTTCCATGCCGAGCATTGGGGGCCATGACAGTTGGTGTCAGACGCTGCCTGAGCTCTCCCATGAGGTGGTTTAGTGACACCAAAGTAAACCGAGTAAAGAAACCTACTGTGCCTCCGTCTTGATTACTACACATTGCTGTAATTGAACACATTCATGACAGGCTGTATGATATGCCGAATGACATCTTGAAACAGTTTGGCAGTGGATGACACACCAAAACTTAGGGCCTGATTACGAGTCTGGCGGTCTTGCGACTGCCAGACTCGCGGTGGTACAGGGGTGGTGGTCCACCGTTTTGCCGATTACGACTTTGGACTGGTGCAGTCCCGTTCAGCATATTTTGAGTTCCTGGACCACCAGCCTTTTCATGGCAGGGCCCCGCCATGAAAAGGCTGGTGGTGCATGAACAAAGGGGGCCCTAGAGGGCCCCCATGTTCCCCCCACTATGGGGATACATTCAGGGAGGCACAACCTGTTCCCCCCTGCCTGTATTCCCCCCAGTTCCAGCACAGTATGGACGTCACCATCCATGCCGTGCTAGAACTTTTTGGCCATTCCCATTGCGGGGCCTGTTTTGATATTAACAGTTGTGCCTTTACAACTCGTAATACGGCTGGTAGTCCATGCGCAGGTTTGGCACAGCAGAGGTGGCTTTGAGCCGGCGCCGCTGTGCCAAACTCGTAATCAGGCCCTTAGTCTTTTGTATCAAAGCAGACCAACTTGTGTAGAAAAGGTTGCAATGTATCTGCAATCTTCTTCAAGTTCTAACTGATGATAACCTTTATTTAAATGAAGGCGAGAGATGACCTTTGCACTGGGATATGTGACTTCTTCATCAATTTGCAGCATTTTCTTTATGGCTTCTTTTACACGGTCACGAGCAAGATTTGTGAGAAACCTGATAATCTTTTTGTTATCAGTCTCTTCATGTGCATTGATGAAATCATCAAATGTCTCTATTCAAGCAGTCCATGTATCACCAATATGTTGCTTTTTGGCGGTATTGAATGGTGGTGGTGGTTTAAGGAAAACTGCAGCATTGTAACCATTTCTGGGAGTGGTTGATATTGAGGGTGGAGCTTGCTCCGGCTCCCTCGGCGATTCATCTTGAATCAGTTTGTGTGAGCCATCTCTAAGGCCTCAGTCTTTGCCTCCATTGGAAAAGCAGCATTTCAGTATTCCAAAGATACCTGTGACCATTCTGATTGTCAACACTGCTATGTTGCTGTTCTGACCACATTCACAGCCCTTCAGTTGGCTTGACAGGACACCTGTGCTTTGCTGGGTTGTGACACCTGGCACGGAGGTGCTACCGGCTCACTTTACTCAGGTACTTGTGAGTAAACACTTGTTATTCTTTGATGTCTCTTTGCGTGCACTTTGTCTTTACTACTTTCAAATTGTAACTATATCTTTCAACTTACAATAAATAAAGCTGTTCCTTGAAAACCTGGTTGTATCTGCCTTTTTATGTGTTAACGCTCCAGATAACATATGACTGTATATTGCATAGCAGCACGGTACCTTGATGTACGGTGTTACCAGCCGGTTCTCAGTCACTAATATGTAGATTTCTTTGCAATGCTTTTGTTGTTTTCAATTTCTTTACAGTGTACTTTGACTCCATGTGTTAAGCATCGATTCCGTACTTCAACTGCAACAAACATGGCACACATGAGCAGTTTGCTTTGACCACAGCAATCTCTCTGGGAGAGCACTATCCCTCTTCGGGTTACTTATCCCCTAACTCATCATCAGTTGTCACGTCTTCCCCAGCCAGGGTACCAGCCAATGACTACGCTACACACAGAGCTTAGCTTTAAACATCTTCATTTGTCTGCGTGTAACTGCAAACTCAACATTCTAAACCAGCCTCCAATGCATTCCGCTCTAACACTTATGTCACAGTTCTATGGAGTCCCTCAGGAGCAAAAAGGGTTCCATCATTTCTAACTGGCAAAACACTACACAGACTACCACAGGACCAACTGTCCAGGTGTTTCTAACTTTTTCTTAGTATTAACCCCATTTATCTCCAACTTTTTCTGAGGGTTAACCCCTTCATGCCTAACCAGAGCATCTCTTTAAATGCTAATTTCTCGAAAATGGCTGAACAAATTTACAACACATTACAAAAGCAAATTTTTGTGTAAATTTCTAGAATTTCTGTCAAGTTTGGCGTAATTCTATACAGCCATCTTTTCTGTATAGGAGAACAAACATTCCTATGGGAACTAACATGGAAATTCACACTACTGGAACCTCCTATCCCCATTTTTCTCGGACTCCACTCAATGGTTCAGTGCATAATATTCCATGAGGTAGCCAAGGTGGAACACTTTATTTTGTAAAGTTTCATGCAGATTCATGAAACTGCATCAAAGTTATTAAAGAAATGAAAAATCCCTTTCCTATGAAAACTCTGACCTAACTATAACTACACAGTGACAATCCCACTGAGCAATATATATAGGAAGGCCCTTCCTTGCGGGCCGTGGCTCGTATACAGGCATCACTGCATAATATACCCCAAAAGAAAACGTGCTCTGCATCCGTAACGTAAACGAGCCCCACCTTCCGGAAATCTGGTAGAGGCATTTTTATTTCAGCAGGCATTCTATCATGACGCATTTTGGCCCATCCAGGGCCTTGATCACATGACTCTTGGGAGTGGTCTGTTACATTTATAAAACAGGAAGGCACATAAACAATAAGGAAAGACTACAAGTGGACATGATTTAAAACAAAAGTGGAGACGAGTGCACACTAGGCCTAAAATATGATATAATTATGCCAGCAATGTATTCAATTGCATTGATGTAAATATTATTAGATGTTTCTCACAGTCAAATTGTATCAAAAAACACACTGGCTTAATATGTTCATTCCGTTGCAAGTAATTTTCACATCTCCAATTGGTTCAAAGCACTACTATGCCCATAATCCATTGCACTACTGTGCTCAAAAAAGTGTCCACTGTGCCCTTAATTTGATTTTTAAATGCTTTGTTGTATCTTCAATGCCTCATGGGAGTCGTTTAAAACATGAACATCACCCTCGTGCCTCTAGAAATCAATTTCATATTGGGCATAATAATGTCAGTATTTCACGTGCTCCGTGAGGAACAACAAAGGGTTTGCCATTCCGTAGTTTAAGATGTTAAAGCAGGCTCACCGCCTATCAGAACAGATCGCCGCTAAATGTTCCAAATTTCTGTCATCTACTCCAGTATCATTCTGGGGTATTTACCCCTGCAAACTCTGGCTGCACTCATGTTGTTGGCCGCTTCAATCCACGTTAAACGAGCTATGCAGCAGTATAATATATATATATATATATATATTCACTGGAATAAAACACAGGTTTCAGGGACGTTATAGTTAGTTGGACTTTTCACTTGTACAAAACCAGAGAAATTCGGCCGTTATAGTTAGTTGAGCTAACTATAACTCGCGCCCCCTCAGTGCACTGCTGATGACGTCACATATTACATCACTCATGACATGGTCAGTGACATCACTGATGACATCACTGATGATGCGGGTGCCGGCATTGCTTTTGGACAAGGGGAGCTGCTGACATGCAGCTCCCCTTGTCCAAAAGCAATCTGCCGGGGGCCTCTACAAAATCTGCCAGGGGCTTCTACAAAATGAAGCAAGGGAGCCCGCGCTTCGTTTTAAAAAAACATTTTGGCGGGATTCGCGAACCCAGCGCAATCCTACCGAAAGTTTAAAAAAAAATGCTTTTTTGGGCCCTCAGGGTCCCTGTGGGACCCCTTGAGCAGGCCTAGGGGGTCAGGGTGTTTCTACCCTGCCCCCTTATCTTCTTTTTTAATTGTTTTTTGACACTTTTGCTTGTGACTCGGTTCAACCGAGTCACTTCTTGGTTTGGAGTGTTGGCAGCCAATCAGAATGAAGCTCGTGATCTGGAGGGTTCACGGATCCACCGTGGTCACTAGATATCGATATTTTTTATTTTTAAATTTCTCAGGAACTACTGAATGGATTTACACCATTTAAAGCAAAGCGTGCACTCTGGACCAAGAGCTACCTCTCTGCCAAATTTGGTGTAATTCCGCTCAGCAGTTCGGGCTGTACCGGCGACAGAAGTTCCTATGGAAATTAACATGGAGAAAATGCGTTTTGGGGCCCCCCTTTTTTCTCGGTCCCCGCTTGACAAATCTCCCCGAAACTTTCAAGACAGGAGCTGACCGAAGCGCCCCATTAGTTTTGAAAAATTTGCAAAGATTCGTCAAACGGCGCCAAAGATATTGGCAAATCAAAAAACGCTTTTCCTATGGAAACTAGGTCCTAACTATAACTACCTACTGGCGACCGCCAGTAGGTAATATATATATATATATATCAGAATCCTTCCCGATGAGTAGAGAGTGAAGAATCACGGCTCGGGCACAGACACCAGGTTGAGTGAAAAAGTAGATTTATTTAACAGACATGGTCCACATAGCGCGTTTCGGCCGCCGACCTGCGGCCTTGTTCACATAATGCCCTACATACAAATGAAGAGCTTAAATAGGTTACAAGGTTATAACACAAACATAATTAACAATTAGATTGAGCACAGGTGAGAGAGACTTTTTCTTAACCAATAGGTAAAAAAGACTGCATGACAGATATCACGTAGGTCATGGTGACAGACTACAACACACCAAATGTGAAGAGTAGACATAGAAGTTATGTGTACTTGTGGCGATGTCACTGTCGGCCAAGATTGCGCAGATGTAAGGTAAAAATCCTTCGCTCTAAATAATAAGTTACTGTACCGCGGCTGGGCATTCAATCGGTGCGGTTGAAATGTCAACATGATACCAACGGGCCTAATGGTATTATGTAATGAGTAAAAATACTCGTATATATAGACTACTAAATCTCTGCCTAAAAGCAGGAAATGAATATATGAGTCTCATAGGCCATACCGTGGCTATACGGCTGAGATCGAGCGTGTAGTGATCATCGCGCCAGCCCGTGACAATCATAAACTGTATCACTGAGTCTATGTATGTCAGTCTAATGTGCGGCAGATCACGACCTAGGGAAGTGTCTGAGTGCTCGGCTTGCATAGTGTGAAGTGAAAAGTATTGCTGAGTTTAGTGATATATGTACAGCATAGTTATTGTGCACAAAGTGACATTGGTGTAAGAAATGGGGGAAAGGGTTACAAGGTGCTGTGTAAATATATACATTGCGAGGCATATATGCAGAGGAACGTTCAATTATGTTCACAATCACATAGCAGCATGACGAGTGTACAGATGAGACATCAAACACATATATTATTATATAAATACAGAAAGTAAAGAGAGTAAAGATCAACAGTCGCAGGTAAGCATCGCCGGATAGTTAACTGATGGAATATACAGTACAAACATACCCGGGTATATGGTGGATATGCATAATGCATACAGTGGGTGCTACAACAGCATATGATACTATTGAATGAACCACATGTGTGGATATGTGCGAAGGCGTATCAGGAAATTAGAAATGAAATATGAAGATGAAAAAAGAAGAAAGAAGAAGAAGAAACACGAAATACGGAACCACAACCATAGGAAAGGAAACAGTATGGGACCAGAAAGAATGACATGGAGAGGATAACGAGAGGGAAGAAAGGAACAGATATAGGGAAATAGGGAAGGAGGGAAAAAGGGAGAAGGAAGAGAGGAGAGAGGAGAAAGAAGAGAGAAGAGAGAGAAGAGAGAAGAGAGAGACGGGAGAGCAGTGTCTGAGAATTAGATCAGAGCCAAAAATCGCATCAAATGGCTGATTGCAGCAAGACAGAGGAACATGTGTACTATGGTAGGTTCATGTAGTACATTATAGGAAGTTGTACAAATCCTCACTCATGTTGAGGCCCCACGGTGTCTTGGTGTTGAGATCAAGTATGTACCATGACTCAAGTTGTCTAAGGAGCTTTTCATGGTTGCAGCCACGTCTAGACTTGGGTACATTGTCAATAACAAAATATTTCAGGTGTTGCAGATTGTTATTGTGGACCTCTTTGAAATGTCTCGCCACTGGGTATGTGTGATCATTGTTCACTATGGCCCTGAGGTGTTGTAAAATCCTCATGTGCACTTGAAGTTTGGTACTTCCAACATATCTCAAGACACAGGTGCATTGTAGAACATATACCGCAAATTCAGTTTTACAGGTGTATTTGTTCCTGATGGTAATGGGCTCTGAGCAGAAGGCAGCAGTGACCTGAGTGGTGTTGACCCCAAAGCGACAGGCTCTGCAGCCATTGCATTTGAAGAAGCCTTTCACATTAGTGAGCCAGTTGGAAGTGGCTATGACTTCAGGGCTGCTCCGGACTAGCGCATCCCTCATGGAGTATGCACGGTGATAAGTGATGTTGGGTTGTTCGGGTACTAACGGACCTAAAATAGGATCCGTCTGGATGATCCGCCA
Organism: Calotriton arnoldi; assembly: GCA_963921515.1. Classification (NCBI taxonomy): domain Eukaryota; kingdom Metazoa; phylum Chordata; class Amphibia; order Caudata; family Salamandridae; genus Calotriton; species Calotriton arnoldi. The sequence goes on from CAWUFW010002165.1 coordinate 1,972,929, forward strand.
CTGTCTGTTAATGATAGACCTGATGGCTCTCTCCTCCCTACAGTAGGTGATAATGAGGCGAGTGTCAACTGTCCCAGCAGTGTGGGTCTCAGGAGTGGCAGTCACCTCCCCCTGTGTCTGGACACTATCCATACGTCCCTTAAGTAGTTGTTCTCTGGGTATGGCATTAGCTCTTTTGATGGCTCTGGAAATGATCTGATTGGAATAACCCCGTGCCGTGAATCTCCTAAAGGCCTCCTGTTGACATATGGTCAACTCGTCATCATTGCTGCAGATTCTCCGTAATCGAAGCATTTCACCATAGGGAATACTCGCCACTAGGTGTTTGGGGTGAAAGCTTGATGCGTGCAGTGTAGAATTGCCTGCTGTAATTTTGCGGTGCAGCTTGGTTTGCAGTGAGTTGTTGTCAATGTACACAGTTACATCCAGGAATTCAATGGTAGTGGCACTGATGGTGGCATTAAATTCTAGGTTGAGATCATTGTTATTGATCTCAGACACAAACCTCAAGGCACTTTCCTCAGTACCCCTCCATATCACAAACACATCGTCAATATATCGAAGCCAGGAAATCACACTGGTATTGAACACCTCACGGTGTGTTGCCATGAGGACCCGCTCCTCCCACCAGCCTACATGTAAACACGCATAGCTGGGGGAGAAGCAGGCACCCATCGCGATACCCCTCAATTGCTGATAAATATCATTAGCAAACAAAAAGAAATTAATATTGAGGCACCACTCAATCAAAAACAGAATAAAAACATTGTGTTTGTAACATTGGATAGGACGGCCCATAAGAAAATGTTCGCATGCTCTCAGCCCATCTGCATGGTTAATGCTCGTGTATAAGGACGTGATGTCCATTGGCATCATTATGAGTTCATTGGACCATTCGATGTCACTGATCTTGAGCAGGAAGTCTCCAGTGTCTCTTAAGTATGATGGTAGTTGTGTCACAAAGTCTTGGAGGAAGAAAACAACATATTTGGATATGTTTTCACACAAGCTGTTTCGGGCCGAAATGATGGGGCTCTCAGGTATAGGAGACACTCCCTTATGTACCTTCGGGAGAAAGTATAACACTGGCATCACCGGAGTGTCGTTGTTAAGGAAGAGAAATTCTTCTTTAGTCAAAAGTCCTTCATGTTTGAAGTGATTTAGTTTAGATTTTAATTCTTTTTTGATGTTCACAATTTCATGTGCATTGGACTTCCTGTAGCATGTGACGTCAATGAGGTGTCTGTATGCTTCCTCAAAATAGAGTTTCCTAGGCCACAGAACAATATTACCCCCTTATCTGATTTGTTGATAATTACTTGATTATTATCTTGTAGGTTTTTTGATAAGGGCAAAATATTGTCTATTGCGATATTTGGAATTACGTTGATGTTTGTTCGTTCTATGGTGCAGGTCCTTGAGTTACTCAATGATCACATCATTGAATATGTCGATAGAGTCCCTGGGCATTGTGGGAGTGAAAGTGGATTGGGGGTTGAAGGGGCTTTTGATGGTCATGGATCCAGTGATGCCTTCCTCATTCCGAATTTGCTGAGTTGAGAGTGATTGTGAGGTAGTTTGAAGGTCATGCATTGTGCGGATAATGGGAATGTCCGATACCATAAGGTTGGTGTTACCTGCCACTGGGTCAATACTCGGCGCGATGTTGGAGATATTGCTGTGTTTGAGTTTGAAATATTTAATCAATTTCAATTTGCGAATAAAATGAAAAATGTCCACCCTGGTTCGACTGTAGTTGAAACTACTTTCAGGGCAGAAAGTAAGGCCAAGCGATAATAGCTGTGATTCTGCCTTGCTCAGGTTGATGTTACTGAGGTTGATGACAGTGTTAGCACTTATGATGACGTCACATATTACATCACTCATGACATGGTCAGTGACATCACTGATGATGCAGGAGCCGGCATTGCTTTTGGACAAGGGGAGCTGCTGACATGCAGCTCCCCTTGTCCAAAAGCAATCTGCTTTGCTTCGTGGAAGCGGCTTTCATGAAGCTTCCACAAAGCAAAGCAGGAGTTTGCAATGACAAAGCGGGAGCCGTGCTCCAGCCCTGTCATTGCAAACTGCAATGTCCCAGGGGTAGGCACCCCGGGACATTGCTGGAGCCGGCCTTGGGGGGTGGCGGGCCCCATGGCCATCTAGGGCTCCAGGAGGGGGGCCGCGCGGCCCACCCTCCTAACATTTACTTAGCCCCGGGAGATGGTGGTCTCCGGGCCGGGAGTCCACAACGGACACCCGCATTAGCATAATTAGTGCCCCATGGAGGTGGTGGTCCCCGGGGTAGTGTGGGGGCAGGAGCCCCCCACACTTAATTTTAATTTATGTTGCCCCGGGGAGGTGGTGGTCCCCAGGGCTGCGGGGGGCATGACCCCCGCATTTAAACATCGAAGCCCCGGGGAGGTGGTGGTCCACGGGGCTTGGGGGGCCCGCGAGGCCCCCCCACCCAAAATTTAAAAATGCCCCGGGGAGGTGGTGGTCCCCGGGGCTGCAGGGGGGCCAAGTACCCCGTGCACATTATCAATCATGCCCTGGGGAGGTGGCAGTCCCCAGGGCTGCAGGGGCACCCGCAGCCCCTACAAATATTAATAACATTGCCCCAGGAACCCGGCCCACCCGGGGGCTTCTACAAAATGAAGCGCGGGAGCCCGTGCTTCGTTTTAAAAAAAAAATTCTGCGGGATTCGTGAATCCTACTGAAATTCTTTTTAAAAATGCTTTTTTGGGCCGTTGGGGTCCCTGTGTGATCCCTTGAGCAGGCCTAGGGGGTCAGGGTGTTTCTACCCTGCCCCCTTATCTTCTTTTTTAATCGTTTTTGACCCTTTTGCTTGTGACTCGGTTCAACCGTGTCACAAGATGGATGCCAACACTTCTTGGTTTGGAGTGTTGGCAGCCAATCAGAATGAAGCTCGTGATCTGGAGGGTTCACGGATCCACTGCGGTCACTAGATATCAATATTTTTTATTTTTGAATTTCTCAGGAACTACTGAACAGATTTACACCATTTAAAGCAAAGAGTGCACTCTGGACCAAGAGCTACCTCTCTGCCAAATTTGGTGTAATTCCGCTCCTATGGAAATTAACATGGAGAAAATGCGTTTTGGGACACCCTTTTTTCTCGGCCCCCCGCTTGACGAATCACCCCGAAACTTTCAAGACAGGAGCTGCCCGGAGCGCCCCATTAGTTTTGAAAATGTTGCAAAGATTCGTCAAACGGCGCCAAAGATATTGGCAAATCAAAAAACACTTTTCCTATGGAAACTAGGTCCTAACTATAACTACCTACTGGCGACCGTCAGTAGGATATATATATATATATATATATATATATATATATATATATATATATATATATATATATGGCAGTTCCTCGTTGACATCAGTCGTTCCAGAAAAACGAGAGTGGACCCAGGTATTGTGCCTATATTTTTGTTTTATTAATGCACAAACAGTCTCGCCATTACGCGTTTCGGCAGTCGCCTGCCTTGATCACATGACAGCGTTTGGTATGCTCGCCTTATTTAAAGTGACAGTGCATATGAGACAAATGATAGAAATAGAAGAAATACATGCTTGAATGCAAGAATAATTGTTTGTCCATTGGTAATAAAAATTATTTGCTTAAATGCACATTTCTAAAATTCATAAAATATTAATATAAATATAAAATGCATTATGTAGAAATATAAAACCAGGTTAATACTGATGTACATTTCTAAAAAAATACTTTGCATAAATGCTGTTTTAAACTGTCACCAATGAATCACTTGATTCCAAATCTCATCATACGGCTCATAATAATTATATAAAGTGCCATTCAATGTAAATACCCTAAGAAAGTGCTAAAACCAATAAAAGTGCTAGTGCAAAAATTGAAAAAAGGAAAAAAGGATTCTTGATCCTATATATCCATATTTGCCATAAGCATCCTGTAATGACATAATGTCCTTTTATATATTACAAATTGTGCCATGACAAAAAAGTTTTTAGTGCAAAACGTAGCATGTGCAAACTAAGCAAGTATATTCGGGACAAAATAGTATCAGATTAATGTCATTTTTTCATGTAATTGATTCCCACAGTTGTAAACCCAGACATAAATCATGTAATTAAATAAATAAATACATATAAATATCAATAAATATACAACTCAATTGCTAAAACCATATATTGTAATCCACTATATTCTTACTGTTAAAAATCCATTACCACATAATTTATGATTAGAAATGATCTTAGATATTATCCAGATTGAAAGATGCTATTCAGTTATCATAATATCCCTTCTGAGGGAAAAAAAGTTTTTTTTTCCAAGAAAGTCAATACCTAAGTTATGTTGGAGTTTGGAGTCCCTGTATGTATTAGAACACTAAATTTATGGGGTATATACATAGAGGTTTCATAAGTATGTGTATAGGTCCTCACTTGTATTAAGGCCCCCCGGGTGCTTGGTATCCCATTCTAATATATATCGAGTTTCTAGGCGCCTTAATTTCGCTTCCCTGTTTCCCCCTCTTTTCTGTGGGGGTATCGCATCTATCACATAATATTTTAAATGCTTGAGACTACTTTCGTGTTGTTCTCTGAAATGTCTCACCACAGGGTAGCTAGGGTCATTGTTGGTGATTGCCCTTGTATGTTGTAGGATCCTTTTGTGCACGGCAAGTTTGGTGCTACCTATGTACCTTAAATCGCAACTGCATTCCAGAACATAGATCGCATATTCTGTTCTGCATGTCAGATGCTGATTGATGGTCTGTGGATTATCATTAAAGGCTATACATATACACACACCTTGTCACAACGCGCTCACAGCTGGTGCTGGCATGTCGGGGGAATCAGACTATTGCCATTTTTCCCATCAATGAGAAATATGCTGCACTCCAGGAGTTCTTTCCACAAGGTGATTTTATTACACCACTAACAGAATTCTTTTTTAAAATGTATATATATATATATGGGCTGCACACTTGTTAAGGAAACCATAGCGGGTTGCGAGTGCGGACGGTTTGGGATTTCCTTTAATTCCAACTATACCATGTCTGGCTTACTGGTATACCATCCCCCGGGCCCCTCGAAGGAATGCAGGGCTGCGCTGGCTGACATAGTGGGCTCTCTGGTCGTGAGGTACGCCAACTTCACTGTCATTGGTGATTTAAATCTGCACCCCGTGACACAGAAGCGGCCAACTTCTCAGCGGACTTAGCAGCCTGCCAGCTGCTCCAACTAGTCCATGGTTCTACTCACTCTGCTGGCCACCTACTTGATCCAGTTTTTTCCAACCTTCCACATCTCTCTGTCTCAAACCCTATTCCGCTATGCTGGTCTGACCATTATCTGATCCCTATGACGCTTTCCGGGGCAGTGCCCTCTCGAAAGTCACCTCAGAAACTCTTGCTCCGCCGCCCCTGGCACAAATTAAATTTTGATCATCTTAGTACCATCCTTTTGTCGAGTGTGCCCAGCTGGCCGGACGATCCAGATACCGCCAGTGAAGCACTATCTGACTGGCTAAGGCATCCTCTGGATGACTTGATCCCGGCCAAACAATCTGAGTGTCGGAGCACTAAGTCTAACCCATGGTATAATAACAACCTGTCCACTATGCGTAAAACATGCAAGCGGTTGGAGGGGAAGTGGAGGCGAGACTTTGATCCTATCCTGAAGGGCCGCTATCAGTCAGCCATTAAGCAATATCATAGGGCTGTTCAGAAGGCACGGGCTACCCATTTTGCCGACGAGATCAGAAACAGCCATAATCCCTCCAAGAAGATTTTCTCCATCATTAAAAATCTCAAAAATGCTGGGGCTCCTGTGGCGTCCGCCGTTAAGTCAGATGAACAATGTGAGGACCTTGCCACCTTTTTTATAAATTAGGTGGATAACATCTATAAAACCTTCCCTCAGGTGGATATGGGCTTCGATGTTGGGGGCCCATCCCCCCGCCCATACATTGGCCACCTTCCCGCCAATCACTGAAGAAGCACTCTGTATACTCTGCAGGAAGGTTAAATCTGGCTCCCCAACTGACCCCATGAAGCCTGAATATCTAATGAGACTGTTACCTGTGCTACTTACACCTCTGGGCCAGGTTAACATGTCTTTGTCTCTGGCTACAGTTCCTAGGTCATGGAAGCAGGCCATGGTAATGCCTCTTTTAAAGAAGCCTACCCTAGATCCAGTGAAACTGGAGAACGTTCGCCCTATCTCCCTGCTGCCTTGGACCTCCAAGATCTCCGAAGCCTATGTTAATTCCATCTTGTCAGGCTATCTGGAGGAGAATAATATACTGGACTCCTCCCAGTGCTACTTACACCTCTGGGCCAGGTTATTAACATGTCTTTGTCTATGGCTACAGTTCCTAGGTCATGGAAGCAGGCCATGGTAATGCCTCTTTTAAAGAAGCCTACCCTAGATTCAGCGAAACTGGAGAACTTTCGCCCTATCTCCCTGCTGCCTTGGACCTCCAAGATCTCCGAAGCCTATGTTAATTCCATCTTGTCAGGCTATCTGGAGGAGAATAATATACTGGACTCCTCCCAGTGCGGTTTTCGCCCGGGTTTCAGCCCTCCTAGCTGTGACTGAACATTTAAGAGCAGCACTGGATGAGGGACGTACCTTGGCACTGATCCTACTGGATCTCAGTGCCGCATTTGATATGGTCTCTCACCAGACTTTGATACGGAGATTGAAGGAGGCTGGCATCGTGGGCCTCGCCCTGGATTGGTTTACCTCTTTCCTTTCGGATAGGTCCTTTCAGGTGTCGGCCCCACCTTTTACATCCAGGGTGCATTCCATCAAACAGGGAGTACCGCAGGGCTCTGCATTAAGTCCAATGCTTTTCAACCTGTATGTCCAGCACCTAGCCGCGATAGCCAAGAGGAGAGGGCTGACTATTGTGTCATATGCTGATGACACAAAATCAGTAGTCGCCCTCTCCAATGACTGTCTGAATGATGCTGCTAAATTTCGGAGCGGTCTAGCGGATGTTGCAGGGTGGATGACTGCCAACTGTCTCCAGCTCAATGCCAGTAAGTCTGAGGTCCTACTGGTAGGGAAAGATCCTGAGCTTTGGAGTGAACAGTGGTGGCCCACCACCCTGGGCCCTGCACCCACCCCTAAACAGGTGGTGAAAAATCTTGGTGTCTGGGTTGACTCGGAGCTTAGTTTTCAAACTCAAACTAAGAAGGTGGCGGCGGCGGCATGCTTTGGTATTCTGCGCAGTCTCAAACCTCTGTTGGGTTTTTTTGACCCCTCCATCCGACAGATGATTGTCCAGGCATCTGTGCTGTCGAGACTGGACTATGCCAGCTCGCTCTATCTGGGGGTCAACAAGACGGAGATTTCGAGACTGCAGAGGGTCCAAAATGTTGCCGCCAGAACTCTTCTTTCTATGCCCAGACGCTGCTCCACCTCCAGTGCCATTCGTCGGTTACACTGGTTACCGGTGGTGAGACGGGTGGAGTTCAAGTCTCTCTGCCTTGCGTTTAAGATCCTGAAACCCCCACCCCCGGTATCCTAGCGGGCTTGCTCTCCACCTATATTCCCACTCGTCATCTTCGCTCAGCAGGCCAACACCTGGTATCTATCTCGCGAGTGAGGAGGGCTCGCGCCGGTGGGCGCTCTTTTCATACACTGGCAGCGAAGCTATGGAATGGCCTCCCTGTACATATCCGGAGTATGGATAACTATCTAGCATTTCGAAAAGCACTAAAGACTCATCTGTTCCCTTCCCATTAAGTTTCTGTAGTCCACGCCTATCTGTCTGCCATTATGGCACTTAACGGCCCACTGGCCTTCTTTCTCTCTCTTGTTATGTTGGGTCTTTGCTGTCAGCTGCTATCATTGCTCTTAGCGCCGGGACGCCCCTTTGCTGGGGCAGCTGTGCACTCTACAAGACATCTTAACATAACATAACATATATATATATATATATATATTCTGCTCCAAAGGTTGTCCACCTGGTGAGTAGCACTCGATCAACAGCTTTGTTTATGATAGGCAGGGACGAGGATCCACTTGTAGAAGCTGCTCCGTAATGGAAATGCCTGACGTGTTTCGAAGCTCCATATGCTTCTCTTCAGAGGCTTGAACGGAGACAGTGTGTGCAAACGCTGAACCCACTTCACCATTTTCATATTGCACACCCACCAATGGGAAGCTCGAATGAGACTGTGCATTGTGGGAAATGTGGTCCGGATAGCACTAAAATCTTGTCCTGTATGGACCCTGCAAGTGGACTCGTCCTCAATCCTGTTTGCGGCTGCTGGCCCACATAGCCGACATGATAGTTACCATGTCGGGTGGCCCCCATAACATTACGGGGTGGTGCACACTCCGCGGCAGGACGGCCGCGTATTACATTCTGCTCCAAAGGTTGTCCACCTGGTGAGTAGCACTCAATCAACAGCTTTGTTTATGATAGGCAGGGACGAGGATCCGCTTGTAGAAGCTGCTCCGTAATGGAAATGCCTGACGCGTTCAAGCTTCATATGCTTCTCTTCAGAGGCTTGAACGGAGACAGTGTGTGCAAACGCTGAACCTACTTCGCCATTTTCATATTGCACACCCACCAATGGGAAGCTCGAATGAGACTGTGCATTGTGGGAAATGTGATCCGGATAGCACTCAAATCTTGTCCTGTATGGACCCTGCAAGTGGACTCGTCCTCAATCCTGTTTGTGGCTGCTGGCCCACATAGCCGACATGATAGTTACCATGTCGGGTGGCCCCCATAACATTACAGGGTGGTGCACACTCCGCGGCAGGACGGCCGTGTATTACATTCTGCTCCAAAGGTTGTCCACCTGGTGAGTAGCACTCGATCAGCAGCTTTGTTTATGATAGGCAGGGACGAGGATCCGCTTGTAGAAGCTGCTCCGTAATGGAAATGCCTGACGCGTTTCGAAGCTCCATATGCTTCTCTTCAGAGGCTTGAACGGAGACAGTGTGTGCAAACGCTGAACCCACTTCGCCATTTTCATATTGCACACCCACCAATGGGAAGCTCGAATGAGACTGTGCATTGTGGGAAATGTGGTCCGGATAGCACTCAAATCTTGTACTGTATGGACCCTGCAAGTGGACTCGTCCTCAATCCTGTTTGCGGCTGCTGGCCCACATAGCCGACATGATAGTTACCATGTCGGGTGGCCCCCATAACATTACGGGGTGGTGCACACTCCGCGGCAGGACGGCCGCGTATTACATTCTGCTCCAAAGGTTGTCCACCTGGTGACTAGCACTCGATCAACAGCTTTGTTTATGATAGGCAGGGACGAGGATCCGCTTGTAGAAGCTGCTCCGTAATGGAAATGCCTGACGTGTTTCGAAGCTCCATATGCTTCTCTTCAGAGGCTTGAACGGAGACAGTGTGTGCAAACGCTGAACCCACTTCGCCATTTTTGATATTGCACACCCACCAATGGGAAGCTCGAATGAGACTGTGCATTGTGGGAAATGTGGTCCGGATAGCACTCAAATCTTGTCTTGTATGGACCCTGCAAGTGGACTCGTCCTCAATCCTGTTTGCGGCTGCTGGCCCACATAGCCGACATGATAGTTACCATGTCGGGTGGCCCCCATAACATTACGGGGTGGTGCACACTCCGCGGCAGGACGGCCGCGTATTACATTCTGCTCCAAAGGTTGTCCACCTGGTGAGTAGCACTCGATCAACAGCTTTGTTTATGATAGGCAGGGACGAGGATCCGCTTGTAGAAGCTGCTCCGTAATGGAAATGCCTGACGCGCTTCGAAGCTCCATATGCTTCTCTTCAGAGGCTTGAACGGAGACAGTGTGTGCAAACGCTGAACCCACTTCGCCATTTTCATATTGCACACCCACCAATGGGAAGCTCGAATGAGACTGTGCATTGTGGGAAATGTGGTCCGGATAGCACTCAAATCTTGTCCTGTATGGACCCTGTTTGCGGCTGCTGGCCCACATAGCCGACATGATAGTTACCATGTCGGGTGGCCCCCATAACATTACGGGGTGGTGCACACTCCGCAGCAGGACACACACACATATATATATATATATATATATATATATATATATATATATATATATACATATACACCCACACACACATATATGTATATATACACTTACTTTACCCAGTGGCTGTCACCACTGAGTAGTTATAGCTATGGAAACTCTGACCTAACTGTAACTACACAGTGACAACGGCCACAGATTACCTACTGGCGGGTGCGAGTAGGTAGTTATAGTTCTGATGTGGAATCCATAGGAAGAACGTTTTTTCATTTGCCAATAACTTTGGCGTCTTTTGACAAATCTTCACAGCATTTTCAAAACCAGTTTGACGCTCACTTCAGCGGCTGTCTTAAAAATTTCGGAGTGATCCGTCAAGCGGGGGCCAAGAAAAAAGGGTGGTCCCAAAACACTTTTTCTCCATGTTAACTCCCGTAGGAAACTTTAGATACGGCTACAGACCAAACTGCTGAACGGAATTACATCAAATTTGGCAAAGAGGTAGCTCTTGGTCCAGAAAGCGCCCTTATTGTTAAATGGTGTAAATCCGTTCAGTAGTTGCTGACATTTTAAAGATTTGTCAGCTATACAACTAAGGCAGCGGTGGATCCGCAACCCCTCCTGATCTTGTGCCTGAGATCTGACTGGCTGCCAACACTTCAAACCAGAAAGTATTGGCAGCTATCTTGTGACTCAGTAAAACCGAGTCACAACAAAAAAGATTCAAAAAAAGAAAAGGAGGCAGGGTAGAAACACCCTCACCTGCTAGGCCTCTTGGGGGGTCCCACAGAGAACCCCCAGGGCCAAAAAAGCATTTTTTTTAAAAGATTGCTGACACCCACCAAAACATTTTTAAAAAACGAAGTGCGGAGTCCCGCGCTTCATTTAATTTAGGCTGCTGGGTGGGCCAGGTCCCGGGGGCATTATTAAAATATAGGAGGGAGACACACAGAGCCCCCTCCTCTGGCTGTTCACAGCCCCATGGACCATCACCTCCCCAGGGCTAATAAATGAATTTATAATGATTCTGTGGGGCGCACCCAGAGACCCGGGGAATGCCACCACCCCGCGGCTATACATACTACATAACAGTAATGTGGGGGGCTGTGTGTGCCCCCCTGCAGCCTCAGGGACCACCAACTCCCCAGGGCAAATTTGATGAAGGGAGGGGGCCACACAGTCCCCCTACTGGAGCCCCAGAAGGCCCTTGGGATTGCCACACCCCAGAGCCGGCTCCAGCCTCCCATTTTTTAAATTAAAAAACATTTAAACAAAGGGTCTGGCCCCGGGGGGCCGGGGTCCCCGGGCCAAAATGGTCCAAGGAAAAGGGGCCACACTGCCCCCTTCCTAAAAAAGAAAAAAAGCAACAAAAAAAGCCGGCAACTCGCCAGGGGCCCCGCCCCCTTTCTACATTACTCTTCAAACGCTCATCCTGGCATGCTCCTGGTTGGGGGATGAAGTCCCCTTCACTGCTGAGGGATCTTAGGGGCCAACAAGGCCTCCTGTTACGTCCATTAAGTCCCACATAGTAGGATTGCTAGGTGGTTGGAGGCCATGCACCCTTTGTACAGCACTCTGCAAACGCGCCTCTCGGTGCACTGCTGGTGGGGAGATGAGGTCTCGTTGTTTAGAATGATATATATATATATATACATGCCAAGGTGTATTGAAGCATGAATGGATGTATGAGTGTCTGTATGGATGATTCAGTAAGTGCATGACTGACTGTAAGTGAGTGATTATATGTATCTAAGTGAATGTATGGGTGACTGACTAATCTGTGTGAATGTCTGTATCAGTCTATCAGTTGGTGTGTAAGGGTCTGAATGGGTTGGTGAGTAGCTACATGAGTGTCTATATGGGTTAATGATTGGTTGTCTGAGTACCTGTATGGGTGCCTGAGTGCCTGTGTGGGTGGGTGAGGGGGTGTGTGACTCCCTGCATGGATGCGTGAGTGGGTGATTCACTAGCTGCATGGGTTCATGACTGCATCTGTGAGGGGCTGTATGGGTGAGTGAGTGTGCGTATACCTCTGTCGTTGAGTGAGTGGATGTCTCAGTGGTATATGGGTGAGTAACTGCATATGTGTAAGACAGTATATGTGAGTGTTAGAGTATATAAGTGACTGTATGTGAGAGTGAGTGATTGTGAGAGCACTTGTATGGATGAGTGTGTGCTTGTGTCAGTGATTGTATAAGAGAGTAATAATAATAATAATAATCTTTATTGCTTGATTACTTAAAATCATTGCAATCACTACAAATTCAGAGAGAGTAAGTATGTGTTAGTATCTGTATGAATAAGTAAGGTGGTGTGTGTATAACTGCATAGGTGAGTAAATGGCAGTGTGATGGACTCTTTGGGTGACTGACTAGGTGTGTGAGTAACTATGGGTGAGTGGCAGTGTGTGAGTGTCTGAATGGTTGTATGAGTGCATATATCAGTGGCTGTATTGAGGAGTGAGTAGATGTGTGTGTAGACCTATGAATCAGTGAGTGAGTATGTACTAACTGGTATTGGTGTGTCTATGGTTTCAAGAATGGCAGTCTGTATTTTATAGTGGGTGTATGAAAGGTTATATTAGGGTGTGAGTAGGTGCATCAGAGATTATGTGGATGATGTCATCAGTGATGTCACTGACCAGGTCATGAGTGATGTAATATGTGACGTCTTCAGCAGTGCATTGTGGGGGCGCGAGTTATAGTTAGCTCAGCTAACTTTAACAGCTGAATTTCTCAGGTTTGGTCGAGTGAAATGTCAGCCTTACTATAACCTCCCTGAAACCTGTGGTTTTTTCAGTGAATTTCTAAGGTTTTTTAAAATGCTAATATCTAACTATAACGTCCCTGAAACCTGTGGTTTTTTCAGTGAATTTCTAAGGTTTTTTTAATGCTAAATTCTATATATAACATCTCTGAAACCTGTGTTTTTTTCAGTGAATTTCTAAGGTTTTTTAACTAGTGGTCGAATTTTCAGAGTGGAACAGAAATGGCGCTACATGTTCAATCATTCCTGAAGAATAACACAGTGTACAAGATACAGTATATCTTAAGAAGGCTTGCTGAAAATATTTTCACATTGCTAAAAGTAGCATCATTTTGTAACTCTTTTTTCATATATATATTTACTAATTTATGTATATATTTTTTTAAAGAAACTGTGAGAATCTCGCACCGATTGCGTACCGGTCGCGATGGGTGCACAAATCAGAGCATCATGCCACCATAATTGTATGTTCGCGTAGAGTGTGCGTAGGGTGCGCGATGGATGTGCGGTTCCCAAATTTTCCAATCATAAAATTTAAATACATGATATATACTATATAATTTTGAAATCAATCATATGTATTTTATAGAAAGAGTTATAAAAGTGACATTAATATAAATAATTTTAATATTTGACTTCTTCTGATGAAGTTACGAAAGCCGCGACGCTCCCGTGTACCCCCCGCATGTATTTCCGGGTGCAAAATAGGTGCGCGACTCCAGCGCAAATTATGTAGTTCTAAAAAACATATATATATAATTTTATATCAGACATTATATCAATAGATTTACTTTCATATTTGTAAATCTACTATATTTGTAACTGGAATAGATATTCAATATTGTTTACACATATTTTCCGGAATCGCGTCCGGTGCACGATAATTACGCGTCTGGTACGCAAATCCCATGTGACTTCAAAAGAAACGATTTAATTGGTTAAGAATCTTTCTATCCTACTACATGGAGGGCCCCACCCAATGTGTTCTTTCTTTCAGGAGCTTCTTGAGAATAAACACCTCTTGTGTTCTCTCTTAGTCTTGGATTCATTTTTTGGGTGTTTCAACTCAACACTACAAATGGCATCTGTATATCCACCCACAGATGAAGCTGAAGATGTGGAAGAGCAGGAGGAGCCTGTCAAAAAAAGAACGTATTGTCTGGACCTTTTTCTCAATTCCACCTGGGGAGAAAAAGTAAATGCATGCAAAGTGACTTGCTCATTGTGTAAAAAAGTTTTATATCGGGGCTCTGAGAAAAAGTACTTCTATGGAACCTCATCAATGATGAAGCATCTGCAGACAATGCATCCTAACCACCTCGCCAGAGAACAGAACCTGCGAGAACTGCAACAACATAACAGGATGCTGAAGTTCCAGGACCCAGTACATCTGCAAGTTCTACTTTAACTGCTGACACAACATTGCTCATACCTGAGTTTGCTGGTCTAGAGCAACACTGCTCAAAGTGTAAGAAGCTGGAGAGCAGTTATTGTTGCTGCCAAAAATCACAAATGCTAGTTTTTTTGGTTTTTTTTTCAATAATGTTCTAACTGCAAAATGTTTTTCTGCTTTACTGCAGTTCATTGTCTTGTTTTTTGGATTCAGGTTCTTTAAAAAAACACCAAAAAAAGAAATAAAAGAGTTAGAAAAACACAAAAAAATTAAAAAAGGAAAAAAATTGTTCTTTTTAGAACCACCTATTTGGTTAAAGATAGACAAACGTGTATGAGTTGTATGAATGAGTGCAAGGGTAGTGCCTGGATTATTGGATGAGTGTATGGATAGTTACTGGGTGATTGGGTGAGAGCATGGATGGTGCCTGTGTGATTGGATGAGTGCATGGGTAGTGCCTGGGTGAATGGATGAGTGCATGGGTAGTGCCTGGGTGAATGGATGAGTGCAAGAGCACTGCCTGGGTGATTCCATGAGTGCATGGGAAGCGCCGGGGTGAATGGATCAGTGTATGGGTAGTGTCTGGGTGATTGGATGAGTGCATGGGTAGTGCCTCGATGACAGCATGAGTCTGTTGGCAGTATGTGAGTAAATGGATGAGTGCAGGGGTAGTGCCTGAATGAATGGGTAAGTGCAAGAGCAGTGTCTTGGTGATTTTATGAGTGCATGGATAGTAGCTGGGTAAATGAATGAGTGTATGGATAGTGCCTGAGTGATTGGATGAGTTCATGGGTAGTGCCTGGGTGATTGGATGAGTGCATGAGTACTGCCTGAGTAAATGCATGAGTGCATGGGTACTGCATGACCGAATGGTACAGTAGAAGGATAGTGCCTGATTGATTGGATGAGTACATGGGTAGTGCTTGAGTGAATAGTTGAGTGCAAGGATAGTGTCTGAGTGAATAGAGGAATGCATGGGTTGTCTCTCAGTGAATGGTTGAGTGAATGAATGGTGCCTGAGTAACTGGATGAGTGTATGGGTACTGCCAGAGTGAATGGATTAGTGTAAGGGTAGTGCCTGGCTCATTAGGTGACTGCATGGGCATTGCCTGACTGAATGGATGAGTGCATGGGTAGTGGCTGGATGAATGAGTGAGTGCAATAGCAGTGTCTTGGTGATTCCATGAGTACATGGATAGAACCTGTGTGAATGGATGAGTGTATGGGTAGTGCCTGGGTGATTGGATGTGTGCATGGGTAGTGCCTGGGTGAATGGATGAGTGTATGGGTAGTGGCTGGGATATTGGATGAGTGCATGGGTAGTGCCTCGACTGCAGGAGCCCGTTGGCAGTGCATGAGTAAATGGATGAGTGCATGGGTAGTGCCTAAATGAATTCTTGAGTGCAAGGGTAGTGCCTTAGTGAATGCATGAGTGCATGGGTAGTACCTGAGTGAATGGATTAGTGCAAGGGTAGTGTCTGGCTCATTGGATGAGTGCATGGGTAGTCCCTGGGTAATTCCATGAGTGCATAGGTAGTGCCTGGGTGAATACAGGACTGCATCTGTAGTGCCTGGGTGAATAGTTAGGTGTATGGGTAACGCATGGATGATTGGAACAGTGCAAGAGTAGTTTCTAGGTGATTGAGTAAGTGTATGAGTAGTATCTGGGTGATTGGATGGGTGGAATCATAGTCATTGAATGAGTGTATGGGTTGTGCCATATACAGTAGATGCTATCCTTCAAAACTTAGGCCTAGTAGCTCTATAATATGTCTTAAAATACTTCTTAAAATGAGGAGATACAGCATACTTCAAAGCAGTCGAATTTCCAAATATAATAAAAAGCCCTTTCAATATCCACCTGTCGTGTAAAAGGAGGGGAAAGTAATGCATACATCATCTTGTACGCAAATTTCGAAAAGAAGCGGTGTGAATCAGATGTATTCTAGTATGTGTAAGCTTCTACATGTATTCTGACACATGTTGTGCATCTGATGACTAACTTCAAAACTATGTAGTTTATTATACAGGTGCACAGATCTTAGCAGTTCTACTAGAGTATTGACTCACAGAAATAGACATCTGTAATCTATGTATGCGTGTCAGAAGTCCTTGGATAGAGAGTTCAATACACACCTGTGTGGTATAATGAGGAGCAAATAACTTGCAGCCAAAGCACTTTTATTAGTCTATGGGCCAGATGTATGTAGATAGCATTTTGTGATTCCCTAATTACGAATCACAAGGATTCACAATTAGGAAATCGCAAAATGCAATGTATGAAAGTGTATAGTACACCTTTTGCGATTCCTAGGGGGTCGCAAATGACCTAACTCATGAATATTAATGAGGTATGTCGCAATTTGCGACCCCCTAGGAACTACAAAAATCACAACGATGGTGGCCTGCTGAGATCAGCAGACCACCATGTCCGTGATTGCTTTTCAATAAAGCAATCTTTTTTTTTGTAAAGCAGCCCGTTTTCCTTAAAGGAAAACGAGATGCTTTACAAAATGAAAAATGAAAAGGTTTCTTTTCATTTTTTAAGAGCAGGCAGTGGTCCAGGGGACCACTGCCTGCTCTTAAAAATGGTTTTACAAACATTCACAAGGGGGAAGGGGTCCCTTGGGTAAAATGTGAATGTTTTGCGACTGCAATTGCGGTCACAAAACATTCATACATACCGATACGATTCAGTATTACGAAGGGACGCCCAAAACACTCCCCTTCCTAATACCGAATCGCAAACCCATTTTGCGATTCGGTAACAGGTTACCGAATCGCAAAATTCTGCGAATCTGCCCGTTTGCGAACTCAAAAATGCTTGATATATCTGCCCCTATGTTCTTTTGTGAAAAGTAAGTGTGATACTGCTCCACAGAAATATGATCATACTTTTTAAGTAGTCTAAACGATGAACATTATTTATATTAGAAATAAATAATATCTAATTACATTTTAAACATTTTTCCAGTTTATCATGCAGAGTATATTATGTATTCTTACCTTTCAAGTAATTTACATACATCAATCAGTAAAACTATTTCAGAGTAGCAATAAGCTTAATAGCATTAAAACTGTTTTAAAACTTCAACAGTAGCTACTGTAAAGAAGAAAAATAAAAACTGTTATTTAATGATAATATATTCAAAATATTACAATATTACATTTTTCAGAACACAACTTAAATTTAGAATTACATAACATTCTCAGTTTCCCTTTTTTGCTGTTCTCAGATTCCACTTTACATCACCATACGCAGTGATTTCAATGTAGCATCATCATTGAGCAGCGGGGAAAAAAACACAATCAAATTGATTGTAGAAAAAAACAATAAGTATAGAACATCATTATCAATATGTGTAACTATCCATTTTCCTATCTACACTTTGTTAATTACTTCCTTCATCTACATTAACTCTATTATTTATCTCAAATACATTTGCCAAAATGTACAGTCTCATTTACATATGGTACAATATAGACAACAAATATATAAACTATTTGCATTTAAACACAATTTTCCAAATGTAATATCAATTAGCGCAAATAATGTTCAAAACACTAATTGCAAATACCAATAGTTTGCAGTGCTGTCTACTTTCTGTTCACATCTTCTTAATAGGCCGAATGATGGACTCAAAACTTTGGCTGGAGAAATAACATTTAAGAATTTGGTAATTGAGAAGGCAATCTAGCTTTGAATTCCAGGTGGGTATCATTGCAATGTGTCCATCCATTGTTACACTTTAAATAAACAGTATAGTGTCCAGATGTTGCAGTAACTCCTTCATGAAAAATAATACCTGCTGTTGTATAGGTTCTTCCTGAAATAGATATTTGACATGCTTTAAAATTTGTAATTTTTGTTTCCAATTTTCTTCCATTTGCTCTACAACATTGTAACATTAAAATGAGATATTTTCCAAATCTTCCTATATGTAATGTAGACAACATATCTGATCTATAATGTGAACATGTCATATCCTGATTTGCTGTTTTTATCAACTTATTAAAAGGTACTGATTTGCACTCTGGTATTGTTAAGTATAGGAACAGTTCTGTTTGTATTTGTGTGGGAGAAGTAAATGAACACTCTTCACACTTATGGTCCCATCTGTAAGTTAGTCCAAATAAGTTATCAATCTATATCCCTTCATCTTCTAATACTCCAAGCATAACCATTAGAAATTTGTGTGCATCTTGTTGTATGTTGAGAGCAAATGTCACTGCACCACTACATACATCTAAAAGATGCAGAATACCTGATGCACTATGCATTTTACTTCTGTCACTTACCAACTGTTGAAATATATGATGTAGTGCAGAACAGAATCTTTTTCCACAATTTTCCATGATTTTATGATGAAGATGTGGGAGATGAAACACAATATTTAGAATCACATTAGGATAACAGTTGATACCTGAACTGTTTTCTAACTGGTATCCTACTATATCATCAACACTTTCTATTTTTTTTCGTTACACTTTCAACTTTCTCTTCAGTTGCTTTCTTTTCTTGAACCGCAGTTGAATCCATGACATATTTCCATTTTGGACACACTATACTTTTCTCACATATGGGATATTGACCTAAATCAGAAGCATAAAGTCTTCCTAAACGATTGTACTCTCTTACACAAATTGCATCAGCACCAACCTTTTTCTCATCAGAATCTATCAAATACAAACCAGACAATGTTCTTACTCTAGACAATGCAACATATGCCATTCCCTCTTTGAACACCGCACTTCCAATATTTACAAAAGCTCTGTCTATACTTAAACCTTGAGATTTATGAATAGTTACTGCATATGTGAAAGACAGAGGAAACTGTTGTCTCCGAACATACAAATCTTTTACAAGCAAAAAACGTACAACACAATGCCCAATCTGATTTACCTTCTTAATCTGATCAAATTTTATAATCAAAAATTCTATTCCATCTCTATTCTAAAAATTTACAAAATTAAAACTTTTCCCATTGCCTCATTTACTAAACCTTCTTCTACATTCAAATTACGCCACAAAATTACCCGACAGTTTATACATACATGTAAAGTCTTTTCTAAGCCTGCAGTTTTAGATACAGACTTTTCCAAAGAATGCAACTTAACCTGTAGTTTCTCAGTAAGAAGAATTGTCACTTCCTGGTGTTCGATTTTATCAATAGCTTCAATTTCCACAATTTGTTGTTTTTCCAGTTTGAGAAGTTGTTGATTAAATGTAGAGCACTCTTGCAGTGTAGGCATTAGGCAAACTATAGACTTGTTTTCTGCAAGCATATTGTACATTACTTCAGCTGCTGTGTTTCCAGTTGTAAACAAATTCCTTAGTAGCTGACTTTCTAAAGCTTGTTTACCATGTTCCGTCAAGACACCAATTCTTAAGTCTTGAAAAATATTTCCATAATCTTCATCACTTGCTTGGCGCATATTCTTAACAAGTTCTTTATATTCAAAATGTAACCAAATGTTCACATTTCCAATACTTCCCAAATATTTCCTTGTTTCTTCATGGACAAGTGTTTTAAAAACAGGTTGTCCTTTTACAGGAGTAAGTTGTAGTAGGAAATTAAATGTTTTCCTCCAAACAGAACATCTTAATCTCTTTTTATAATCTGTTGCATTCTTAAATGTACAAAGGCAATCATTAAGTTTGAGACCATGCTCACCTCATCAATGATTAAAAGTTTCATTTTCTTCAATACTCTTGAGACTTCATAACAAGCTTCTCCAGCTAGCTTCTGATATTCCAATTTATTATCATGTTCAACAGGTAGCATAAGTAATCAATGTAAAGTAATCCCTTTAATGTTGTGTGCTGCTAATCCAGTTGGAGCTGTTAAAACACAAGATAAATGTGATTCTGTCGTTTTCTGTAGATAACTGGCCAAAAATTTAATTAAGAAACTTTTTTCTGTTCCAGCTTGACCACTGATGTACAATAGAATAGGTTTAAATGATAAACATTGGCATTCTTTTTTTCCATGCAGCAAATCATGTTGTACCTGCTCTTTCACTTGTAGATATATTTCTTTTGCTGAATATGTAGTTGTACTTCTAACTTTTCCAACTGAATAATATCCTGTTGTGCTTGTTGCATTGGAGTTTCTACCTCATTCATGGCTATTGCTGCTTCATTTTCAATAATTGGTTGTCCCAGTGTATCTTGATTCAGTGGACCAGAACTTTGACTACTTTGGGAACTTTCTCTAGCTATTTCAGCTGCAATAGTACTTTGAGTTCAATCTCATCCTTTAACATTTGTAAATAAGTTGGGAAAATGGTGCACTGAATGCTGTCTTCAGTTGCATTAAAAGAATGTTCATAGCAGTCAAAGTCTCCAAGTAATTCTGTTTCACTACGCCAAGGCTTGAACAGTTGTAGAAGTGCTAAATAGAACAATTCTCTCTTATCTGGACTTTCGCAACTGAGTTTTCTGTGGTTAATAAGATTTCCTTTGGCATGTTTTACTAAACATACATCACATCCAATTACTGCATATTTCTCTTCTTTTATATTTTCTGTAACTTTCCTTTTAAACCTGTAATGTTGAAGTATTTCATACAGACATAGATTTACGAGACGTGGAATCCTTTTGGGATAGTATGTATTCAACATATTAGTTTTAACAATATCCGTACTTTTTGCTTCATTCTGTGCTAAGTATTTGAATTCTTGTAAAGATTTCAATACTCTATTCCGTGTGGAGGTAAGACCTACACTTACCCAAATGATTCCTCTTAACTTTGAATATAAACTAGATGAGCTCAAGCGATCCGAACATTCATAGGATCCAATCTCTTGAAGGGAAAGCATTTTCAAGCTGAAGCTGTACAATTTCTTGCTAAGACTCTTCTCTGCTGAAATTTCTTCCCATATTCTTTTCATCTCTGTCTTTTCAGATTTGGTTATATATGATGCAACATAGCGAGCAACAGCAATTGAATTATCTACAATATGCTTAATATCCATGTTTGCATTCCACATTTTCAAAATAACTGGATTGTAGTCATTAATGTACTTTGAAGCTTCATTCTTTTTAAGTTGTATGTATTCTTGGGAGATTTCCGAGTTATTGTATGTCTTACTGCTGACAAAAAACTATTTACTCTTCCTTTAGAAATGATAGGACGTGGGAATCCAAAACGACATTTTGTATAAAATTTCCCTTTACATTTGTATTTTCGTCAGCAGTATTGCCCACATTGATGACTTTGAAAGCGCAAAACTTGTTGGCTCAGGCTCTTCTCTCCACCCAATTACAAAGAAATGAAGTTTTATCACTACTATGCACGCAATTCTATGCATACCGACTAGCTATTCTAGAGAAATTCACAATTATACCCATACTCCGCCTCACACTACTCCACAGAATATTCTAAAAACAGCAAGAATGAACGTTATAAATAACAAGAATAAAATTAACATTTCTAACATGATTAAAATGTCACCTAGAACCCAACAATCTAATGTCTACTTCTATGCACTACACTAAGAGAGCATGGAAGGCAGAGCAGCTTGAAGTATAGAGTTTCTTAGGAAGAGACGCTCTGCATGAATTGTAGACAGCAGTGTAAGTAGTGTTAAAGTTATAAGTTGTAAAATACTTAGTTATATTTTGTGCCGCGGTACACAGCGGTAGGTTGGCAGTATGCTGCAGTACATGCGGATGAGAAGGTAGTATGTGATTGGTTAATGGCTGTGTTTACCAAAGATAAAAGGCAGCCATATATTTTTTAGCACAATTTGGCTGCGTTCTGGGTTAGGGTCTTAGATATTGGGAAGTAGTTGGTTTTATTGTTGTTCCCTACCTATTATCACTTAATTAAAGTGGTAATAGGTAGAAAAATGTATTTGTAATTTTCTATATACTTTTACAGCAGTTTAGGGAGAACTGCTCATTTAAAAAAAAACATTTAAGTAGCACTGTAATTTGTAGACATTTTTATGCATATTTAATTATGTTAAATATAGAAAATACACTTTAGTACACTATATTTGGTACTCTACATTTTATAAAAGGTATACAAACTTATAAAAAATTTCCCTATTTATTACCACTTTAATAAAGTGGTTATAGGGAAGGGTAAAATATCAAACCTAATACTTATCTATATCTAAAAGCGTAACGCAGAACACATCCAAAGTGTACCTAAAGACAAGATGGCTGCCTTTAACTGTTATCAAAGCAGTCATTAGCCAATCACAAAATGACTTGTCATTGCTATGTACCATGGTGCTTCTATGAAATACAGCATAATTTCATGAAAGAACCTCAACACATATCACCAAGTTAAAATAATGTATAACGTAAAAAATACTTATCTGTGCGCGCCATAATGGGCAATCCTGTTGAATTTTATGGAAATCCGTCCAGCCGTTTTTGTGCTCCACAAATATATGTAAACTGCATTGATGGAAAAACGCGCTTTGGGACCCCCTTTTTATCTTTGCACCTCCTTGACCAATCACTGTGAATCTTTCCATCCTCTGGCAATGTAGAAAAATCTATAGGTCTGGAAGTTTTTGTGGAGCTTCATCAAATGGTTGCAAAGTTATTATTGGTGAAAAATCTGAGGAATTCCTATCTCTGTAACTCTACCGATAACAACAGTCGGGCTACCGCCACTCTGCTGTATGTATATATATATATATTCACTTAAAAAACCACAGGTTTCAGGGACGTTATAGTTAGTTGGACATTTCACTCGCGCCCCAGCAATGCACTGCTGATGATGTCACATATTACATCATTCATGATATGGTCAGTGACATCACTGATGACATCACTGATGACATCATCCAGTGACTGTGTGTTTCTGTAAAGTTTAAATATGTTTTATATATATGTATGCCAAGGTGTATTGAAGAATGAGTGGGTGTATAAGTGTCTGAATGGATGATTTAGTAGGTGCGTGACTGACTGTATAAGTGAGTGATTAAACGTGTCTTACTGAATGCATGGGTTTGTGACTGAACTGTGTGAATGTCTGTATCAGTCTGTCAGTTGGTGTGTAAGCGGCTGCATGGGTTGGTGAGTAGCTACATGAGTGTCTATATGGGTTATTGATTGGTTGTCTGAGTATCTGTATGGGTGCCTGAGTGTCTGTGTGGGTGGGTGGCGGGGGTATAACTCCCCGCATGGATGTGTGAGTGGATGATTCACTGGGGTTCAAGAGTACATTTGTGAAGGGCTGTATGGGTGGGTGAGTATGTGTATGGGTGTGTTGGTGAGTGAATGGATGTCTCAGTGGTACATGTGTGAGTAACTGCATATGTGAAAGGCAGTATATGTGAGTGTTGGAGTATATAAATGAGTATATGTGAGAGTGAGTGATTGTGAGAGTGGCTGTTTGGATGAGTGAGTGCTTGTATCAGTGATTGTATAAGAGAGTAAGTATGTGTCAGTATCTGTATGAATAAGTGAGGTGGTGTGTGTATAACTGTATAGGTGAGTAAATGGGAGTGTGATTGATTCTTTGCATGACTGACTAGGTGTGTGAGTAACTCTATGGATGAGTGGCGGTGTGTGAGTGTCTGTATAGGTGTATGAGTGCATGTGATAGTGGCTGTATTGATGAGTGACTGCATGTATGAGTGACTGTATGGGTGAGTGAGTGGATGTGTGTGTAGACCTAGGAGCCAGTGAGTGGGTATGTAGTAATTGGTATTGGTGTGTCTATGGTTTCGAAAATGGTAGTCTGTATTTTAGAGTGGGTGTATCAAAGGTTATATTAGGGTGTGAGGAGGTGCATCAGATTATCAAGTGGATGATGTCATCAGTGATGTCATTTGAGATGTCATTAGTGATGTCATCAGTGATGTCACTGACCATGTCATGAATGATGTAATATGTGACGTCATCAGCAGTGCATTGCGGGGGCGCGAGTTATAGTTAGCTCAACTAACTATAACGGTCGAATTTCTCTGGTTTTGTACGAGTGAAATGTCCAACTAACTATAACGTCCCTGAAACCTGTGGTATTTTCAGTGAATTTCTAAGGTTTTTTTAAATGCTAATTTCTAACTATAACGTCCCTGAAACCTATGGTTTTTTTCAGTGAATTTCAAAGGTTTTTTAAATGCTAATTTCTAACTATAACAACCTTGAAACCTGTGGTTTTTACAATGAATTTCAAAGGTTTTTTAAATACTAATTTCTAACTATGCCTACAGAGGTAGGACATGTGCAGAAAGAGGAAGAAAGGTGCAGAAAGAAGCAAAAGATATGCAGAAAGTGTAGTGTAGTTCCTATAGTACCCCTGCAGGACCTGCGCTTTTGGATAACATACACTGTGGGCCTGGTGCCAGACTGATTCTGAGCACCCCCATCGCGTATGTTAGCCTGTTTGCATTAGCTAGCTCACAGTGCCACTAGAATCTCCTTTTTATCAGAGAGATTAGTTTTTGGCAACCTCAGAACACGACAACCCTGATTCCTCAGACTCGTGGAAACAATGTACTACTTTTCGCTCAGTCACTTGTGCTTGCTCATTTGGTCTCAGAGAGTTACACAGAAGAAACAGTCAAGCGTGTTTACAATAAGAATTTATTGCACAGTTCTTCTACTATAAAATATATGTGCTGTGACAACTGTTAAACAGTAGCAGAGATATATGATCAGCAGTACAGTGAATAAAAAGGGAAAGTACAGTTCTACCATTTTGCAATAGTCATGAGCATATACATGAATATAAAATGCATTTATAAAATAAAGTGCATACTCCTACAATGCCTGTCTAGATGTACCTAAGTGTACCTAGCATGTGAGTAGGTGTGAAAGAAGCCAAGAATCCCGCTAGGATTTAGTCAAACCCCATTACCTGAATAATGAGAGTGTGGGACCTCGTCCTGGTCTCGAGTTGGACACCCCCCAAGGGATGATTAGACCACTGTCAGCTGGAGTGACTGCATGCAGGAACCTCAGCGTCTCTGGTCAGTGTGTCGGCCTGGAAGTCTCAGATCCCTCTAACTACTGATAGCAAGAGGTGCTGTATTTATACAGAAAAGTATAGAGTCCCTTTGTCCCTTGTGTCTTGTGTTGGCCATTGTTGGGTATGAAGATGACGTATGGGATGAACCGTTTACGTAGATGTTTATGCAGGTGGATTCTAGCCCCTGCCTGGTTTCCTAGAACTCTTATGAATATTTAATCATACTGGATGAGCACATCGAAGATGGTATAGGGGGCCATTGTTCGGGAAAAACCCTCCTTCTGTAGCCAAACCACAGTCTAGATAAGGTTCAGTCCTCAGCGCCCATTATTGTGGAGAATAGGGAACTAATGTAGGTGAAAGATTATGCCTATATTAGGGCATCTCAAACCATGCCTATATTAGGGCATCTATATGAAACATAACACCCACTCCTCTTAATAGTCAACAATAATAAACAATGACAGCAAACTACTAATTCATACTAGGTGGTAGCGCATATAATTGTCAGTGAGCCACATAAAAACATTTTTTTAAATTGTAAAGGCATAATAAAAACATTTCTAAGAGGGGAAAAATGTGTAGAGTCAGTTTTTGAATTTGTACTCAAGCTAAAGGTCTAGCTGAGTTCATTTATAGAATTTAAAACTCTTACAAGCGTTTTAGAAGGCCATGCTTTCTCTAGCAACAGTGTCAATTTAGTAGGAATTGTTCCAAATTTAATCAGAGTTGAAATGAAAAAGGAAACTCCGAATTCTTTCCCAGCACATGATGAGCCAACTGAAGATTAAGTGTCCTGGCTGGGAGACGCAACATCAAGGTCACTTGCTGTAGGGGACGGGAATTGTAATATTTCACACAGTACGTCGATGGAGCACAGATGATATTCAGTACTGCCCCTAGTTGGCATATCGGCAGCCGGTGCTGTAGTCGATAACTCAGTGCCCGAAGTGCTAGTTGTAGCACTTGTGCTGGTGTCAGCGCTAGTGGTGGCTGAGCTGATGCTCACCTCAGTTGTAGCAAAAGGCACCTGCAGGTTTTCAAGGAATGCATTCGTCAGGATAGGAATACGCTGGGGACACAGCCGAGTGTGGGACCTCAGCGGTTCCAGCCTCGTGTTCAAGTCCACAGGCGTCTCCGACTCGAGTGTCAGACAAATGTCCAACACGCATTCTTCACCGCAAAACAGGCATCGAAGAACAGGTAAGATGCAGTCCATCCAGACTGGTCTAAACGATAAGAACCAAGAAGCACTCAGTTCTCATAGGCGAGGCACGCCCAGATGTTGTACCATGCGCTCACGGTATCTACGTTCCAGAAGAGCTTTCACCATTTCGTTCGTGATTGGGCCGTCCATTGCGTATCAGGAAAATGACGATCAGGATTCCAGCTATTAAAAGCAGTATCAGAGGTAAACCTCCAAAGATGCTTCCAAATACGGAGTGTATAAAATTTGGGATAACTCCGAGGACTGTTTGGAAGGTGCTTAGAAAACCTGACCCTATGGTCTTAAATAGGTGTACAATACCACTCGTATCAGACATGTTAAAGATACGACCCACCATTTCTATGAAATGAAAGGGGCAGTTTGTACGAATAAGTGCCTGTATCTCGGTCGAGGTCCTTGCAACTTGAAGATCAAAGGTCTCTCGAGCGGAGGTTAAGGGTACAGTTTGCTGTAAAAGCATGGCTTTCATTCTGCTCAAAGTGTCAAATTCTATCAAATATATCTCTAACGAAGGCCACACAGGCGCCTCCCTGACTATACTTGTTGGGGGAAACAATACTTGCATACAGCAAGTAACCCTGGCGTTCACGGTGACCAGATAGGCGATGCCCGGAAGCATGCCACAGTAACCTTGATCATTCAGCATCAAGTAACTCCCATTCGAGAGTAACTCGAAAACTGGTGTGATCACGGCAGCTGGAGTTCCTTTCATGTGGCAAGACAGATTCGCCACCGAACCATTACAAGCTCCGTGTAAAATAATGTCCTGACACATGAGAGAGCCGCTTAAAGCGTTCTTGCAGTTTGTACCACTCAGAAACACTTCACAATCCCCACTCCAGCATCGAAATCTATATGGTAATTCCCAGGATTCCTTAATGTATTCTTTACCCAATTTTTCATATCTGCCTGCCTGCCTTTGCTCAAGGCAATACTGAAACTGAAAGGTTGTGACCGGGAGAGTGATATGGCCGTGGATTAGCCATTCTCTTGATGGTGATTCCGCCACTGTGAATGGTAGCCTGTCCAGTTTTTCAATACGCAGCATCGTATATTTAGCTCCCCTTTGTGCCATTTCTATCTGTGTATCTGTTAGATTGTATTAAAAAAACAGAGATGTACTGTTTATAAAACGCCAAGGCACAAAGCCTGCATGCAAAGATTGCATCGTCCAGCTTAATAACATAATAGAACGTAACTGAGATTGGCCGTGTTGTAATATGGCTAAATCCTGTTCCAGTATGTCGATAGCAGAAGATACAATGTTGCCCAATGAATATATCCTGGAGGTCAAAGTTGTTAACCCATTATCTACCACAGCTAAAGCTTTTTCTAAGTTTATACTGTCTATTTTCCGTATTCTCTCTGCGGCCTCTTGTTGGGAAATCTTCCTGTTTTCATTTTAGACAGCATAAATGCTTGCATATATGAAACGTTTATGACGTGTTTTCCTGGGTCCTAGTAAAAAGTCCCTAAGATCCATGTCAAGTGAGAGTAAAGATAAGTGTTGTTTCACTTCTGCAAGTGTTGAGGTTTCTAGCCAACCGAGGCACAACCTCCCAACACTATAGGATGTCACTACCCCTGGATGTTCTCTCTGTACATACCGTGGGTCTGGCCTATGGATACTGAGTCCCTCGGTGATGTTCAGGAATCGCTTATGACAGCCATTCGTGTCTAAGGGCCAAACCACCCACTGTTTCCAATTTGGGTCTGTTCTATTGTACTTTAAGATGTCAACCACTGTTGCCCCTTTTGTAGTTGAATTCTGCCACCCCCCATATGTCGGTGTTGGAAACCTAGGGGTGTTCAGGTCCTTGCTCTTGGCTAGTCCAAGACAGGATGCCTGTTGCACAGTATCATTTAAAAAGATCATCTGCTGCGGAATGAGGCATGCTCTAAATAGTGCCTCAGTACCCTGGACTTGCCAGTCCCTTGAACCCCAAACTGATTTTAAGTCAATTTCGTCTTTCCATAGGTCGAAACCCTGTTCAGGCAATTGGGCCAAGAAGGAAGCAGAGTAAATCTGTTTAGTGTTTGTCAACATAATTTTCAGTGCTGATGTTGGTGCAACCTTATAGTAATATGAGACTGGATCTGTGGTGTTAAACCCTGAAAAGTATGAAAATTTCTGTGCAAACGTTTGTGAACTACTTTTGGTGGTGTTGGGCAATGTTCCCACTGATGGTACTCAAAAACATTCCTAGGTGAAATGGATTTGTGCAGGAAATGATGACCATAATGTTGATAACAGTACAATGTGTCATAATCTGAAGAACCCTCTAACATTTCATTATTAGAAAATGCAGCAGTTTTCTCTAAATCAGACAACATGTTATTAATTGTTTCAGAGTCCCAATCATCAGAAAATGTACTTGAGGTAATGATATCACTTAATGAAATTTTAAATACATGATTAATTTTTAAAAGCTCGGTCGGACCGAATATGTTAAAATCAACCTTGTCCCATACTATACCATCCGGTATAGGAACTGCTGTAATGTTCACTGATGACAAGTCTCTTTGCTTCACGATGTGATGATGGATGTGGCTTCAGTAGTATGTTGACCTTTTGGGCTGTGGAACTTTGTTGAAGATAGCGTCCATAAATAAGCATACTAAAAGTTAGTACTAAGCCAAGCCAGAAAAGAAAAACAATATCCCAGAAATTACCCAGAGTTCAATCCAAGGCGATACCAGGTATGTCTTTTTTAGAAAGTGAAGAAAGTTCTTTATTTGCTGCTTGAATGGTGTTTTGGCTGGCGTCGTTTCCGGCTCACTTGGATCCAGAGAGAACGTATCAAAGTTCATGAAATAGCCAGAAGCAGTTCGATCAATTGTAGGAATTGCATTGGGATTAGTTGAAATGTTATTTTTCTCTTGACGAGGCATGTTGATGTAGACTTCTGTATTAGGTCTAATTGCAACTTGTGAATTAATCTGATGTTCATTTTGAATTTGAATGTCTGGTTCAAGTGGAACAAGTTCCATAGCATTGTTGCTTAGTACTTCATTCCTTACAGGTGGCTCTTCAAACGTGATGAGTCTTTCTGTTTGAACTTCTTGGATTGTAGCGAGAGGAGGGCGTCTGCTACTGTGGAGACCAGGAGGCCTACTGCTTATTATTGGCCACATAGTGTGGTTTGATTAAGTGGATTGAGACAAATCTTTTTTCCTTTTTCCCGGCAAGAGGCGGCAATAGTACAGTTCTTGTTCCTTGTACTGCAAGGACTGGTACAGGTGTTCTGTATGAAGGTCCAAATTCCTTTTTGTCCGCAATTTTCTCTCTGACCAGATCCCAGACTTTTGGGATCCAGACAGGTCTTGCCGTGTCCTCCATGACTTCCCCAGTGGCGGTTTGCTTTAGTCGGACATTGCTTTGTTTTGCCCTGGATTTATTTAGATCCTGTAAAACAGCCAAACGATCATGGATATCAAATGGTTTTTCATCCGCCACTGCGCCTTCACAATCAAGATCAGGTACCCACATTTGTGTCCCAAAGAGGACTTCATATGGAGTGACACCCCCTAGAGAGTTTCTTGGCTGGTTGTTTAATGCCGGCTGTACCCCATAAAGGTGTTTGACCCAACTACCGCCCTTGCCTAATACCCTAGCTGTTAAAGATTGCTTTAAGTCCCGGTTTTTCCTCTCCACAACCAAATTTCCCTCTGGATGGTACGGAGAGGAGTACCGCAATGCTACGCCCATTCCTTCCCCGGCCCTGCATTTGTAAGTCCGAGAGCTAAATGCAGGGCCGCGGTCAGAATGTAACATGCTAACTGTGTGTGTGCCGATAAAGACTTGCAAATCTTTGATAACAGTTCGAACGTCAGCCGAGCGCTGAGGCCATGCCCATAGGAATCTCGAGCAGGAATCCACTGCAACCATGATATATTTGTAAGCCCCGTCCATTTGTAAGGGGCCGCAGTGGTCCAAGTACACACATGCGAGAGGTTTGTCTGATTTTAATAATGGCGTCTGCGCTGGTTTTGCTACCGTGGAGCCTTTCATCTGCTGGCAGATGTCGCAATTCAAGACATAGGGGCCGATTCCGATTCGGGCCGGAAAACATACCGACCGACTCAGTACGGGAATTTAGTCTGACCGACTCGGACCGGCACCGCACGACCCGGGTAGTACGATGAAATGCATGTGAAATCTGACAGACTCGGACGGAATACAAAACGACCGACCGAGCCGGACGGAAACAAGGCATCCGGCCGGGAAATCACGCGAAATGAACCGACCGACACGCACTCGGATTGAACCCGAACGAAACGTACCCGCGAACTCCGACCCGCGTAGTACGATGCTGTGCGTGCAAAACACGACCGACTGGCCCGGAGCACAAGCCGTACGACCGACACGCATACAAAACCCAGCCGAAGCAACCCAATACTACGCGACCGACTCGTACGCCGCATATGAAACCTAGCTGACACACAGCGGGAACGAGTCGGACAAGATCGCACCAGACAACTGCAGCGTCCTACTCGGACACAAGAACGACTCCTACATGCACCAAAAACACCAAGGAAAAATAAAAAAAAAGGGCCAAACAAGCAACCACTAAGCCAATAAATACAGGGAGGAAAAAAATGGAACAAGGACACACCTCCAACTCCACCTACATAAAGGCCACAAATCCCGACCATGATCCCTTGCAAATTCCACTGACCTGCCAGACAGAACACCATCACACAGCAACCACAGACACACTCACAGCTCATACATCACACAAGCCACACACCATTACCACACCTACAAATAGCACCCTCACACACACCCAGCTAAACCTACACTCACACACCCCCACTTGTACACACACACACATCAATCACCACCACCACCCATCACCATGCCCCCAAAGAAGAACCATAAGTTCCAAGATTGTGAATTGGAAATCCTGGTAGACAAGATCCTGAGGGTAGAGCCACAGTTGTTTGGTACATTGGTACAACAGACCCCCATGTCGCAGAAAACCAAGATGTGGGCGAGGATTGTCGACAGGGTCAACGCACAATCACCATGTTTGCGCACAAAGGAAGACATCCAGAACAGGTGGTATGATGTGCGCAGGAGGGTCAGGGACCTACTCAAAAGGACTACCTCCTCAGCCAGCACACCGGCAGTGGCCCTCCTGCAAAACCAGTATACCTCAGGCCCTGGGAGGAGAAGGTGCGGGCCATCCTACCACCAGTGAGCGTATACGGACTAACAGACATCCCAGAGCCTGGTGAGTACACAACTAATATACACAATATGGTGTGACTACACACACACATCACAGTCAAGGGGATAGGCAAACCATGCACACTTAGCAAATACACACCAACCAAAAGATATCCATCCCAAGATGTGAATGCTAGTCAGACAAACACAATACCTGCCATCCCATAGTGATATGTAACTGTGTCATGACATCTACAAACCTAACAACAAATACTGCAAGGCAGTGGCACAAATAGAACCAACAAATACTCCCAGATATTTACCCACCACTAGAACACCACCTCACAGGGAAGCTCACTGAAAGGAAGGAATTCTGTGTATGCTGGTCAAGTCAGTGTAGCCAATAGCATGATGGGAGTGGTAGTCACAGATATTGGTCACACCCACAATTGGCCCATCAACACCACTCTGAACCATGCTCACATCACAGGGAGTGGAAAACAACTGACAAGATGGCTGACACTGGCTCCTGCTGTGGGGAGCACAAGGCCCTGCTGGGAACTGGGCACCAACAAACAACAGAAACACACTGTCAGCCATCTTGCCATTGCTGTCACACTCACACACACTGAAGTCCACTCAAAAGGAAGGACGGATGGGCATGCTGGGAAGGGGGGTGGTGTAGGCAATAGCATGATGGGAGTGGTAGTCACAGATCAACATCTCACACCCACATGGCCCAGCAAGTTAGCACTGAAGCATGCACACCTCACAGGGAGTCAAAAGCCACTTTAAAGATGTCTGACACTGGCCACAGCTGTGGGGAGCACAAGGCCCTGCTGGGAACTGGGCACCAACAAACAACAGGACCACACTGTCAGCCATCTTGCCATTGCTGTCACACTCACACACACTGAAGTCCATCCAAAAGGAAGGACGGATGGGCATGCTGGGAAGGGGGTGGAGGCAATAGCATGATGGGAGTTGTAGGCACAGATATTGGTCACACCTCACAATTGGCCCATCAACACCACTCACAACCATGCTCACATCACAGGGAGTGGAAAAGGACTCACAAGATGGCTGACACTGGGTACTGCTGTGGGGAGCACAAGGCCCTGCTGGGAACTGTGCAACAACCAACAGCAGGACACCACTGACTGACATCCTGAAAGACAACTTGCACTCCCTGCAATGGAAGCACGTTCCATGGTGGGATATCTGGCTGGGTGGGAAGGAGGACTCACAGCTATGACCATAGTTACAAGGACCTCCCCTCACACACCCCCTCAACACTAACTCCACATAACCTACCTGGGAGAATGCAATGCCTCACATCCTAACTGAAGATCCCACAAAGAACCACCACCCTGGGTTATGCTGTGTGAAGCACAGGGACACTCTTGGGACTTGTAGCCAAACAACTGCCAGGACAACACTCCCAGCCATCCTGTCAGCACAGGCACCCCACCCCACAGGGAAGCAGAGTCAAAAGGAAGGAAGGATGGCCATGCTGGGAAGGGGGTGGAGGCAATAGCATGATGGGAGTGGTAGTCACAGATATTGATCAGCCTCACAATTGGCCCATCAACACCACTCTGAACCATGCACACATCACAGGGAGTGGAAAAGGACTCACAAGATGGCTGACACTGGGTACTGCTGGGGGGAGCACAAGGCCCTGCTGGGAACTGTGCAACAACAAACAGCAGGACACCACTGACTGACATCCTGAAAGACAACTTGCACTCCCTGCAATGGAAGCACGTTCCATGGTGGGATATCTGGCTGGGTGGGAAGGAGGACTCACAGCTATGACCATAGTTACAAGAACCTCCCCTCACACACACCCTCAACACTAACTCCACATAACCCACCTGGGAGAATGCAATGCCTCACATCCTAACTGAAGATCCCACAAAGAACAACCACCCTGGGTTATGCTGTGTGAAGCACAGGGACACTCTTGGGACTTGTAGCCAAACAACTGCCAGGACAACACTCCCAGCCATCCTGTCAGCACAGGCACCCCACCCCACAGGGAAGCAGAGTCAAAAGGAAGGAAGGATTGGCCATGCTGGGAAGGGGGTGGAGGCAATAGCATGATGGGAGTGGTAGTCACAGATATTGATCAGCCTCACAATTGGCCCATCAACACCACCCTGAACCATGCACACATCACAGGGAGTGGAAAAGGACTCACAAGATGGCTGACGCTGGGTACTGCTGGGGGGAGCACAAGGCCCTGCTGGGAACTGTGCAACAACCAACAGCAGGACACCACTGACTGACATCCTGAAAGAGAACTTGTACTCCCTGCAATGGAAGCACGCTTCATGGTGGGATAACTGGGCTGGGGGAGAAGGAGGCCTGGATGGCAACCAAATACCACCAATGCTGGTCATGCACACACCTCAACATACACATTGACATGCCACAGGTTGGCAGGACAATGTGCTACACCAATATCAGTCTCTGACTGTCACAATTTAGGAGAATGCAATGTCCTGGCGCACATCCAGAGGTACAGTCACAACTGTCAGGTGTTTGAACAATTGATGCCAGTAGAAACATAACATACAATCTGTGTCTCTCCCCAAAACAGGTGATGATGGGGACACAGCAGCAGACGAGGAGGAGTCCCTGTCCCAGGCTCCGGGGAACACTGAGCTCACTGGTGTGGATCAGCCACTGCACTCCTCGGATGGCGAAGAACCAGCTGGAACCTTCGGTGTGAGTCATCATGCAGCACCAGCAGGACCAACATCTGCACCCCCTGCACCCACCCCTCCAACAACTGCCAACACACAGGCCACCCCTGCCAACACGGACAGACCAAGGACCACAGATGACAACAGCGCAGGGACCCAGGCCCAAACTGGAGCTGGTGACAACGAGCCCAGGAACAACACCCAAGTGGGCCCACGGTCACCTGTGCGTGCCACCGCAGGTCCTGCACGTGTCGCCAGGGGTGGTGGGAGGGGTGGTAGACATAGGTCGCTCTTTGCAGAGGGGTCTGGACTGCATGATGACCCACAACTGGCACGCATCGCGGATGCGTACCAGACTAGCACCGGAGAGGTCAGCCAGGTAGTGGGGATCCTCAAGGACATACAACAGCAGCAGGCTGCCCATCATGCCCGCTTGGACTCCCACATGTCCCGTGTCGACACACACATGTCACATGTCGAGACACACATGTCACGTGTCGAGACACACATGTCTGGCATGGAGTCCAAGTGGGACACATTGGAACAACTGACAGCGGTGCATAGGGACATACTCACATGCCTCCGCCAGATCAGCACCAACATGGCCTCACCTCCCTGTGTGCCCACAACAACTGCTGCTGAAACAACTGCAAATGCCACAGGGAGGGAGGAGGACTCTGGCAGAGAGTCCCCTGCACCGCCGCAGCCTGCACCTGAGGGTCCCCCCCCAAGAAGAGGGGCCGTCCGAAGAGGCCAAACTGAAAGTCCGATGGCCATCTACATCTCCCAGGAAGCCAACACCTGTTCTGGAACTTTTCCTCTGTGTGCAAACTGCACGCCCTGTTGAAGCCAACCCAACTCTCCCACATGACATGGGGAGCTCTAGTTGGCCAAATTCATCAGATGACTGTGGACTTTACTCTGGACATGTCAGCTACCAAGACTTCCAATACACATGGGAACTTTGGATTCCAATTACTAAGTACAGCACCCACCATCCTGTGCACCATCCTCACACCTGTATGTAAATAAACTCACCAATACACCATATCTGCCTCTGTTGTGATTCCAACGTGGTTTTTGTCATGTAGATGGTGATCTGCTAAATGACACTGTGCATGCTAACTGCTACAGCAAGTCCAACCCCGTCATGTCAGTCATGGCGACGTGACACATATGAGGGAGACACACCACTAGGGCCACACAACACATACACACCAGGGCCATCAGACTCATCACCTATACTGATGTTGCAACTAAATACAGTGGAATGCACAGACACGCCACCTATTCACAGTCACTGTCAACTAGACTACAGGTGCAGTAAGCAAATGTCAGTCAGATGTGTGACTACAGACAACGCACATCCCAAAGTGAAGCACAGGTTTATTACACATTTGCAACATGTTGTTTCCACTACAAATGCAAGCTAATCCAACCTGGCTGTGGCCACAAAGTCAAAAAAACAGAAGATAGAAAGTCCAGGGGTGTGTGGCACATCACCTGTAGGGAAACGACTGCTTCCACCTTGGAAGTTGAATCATGGATTCGGGGATCCAAGTTGATCAGACAACTCCGGCAGCACCCTGTGAAGGACAGACATGACACACAGTCAAAAACAATGAAGAACAGCACAGAACGGCAATACTCATGTCTAATACATGTCACGAGATAACTACACAAAACCAAGTTAGCATGTCAACACTGTTGGGCAGTACAGACCACCTGCAAGGACACATCGCTGCACGCATCCAGTCAAGTAGCACATGGGCACACTCAAACAGCACCAGAGCACCACACACACATATCATGCAAACTCAAATCATTGACATCACAACCCTCTGGAGACTCACATTCAGCTGAAGAAGTTGGTGATGAGCTGTGTGCGGACATCACCATCATCATCATCATCTTCACTGGCATCGTGACCCAGGCCAGGATCTTCCACAGGTGGCGGACGTTGGTCATCGTCATCCAGGATGAGAGGCAACTCCTTCCGCACTGCCAGGTTGTGTAGCATGCAGCAGACGATGACAATCTTGCACACCTTTGCTGGGGCATATGGGAGGGCCCCTCCTGTCTTGTCCAGGCAGCGGAAGCGGCTCTTCAGGAGACCAAAGGTCCGCTCAATCACCCTCCTCGTCCGACCATGTGCCTCATTGTAGCGCATCTGGGCTGGTGTCACAGGGTTCCTGAGGGGTGTCAGCAACCACGGCATGTTGGGGTATCCCGAGTCACCTACAGACAGACAATTGCACATTAGCCGATTTGAAAATGTGTGCGGAAAACAACATAGCAGAACACACACAATGGTACAAAGTCAGTACACACCAACAAGCCAGGCACGCTGGTTCGGCATCTGTGACATCATCCTCGGGATGCGACTACTCCTCATCACGTAGGCATCGTGTGCCGAACCGGGGAAACGGGCACACACATGTGAGATGGTCATATCTGCAAGACATACCACCAGAGCATTGATCGAATGGTAATGTTTACGGTTGCGGTATGCCTGCTCATGTGCCTGTGGTGGTATCAAAGACACATGTGTCCCATCAATGGAGCCAATTACATGTGGCATCCTCCCCAGGGCATAGAAGTCACTCTTGACGTCAGTGAGTCGTTGACGTGTTGGGAAATAGATGTACTGGTTGAGGTATCTCAACATTGCCCCCAAAACATCGCGTAGCACACGGCTGAACATAGTCTGTGACATCCCACCAGTAGTTGCCACAGTGTGTTGAAAGGTACCGGTGGCAAAGAAGTGTAGGGCTGCCATCACCTTCACCTTGGGGGTCAGCGCTGTAGGATACGGCCGGCCAGGCTGCAAATGTGGGGCCAACCGCACTGCCAAATCCTCAATCAGCTGCCTGGTGAAGCGGTACCGTCGGATGCTGTCACGTTCCACCATCGTTGCCAGGTCTGGGAATGGTCGATGGACAGCAGGAGCCCTGCAGTGCATAGGTGAAGAAAGCAAGATTGTCAGTCACCCCACCTATGTGCCGTTCACCATACTCAATTTCACATGATACATCATCAACATACACAAGTACTTGATGTGTGTGTCGTTCCGTTTGGACATATATGGCACCTACATGGACATCATCTAACATCTCTGTTCAACAAGTGTTGACAACAGGTTCCAGGGTGTGCTATGGGACACCATTAGGCTGTGTCACAGTACCCATTAACTGCTCTCACGTTCCACACACATACCACAGTGACATGTCTGGACAGATGCTCCACAGGCATCACAGCTCATTGACAGGTAGATTCCCAGGGAGCCTGTCTTGCCACATGGACACTGGCATGACATGGCGTATCATGTACACGTCAGAAAAACAAACATGACACCCACAGGTAGTGGGCCCTGTAGCCTCTGCAGGACAGACATGGACGTCTGTGACACACACACACACACCATCAAAGTTCATGCACAAACCACGTGGATGTGGAGACTGTCTCCCATTGTGCACATGGAGTCAGAGACATGTGATACACAACATGCACACAGACTGTGGAGGGACATCACTATTGTTGGAATGGGCCACCCTGTGACGTACATGCCTTCCCACATGTGAGCCTGGGGGTATGTGACATGTCATACACATACACAACCTGGAAATGTGACCATGACACATGCTCAGAAATGAAAAGTTGCACACCACAGTGGTCAGGTGCACAACACACAAAGGACCCTGTCCCCATTAACACGTGCACAGCCTGGGTGTGTCTGCCCCCAAGTGCCACCCCAAAATCCACATGTTCACCCCCATACACAGATAAGGTTATGCTGCCACACATGCCTCATAGACAGTGTGGACTGGGTGTGGTGTTGTAGGTGTGCCCCTGAGTCCCTGGAAAGTAATGTGGCTGGCATAGGTTCACCAGTGACCAGCATGGTGACATATGCGTGTGACCTGTCCAGGGACGTGTTGTAGAGCAATGGACCGATCGGTGTGCCCGGCCGGCCCATTGCATTGAATGTGAGCGGGTACGCGTTGTATGCCTGGTACGCGTTGCACAGCAATGGACCGATCGGTGTGCCCGGCCGGCCCATTGCATCGTATGTGAGCGGGTACGCGTTGTAGAGCAATGGACCGATCGGTGTGCCCGGCCGGCCCATTGCATTGAATGTGAGCGGGTATGCGTTGTAGAGCAATGGACCGATCGGTGTGCCCGGCCGGCCCATTGCATTGAATGTGAGCGGGTATGCGTTGTAGAGCAATGGACCGATCGGTGTGCCCGGCCGGCCCATTGCATTGAATGTGAGCGGGTACGCGTTGTATGCCTGGTACGTGTTGTACAGCAATGGACCGATCGGTGTGCCCGGCCGGCCATTGCATCGTATGTGAGCGGGTACGTGTTGTATGCCTGGTACGCGTTGCACAGCAATGGACCGATCGGTGTGCCCGGCCGGCCCATTGCATTGAATGTGAGCGGGTACGCGTTGTATGCCTGGTACGCGTTGTACAGCAATGGACAGAACGGTGCACACACATTGGCTGGGGCCTGGCATGGCAACGGACGCGTTTTCGAAGCTCCAACGAGTCTGATGCAGTGAATTCAGTTGGCCAGCCACAACAATGTTGCAAAATCATGGGTGTCATGAAGTTGAAGATTTGAAGGATGCTGTGGGCGTGTATTAGTGCTGCAATTCCATGGATAGGTCAAATTCAGAAGATGCAAACGACTTGGACCTATCACTTTGCACACATGGGACAGTATCTGCCTCTGCAGCACACATATAATGCTGGCTGTTCCCCTGAGAGCTCACTTGCCTGCACTACATGCTCCAGGACGACATCTGCCACCAACACTGCTGCTGTTTATGCATCCTCTGGCTCCTGCAATGGCACGTACTGTGGAGAGAGCCCCAGCCTTCAGCCTTGAGGAGAACCAGGCCCTGCTGGACAGCCTCCTTCCACAGTACAGCAAGCTGTATGGGACACCAGGGGAGCAGGTGAGTGTGCTGTCCACTGCCTCACTAATTGTGCATGTTGTCTGACTAGCAGGGCTTTCAGTGTGCACACCACTGGCTAGCATGCCCACTGAGTAGTTGTCACACCCCAAAGTGTGTAGTCACATGCACAGAACTGGTACAGTGCAGTAACAGTGCATTCCAACTAGGTTTACTTCCCATGCAATGATACCATGTAGTGACTGCTGGCAAACTGTTCATAGCCATTGTTGCACTGCCTGTGTACATCATATGCCCCTGTGATTGAGACATGTATATCCAACTGTGTGATGCACGTATATGTTGCATGTGTAGTAATGGCCTTTTCACTTTGTCATCCTCACAGGTTGATGCCCACCAGAAGCAGGAAATCTGGCTGACCATCGCCCGGAAAGTAAGATCCGTGGGGGTCTACAGGCGCAGGATCCGCAACTGCCAAAAGAGGTGGCAGGACCTTCGTGGCTGGACCCGGAGGATCGCAAGGGTCCAGCTGAAGCTGTCGCCTCCTCGCAGGAGGGGCGGACACCGGACCCTGACCCCCACATGCTCCGGATCCTGGCGGTGGTCTTCCCTGACCTGGATGGGCAGCTGAAGGACAGACAGCAGCAAGGAGGGGGTGAGTCCATGACTGCACTGTGCACTTTTTCTGCCATGCTATGTGCCCTCCTCTGGCCTGGTTAAACTTCCACAGTACATCAGTCATGTGGTCCAGGACCCATGTCCCTCATTTGTTACATGCCCACTTCTCCTCTGATACGCATATGTGTGGCCCTTATAGTCAGGAAATTGTCTAATTTGGGGACTGTGTCATTGCATTTTGCTTTGCTCAAGGTGGGGGACAGCATTTGTTCCCGTGACTATGTTGTGCAATTCATGGGTGGGTCAATTGCTTACACAATGCCTAAGTTCTGACATGTGATCTGCGTGTAACTTTGATATGTGGTCCGCTTGCTGCTCTGACTCACCACATGTCCCTGGGGAATGTGGCACACACCCATGCTGCTGGTGGGAACAATATTTGGGCCTCAGGAGTATGTGTATCCAGTGTGTCACACATGCTTAGCCACCTGCCTACTGTCCAGGACTCATCCCTCATACAGGTGGAGCTGGACAGTCATGCCTACTCCAGTGCATACAATACACTCTGTACTCCCACTCCCGTGTATCATCTGGCATGTTGTGGTCAGTGAAATGTACCCTCAGGTGTCTGCCTCTGTCTCATTGTGCTGTGTCTTCGTTGTCAGGACTACTGGTATGTTCATCGTTTGGGGCTCAGCATGCCATCTGAG
Organism: Calotriton arnoldi; assembly: GCA_963921515.1. NCBI lineage: Eukaryota > Metazoa > Chordata > Amphibia > Caudata > Salamandridae > Calotriton > Calotriton arnoldi. The sequence goes on from CAWUFW010002165.1 coordinate 2,013,406, forward strand.
ATGTGACCATGATAGACGATACTTCTGTGACTTATAGGTGTCTGATCACTTGACTGTGCACACAGGTGTTTGCGACTGTGACTTTCAAGCAGCTGTATTTTCATTCACAGCACACTGTGAGGTGCTCATGTTCAGAGAGTTGTGTTTCATGTCCCCCATATGTCCAGTTGGTATGACGTGGACAAATAGTAGTACAGATGATGTGGTTTTTGGGGGATGGACATGTGCACTTGTCGGTCACATAACTTGCATTCCCCATGCCCTCGGATTGTGACACAGTGCAGACTGTTGTTGTCTGGCTGCCATGGCCATGTGACTTGAGACAGTAATGTATGACTTTGCACGCATTACTGTGTCATGGCATTCAACTTCCTGGGACTGATCCTACAGGGGAGTGACATGTGCAACATGCACCCCATTGTGGCATTGACTATCCGGACATGGGTGCATCATGGTGTCTGGTGCTGGTATGCATCACATGCATTTCTAATTAGAATCTGGCCATCCCTTTATCCGGACACCTGCACTGACTCAGTGGCAAGAGATGTGATGTGTGCATGTTCACATGCTTCACCGTGTTCCCTGCAATGTCCAACAACTGTGTAGGTGGTGCATGTGTCCACACTGGGGTCTTACCATCAGACAGGCACCAGACAGATGGGTGCAAGGGCAGGAGGGGTGTGAGTCCCATGGTTGACCATCAGACTGACAATTGGCTTCCCCGAATCTGTGTGAGGACTTTAGGCAATGTTCAACTAAGGATGCCAGGGCTTGCTCTGTAATGTGCTGTACTTACTGTGGTGTGTGCGGTCAGTGCAGGTGACTGATGTTTGTCTGTTTCCCTAATTGTTTGCAGATACATCCACGGCCACAGGAGGGGACAGCTCCACGGACCAGGAGGAGCAGCGGAGGCAGACTGGGTCAGCATTGGACGAGTGGTCAGAGGGACCCAGTGGCACGGAGGGCAAGGGGAGCCACACCGAGGAGTCCTCAGCACCATCCACCTCAGCTGGGGACCACAGCAGCTCGGAGGATGACTCCCTTGTGGAGGCGGGTCTCGGCAGCCACCAAAGGCCAGCTAGTCTGTCTGGCCCAGCCACCACCACCACCACCGCCTCCCATCGGCTCCCATTCCTGAGGTCCGTGGAGGCTCCCGTGCTCGGGAGCGTGTCTCCTTCATGCCAGGCACCGCACCCCCTGCCCCTGTGTCCCCTGCTGCCCTGAGTGAGGAGTCTGTGTACCTCCTTCGGCAGCTCCATGTAGGGCAGACAGCAATGCTGAGTGTCCTCCATGCACACACCACTCTGTTGACACAGCTGGTGTCGTTCATGGAGGGCATCTCGACGGGTATGTCTGCCCTACAGAGGAGCAATAGGTCCATGGACTCCTCCCTGACGGCAGCAGTGTCCCTCCTCCAACAGTCCCTCACCCCTCCAACCTCTGCCCCATCCACACTTCCTGCCCCCTACCTGTCCAAAGCACATGCACACCTGCACAGTCATCCACACACACAGACACGAGCAGCACAGACACACCCAAGAGTAAGGCAAGACGTGCACACAAGCATCCTCAGGGAACTGATACCACAGACACAGGGGATGGGGAACACACACACACACAGGCATCCACATTCACTCCGCAGTCCTCCAAATCCTCTCCCTCCAAGACCCCTTCCCTTGCCTCGCCTGCTACCCCACCTACACAGCAGGTCTTCCTGTGTGACCTCGGCCTCTTCCCCACCATTCCTGCTGACCCAGCACACCAGGGGAAGAGGAAGTCCACCCACACAGAGAGGAGTGCCCCTCGCCCCCGGACACCCTCCCCAGGCGCAGGCAGACACAGGAGCCCATTCGGAAGTTCCCCCGGAGCAGGAAGAGCAAGACCCCACCACCACCACCACGCAGCTCCAGCGCCCAGTCTCTCTCCTCCATCCCCCAGGCCACCACTGCACAGGTTCCCCCGCCACACCCTGCCCCAGGTTCCCCCACACACCGATACCGCATCCCCAGACTGCTTAGGCCCTCCTCCCTGCCACTTGCTCTTCCACCCCCAACCCAGATGCTCTGCCTGTTAGTGGCACTGTTGTGGGGACCGGGTCCCCCCTCTGTCCTGCCCACCTCATCTGCCCACCCTTCCACTCCCTTGGAGTCATGCACTGCAGTGGAGTCCACAACCACCACGTCTGACTCGGGCACTGCAGTGGGTACCCAGTCCACTACATCAGTCCAGCCCACTGCAGTGGTTGCGGCACCCACACCAACTGACTTGTGTACCACGGTGGTGCCGGCCCCTCTGAGTCAGACACCTCCACTGCAGTTGCCGGTGACACTCCTGCACCCACCACCCCTTCACTGCCTCACTCTGCCATCCCCTGATCCTGTCCCTGCGGTGCCTGGCCTGCCCCTTGTATGCCCCTCCAAGGGTGATGTCCCCCAACCATACCAGTGCAGGCAAGCAATGTGTGACCAGTTGTCACTTCTCACCCCGTTGGTACTGTGATTTTGGACTGGCCATTGGCCTTAGTTTCTTTTGGACTTCCGTTTTTACCCTGACATTTGCTGAATAAAGCCTCTTTTTGTTTACTTTTGGGTTTTCTTTTGATGTACATGATGTGGATGAGTAGCATCCTGCATTTGCAGTTGTAATAGTGTTCACATCAGGACGATGAAGTGTTGCAGTGATGGACTCCATGTGGTCCATGGGATATGTGTCCTGTTGTATTCTGGATCTATGGCATCCTTTGCTACAGTCTGAGGGTGTAATGTTCAGCATTTGACACAGGGATGTCCTTTTTGCATTAGTAAATGAACATCTTTGTCTTACACTGATGCACATCTGGTGGGCTTACCACTGTTCAATGTTCCAATTTCCCTGACTGTGTGCCCAGCTCCACTGGACATGCAGTTTTGCACATCAATGTCGAAGGACTCATCTGTGTATACAGTGCAACTTGCTTGTCACGTATTTGGTGTGTGTGCAGATGACTGACATGACACCCCCGTACCCAGGCTGATGTGAGCAGAGCCTTCTGTGTGTTGTGGTTGTTGACTCACTGACGGAGTGTTCTGCTGACATGTTTGGGTCGTGCTCAGACAAGGTTTGGCACAGCGGACCTTCCACAGGAGTGGTGTGCCCTCATGGCAGTGTGTAATCTGGTGACATTGCGTGGGCCTGTGTTGTGTAAGCATGTCTGTGCATGTTCCCTTCCCTTTTCCTACACAGGCTGTGTCCCTAGGGATGTTCCTGTTTGTGATGCTTGCTGAGTTGTTCTGGGTTCATCCAGCATCTTGAACCTGGTTTCTCTGTGATGTGGGTGCATGGCAAACTAATGTTCATGAGGTTGTCATCCCAGGTTGTCTTTGTTGTCAGTGCTGGGGATGCGGGCAAATGCAGATGGGACACATTCAGGATTCCCCTTGGCACTTGTTGTTTACACGAGTAATGTGATTTACAGTTTGTCTTAGCTTACAGTGATTGTGACACATTGTGTGTGTGACAGCTGCCACTCCTCAGGGTCAGAGCTGCAATGTTGGTAGTTGTGTACGTGTGTTCTTCGTGTGTCACCTTGGCTTCTTCATTGGTGTGTGACTATGGCCAGGATCCCATTGATTGTGGTGGATTTCACATCATGCCCATGTACAGCATACTGTGCTGTGTGTCAGACATTGACAAGTCTTGTTGACTGGCCATGTGTGATGGGTTTCTGCACCTTGGTTCCCACCACCACCCCTGGTATTGTCATGGGTGCATGTGCAATGTCACCAGTCCATGTGAGCTTCACTGCTGCACATTGGTGTAGATCAGGGTGTGTGGTGTTGAGTGTGTGCAAAAGTGAGTTGTTGCACGGCCAGACCCCTACCTCCATATTGGCCTTGGCTGGCAGGCCGTGCTGATTGATTGGAGCTTGTGTAGGTGTGATGGTAGTTAGTTGCTCAGGACACATGGCTGGGGTTCACAGTGTGAACGACATCTAACATTGTCATCACAGTGGGATTATCATGCAGGCTAGTGTCAGCACAATATGGGGTCCCTGGGGGTAGTGCTGTGGTGGGTCTGTCTCTTGCTGTGTTAGTTGCTGTTCCTACAAGCTTGTGTGACATGTGTAATTTGTGCTCCCTCTCATCTAACAATGCCTGATTGCCCACATAGGGGATTTGGATCCATGAGTTACTTTTGTGTGGCACTGTATGTGCATCTGTGTAATTGGTATTGAGGCCTCATCATGTGTTGTGTGGTTGCCTGGGGACACTGGTACCCCCCTCACCTGTTGTGTTTGATGTGCAGTGTGGGTCTGCCTGTTTGTGCATCTGCACCACTGCATTGGCATATCTTTAGTGTGCTATTGGCTGTATGTTGTTTGGTGGGTTTCACCTGCTGTCCCTGGGACTCCTAGGTCATCAGTCAGCACAATGATCATTGTTTGTGTGTCCCATTGCTGCCATGGTATGTTATTTGTTCACCTCACATCTACAGTCTCCACAGGGTATCTACATTAGTGTGCCCATTGGTGCAAATATGTGGGTCTGCATTATGATGGTCACTTCTGTCATTGTGTCATTGATGGATGTTGACAGTGTCAGCCCCCATGGGTGATGTTTGTCTGCACATGGCCAAAGGTATGTCTTATTTGCACTGCACTGTTTGCCTCCCCCAATCTATGTTGCTATGGGACACAAGCACTACTTTGCCACTGATGTGTTTGTTGTTCTGTGACCAGGAATCATCCATGCAGTTTGGCAGTTGCAGCTTTTTCAATGTCAACACTTACATTTTGGTCACTGTGATGATGGGGGTTTATACCCCATTGCCACAATGTTCAAAATGTGCTTCAGCTATGGACCCCACACTTACCTTTTGGTCACTGTGATGATGGGGGTTTAGACCCCATTGCCACAGTGGTCATGGTCTGCTTGCATTGTGGGGGCCACACACATTTATGTGTGACACATGTGATAGGGGGGTCACATTGTATGTTCAAAGTCATGTTCAGTGTTGTGGGCATTTGACACAGTCTACACACGCTTGTCATGGTGTTGGGGGGATGTCTTTTTGTTGCATTCCTTATGTTGGTGTGTGCTTGTTGTGTCATGCATTAGCCATCCTGTGAGTGGGGGTGTTGTTGGTGGTAGGCATCCTGCCCCCCATGGGTAGAGGTGGTAGTAGTGGTAGGCATCTGGCACCCCCTGAGTAGGGGTGGTAGTAGTGGTAGGCATCCAGCCCCCCATGGGTAGGGGTGGTAGTAGTGGTAGGCATCTGGCACCCATGGGTAGAGGTGGTAGTAGTGGTAGGCATCCAGCCCCCCATGGGTAGAGGTGGTAGTAGTGACAGGCATACAGCCCCCCATGGGTAGAGGTGGTAGTAGTGACAGGCATCCAGCCCCCCATGGGTAGAGGTGGTAGTAGTGACAGGCATCCAGCCCCCATGGGTAGAGGTGGTAGTAGTGACAGGCATCCAGCCCCCATGGGTAGAGGTGGTAGTAGTGGTAGGCATCCAGCCCCCCATGGGTAGGGGTGGTAGTAGTGACAGGCATCCAGCCCCCCATGGGTAGAGGTGGTAGTAGTGACAGGCATCCAGCTCCCCATGGGTAGAGGTGGTAGTAGTGGTGGTAGGCATCCAGCCCCCCATGGGTAGAGGTGGTAGTAGTGGTAGGCATCTGGCACCCATGGGTAGAGGTGGTAGTAGTGGTAGGCATCTGGCACGCCCTGAGTAGGGGTGGTGGTAGGCATCCTGCCCCCCATGGGTAGAGGTGGTAGTAGTGACAGGCATCCAGCCCCCCATGGGTAGAGGTGGTAGTAGTGTCAGGCATCCTGCCCCCCCATGGGTAGAGGTGGTAGTAGTGACAGGCATCCAGCCCCCCATGGGTAGAGGTGGTAGTAGTGACAGGCATCCAGCCCCACATGGGTAGAGGTGGTAGTAGTGGTAGGCATCCAGCCCCCCATGGGTAGGGGTGGTAGTAGTGACAGGCATCCAGCCCCCCATGGGTAGAGGTGGTAGTAGTGACAGGCATCCAGCCCCCCATGGGTAGAGGTGGTAGTAGTGGTAGGCATCCAGCCCCCCATGGGTAGGGGTGGGAGTAGTGACAGGCATCCAGCCCCCCATGGGTAGAGGTGGTAGTAGTGGTAGGCATCCAGCCCCACATGGGTAGGGGTGGTAGTAGTGGTAGGCATCCAGCCCCCCATGGGTAAAGGTGGTAGTAGTGACAGGCATCCAGCCCCCCATGGGTAGAGGTGGTAGTAGTGGTAGGCATCCAGCCCCCATGGGTAGGGGTGGTAGTAGTGACAGGCATCCAGCCCCCCATGGGTAGAGGTGGTAGTAGTGACAGGCATCCAGCCCCCATGGGTAGAGGTGGTAGTAGTGGTAGGCATCCAGCCCCCCATGGGTAGGGGTGGTAGTAGTGACAGGCATCCAGCCCCCATGGGTAGAGGTGGTAGTAGTGACAGGCATCCAGCCCCCCATGGGTAGAGGTGGTAGTAGTGGTAGGCATCCAGCCCCCATGGGTAGAGGTGGTAGTGGTGGTAGGCATCCTGCCCCCCATGGGTAGAGGTGGTAGTAGTGACAGGCATCCAGCCCCCATGGGTAGAGGTGGTAGTAGTGACAGGCATCCTGCCCCCATGGGTAGAGGTGGTAGTAGTGGTAGGTATCTGGCACCCCTGAGTAGGGGTGGTAGTGGTGGTGGGCATCCAGCCCCCATGGGTAGAGGTGGTAGTAGTGGTAGGCATCTGGCACCCATGGGTAGAGGTGGTAGTAGCGACAGCCATCCAGCCCCCCATGGGTAGAGGTGGTAGTAGTGGTAGGCATCCAGCCCCCATGGGTAGAGGTGGTAGTAGTGGTAGGCATCTGGCACCCCCTGAGTAGGGGTGGTAGTGGTGGTGGTCATCCAGCCCCCCATGGGTAGAGGTGGTAGGAGTGACAGGCATCTAGCACCCCCTGGGTAGGGGTGGTGTTAGTTGTTGGCATCCAGGCCCCTATGTGTATATGTGGCATTGGTGATGGCCATCCCGCCCCTATGGTGCTGCTGGTGTAAGTAATTTCTGCATCCCTCTGTGTGTGTGTGATATGTCGGGTACGTGTAGTTTGTTTTTGTGGTTGGTGTCTGACTTACCTTCTGCGCCGTACGCGTCCGTGCCTGTTCCGGTAATAGATGTAGAGTATTGGTAGGACCTGCGCGATGGGATTCATGGTTGGTTCGTCTCGTTCGTCTTTCTCTTTGCTTCGCCTCGTCCTCGTCGCTGGCGTGTTCGTCTCGTAGCCGTGGATCGTCTTGTGGCGCGAATCGGAGCTTATGTACGCCTCTCCCGGATGCTTTGACGTGCCGTGCGTAGCGACGGGTTCGGCGTGTACGGAAAGCGCATCGTACTTGTCCGGCCGGACGGGGCTGCATTGTGGCTTCCGTGCGACTCGATTCTGCGTTTCCGGATCCGCATCGGTCGGAGAACTGGACCTGTATTGGGTGAGTACGACTGGGTCGGGATTTGGGCAGTTGTGCACATCGTACTTGCTCGTTCGGACGTATGTGCAAATCGGTCGGGAAACAGGCATTCGCCTGGCTTTTTTCCCGGCCGAATGGTATTAGGTGCGCCTCCGACCGGGATCGGAATTGACCCCACAGTCTTTAGTTTGCTTAGTTAACCCTGGCTACCAATAGCGCTGTTTCAGTAAAGAAATAGTCGCTGTAATGCCTGTGTGCGCAGAGCCCAAACCCTCGTGTGCTGCTAGTATTAAACCTTGCCTACAATCCATATTTGGTATCACCCTATCCCCCACTCCAGGAATCTGAGCATATGGAATGTTACTTGCATCTAACTTGTAGGAGTATTTGAGTGGAAATGTTTTAGGTACTGCTGTGCTGCCTTTGCGTGAAGCAATGACAGCTACCATAATCTCACCGTCTATTTTCGTTTTGGAACGAGTGAGTGCAGATACGGAAGCCTTGCGAACAGCCCCCTTTGCGGCTTCATCAGCCAATGAATTCCCTTCAACGTGAACGCCATCACGTTGATGACTCAGTGTATGGATCACGTGAGTCCTTGGTAGCTCGTTTTTCAACTCTGCTACCTGTTACCATAGCATTTTATGCTAAATTGTGCCAACTTTCGCATCTTTAAACCCGCTTTGCTCCCAATGGTATAGGTATTCATTATATGACTGAACACAGTAAAACGAATCACACACGATTAGAGTGGGGAATTCGTGATCCGTATTTACAAGTGCCAGTATCAGTGCTTTTAACTCTGCCAACTGTGCCGTGCAGTCTCCTAGAGATTGCGTTTTTGTGCAACTCGGATAGAACTTTTCATCCTGCATGCTACCTTTAACGATAGCACACGCTGCGCTATATTGCTGCTTACTTCCTATGGCCGGTTGCGCAGATCTGTCAGTATAAATAATATATTCATACTGATTGAGAGGCAAGATTTCATTTGGTAGAGGATATTCGTGTTCATATTGCTGGAATGCCTGTGTTTTTAAACTTGGATCAAATCTGTATTCAACGTCCGTTGCAGTAAGAGAATTAGCCCATTGTATCCATCTTGGATGTAAGGCTTTCACATTTGGAATGCTAGCCTTTGTAACAGCTTCTAAAGCCGGTACCAGGGTTACGACAATAATGCGTTTCCCTGTGCCAGTGCTCTTTCTCTTGCTACAGCGGTCTGAACAGCTGTCAGGATTTTTTCTGTTGAAGTGAAACGCATTTCTGCATTTGTGTACAGGTGTGATTTGTATGCGATTGGTAATGTTTCTCCTTCATTGAAGGTTAAGTAAGTGTACCTGCATTGACCCGCAATTATACGGATCACCAAGTGGCGTACGTTTACGCGTGTTTGCAAGTGTTTGGAAGCTATCATGTCTTCCTGGAGTGAACGAAGAATATTAGTATGTTCTTGTGTCCAATTTCTGGCTGAAAAGTCAGGTTTTATTAGGTCGTAGAAAGGTTTTACCCTTTGTGCGTAATCTAAAATGTATGTTCTGCCAAAATTTAGGAATCCCAGTATTGATTGTAAAAAAAATTTAATGATTTTGGAGGCTGGAGCAGCACACATTTTTCTAAAAAGTTTGCTGCTAGACTTTTCCCTTCACTTGACAGTTCATATCCTAAAAATAGGACATTGAGGTGGGCTATTTTTGATTTTTTAAAGTTAAATTTGTAGCCCTCAGTGGCAAATCCAATAATAATGGTGCTTACCCTGGTCAAGTGCCTCTTTAAGTCGTCGTCCGTTAGATAAATATCATCCACATAGGACAACGCTTCTTCATCAAATTTTTGAAGTAACTCTGTTACCCTTCCTGAAAATATCCCGGGGCTATCCTTATACCCTTGGGAGAGTCAACAAAATTGTCGCAGGGACCCTAACGCTGAGAATGCGGTCAGATACCTGCTTTCAGGCGCTATATTTTGGCAAAAAAATCCATTTGAGATATCAAGTGTTGTTTTGTATTTTTTCCGCACAATGTTATTCATTAATGCGGCACTATATGCATTTTGGACAGCAAATGTCTTTGTGCATGAGTTTAACAGGCACATGCATCAACCTTTTTTGCGAGCGCAAACGGTGCGATTCGCAAAAATCGTCCGTTTGCACCCGCAAAAAGGGCTTCTGCGATGCATCAAACTGTAAGGCTCTCGCAATTTAAGAAATGGCAATTTATTGCAATTTCTTAAATTGCGATTGCATTTAAGGAATCACAAATTGCGATTCCTTAAATGCAATGCATGATGAAATCGCAAATAGCGATTTCGCTAACAGGGCCGTAAATTACCATCAATTTGAACTTGATGGTAATTTGCAAAACTCTGAAAAATGCACTAAAGTGCATTTTTCAAAGTTAGGTTACACACACACATGCCCTTGGGGCATGTGTGTGCGCAACATGTGTGCACAGATCAAGTTCAGGGGTGCAACAGGGTGTCCTTTTGACACCCTTGCACCCATGAAGTGCATGCGCAATTTGCGAGTACCTATTGGTACTCGCAAATTGCGCATGTACATTTCATTCATTCCTATGGGCCTATAGGCCCATAGGAATAAATGGAAGGCATTCTTAATTGCGACTCGCAATTTGCGAGTCGTAATTAAGGAATGTTTGGGAATCGCTAATTTTATAGCGATTCCTATGTGCATAGGCTTTTGCAATTCCTTAATTGCGATTCCTTAATAATCGCAATTAAGGAATCGCAAAAGCCTACATTGATGCATGTGCCCCTAAATGTCTGTAATCTAAAACTAGACGATATGTATTGTCGGGTTTAGAGAGAGGTACATTTTTCAATGACCCCCTGGTATTCAAGTTGATCTAAGATCTCCCTGACCTGTTTTTTAGCTTCTTGCTTTATTGGGTATTGCCTCTGAGCATTAGGTGAAACTTTTAACGGGATCACGTGGTAGGTTGAATCCTCATCCCACCCAGCGTGATTTTTGTACAATGCTGGAGCTTGGGCTACTGCCCACTCCCGTGCAGATGTATGTTTAAGGTGAATGGAAACATGGTCGGAAAATGCAGGAAAAATTATACTTTCTCCCCTGTGGCACTCCATTACGAATGCTGGCGGCCAATCTTGTTCGGCTAACAGGCTGTCATACCCAGATGATAAGGTCTTCCAAAAGAGACCTTTTACTTTCCTGGGCTTGTCCCCCTCCATCCGGAGTGTTATTTCATGTAACTTATGGGGGACGCTCACCATTTTGTCTGGTGTTTCCACTGTGATATAATCATTCAAGTCGGCTGTCACCAGAAATTCCTTCAGGTTCTGGTGAGCTATTGTTACTTCTGCTGCACTGTCTAGCATCGTCAGAGCCCATTCCCCGTTCAGAAGTTGTGTCCTCAGAATTCTGGGCATGTCTGATTTTCAGACTAGCAACTTTCTTTTTCTTAAATTGAGGTTTTGATTTTGGCTTATCTTCTTTTTTGGAAGTAAAGTCTGGAGCGCGCTGCTTGTCTCTGGACTGTGTGCGCTCCTCTCTGTGTTCTGACTGCCCTCTCTCAGAGTTTTTCTTCGAGCCCTGAAAGGAACAAGAGGAACGTGTATCAGTATCCTGATAACTGTCAGGTTTCCTAATATTATTCCTATTCCTAAGGTTGTACCTCTTTTCAGAGGGCTCCCGTGGAGGAGACCTACCTCGGGACTGAGATCTGGTATCTTTAAACTTTTGTTGTTTTTTATTATCCCACTTCTTTTAAGAAGAAGTCGGTGTCTGCTTAGAAGTGTCCTTTTCGGGACTGCCCATTAGTTGAGGTTTTACAGCTTTTCCCCCCAAATTATCCCTGCCTAACTCTGCATACGCAGTTTCAATTATTTTGGGTAGTCAATTCTCCTGTTCTAATGGAGAGAACTCCCGTAGGCATTGGCGGATTGCCACTGATGCTGCTTTCCCTTTAATGTTAGCTAGTATTATGGCTGATACCTGGTCGTAGTTATTTAATAACTTCATCCCTAAGTTCAGAGCAGGCTCTGCTCCGTACTCATTTTGTATTTGTCTTAATACATCTGGTATCACTGCTAATGAAGGAATACCATAAGTTCTGGTATATATGGTAGCAAAGACTGTACCCCAAGAGGTACAATCCTCTAACTGCAGTGTAATCCCCATGGGCAAGCAGATTGTTAACATTCTGTGTTTTTCAAATGGTGTGGTATTTGGGAATACTGCTTCTAACTGGGTTATTTTCCGAGCTACCCAGAAAGGAATTTGTTCACGTTTTGTGGGCAATTTACCCATTACCGCGTGTAATGTTTGTGGAGTAATTTTAGTAGCTGTGCTCTGTGTAGGAGCTGTATTTGGTGTAATTACTGTTGGTTGGACCGCAAGTGTCCTCATGACGAATTGTGCCATGTTTTTGTAAAGTTTTATCAACTCTTTGTGTTGAAAAAGCAATTCATCATTTGGCATTGTGTCAATGTCAGGATGTGGTGCAAAGGTCGCTAATATCGGCCATGTTGCTCCTGGTCTTCCTAATGGACCGAGTCTTGCTCTTCTTCTTGAGTGGGGTAGGGCGCCATTAAACCAGAAATTATGTTCCTGATAGGTAAGTGGAATTTCAGTCTCCTCAAACGGAGTGTAGACCGCTGGGACTTCTTCATGTATATAATAATGAAAAGTTTTTGTTATAGCATTTGCTGCTGGGAATGTAACCCATGAATAGAACACCTCTGTTTGGAAATCTTCGTGTGCCTCTATCACGAATATTACTATACCTCCTCTGGCTGGTACACCATGTTTGAGGAATTTAAGTGTGAGTGTGTGTCTTACATTGGGTGCAATATGTATTGCATTGGCATCTTCCTCATCTGACTGACCTACTTGTGCTAGCGGGTCTAATTCTCCGTTTTCGGTAGTCATTGTGTTAAGAACAAGGAATAACTGTCGAAGGAAATTAAGATAAGGTGTTTTGCACAATTTTGGGAACTAAATATCCCTCAAGCTTGATTAACCAACTGCCAATAAATAGGATATCTCGCCTACTCAGCTGTGGCAGAGTTTGTGCCCACCCACTCCAGACGTCTCTGGTTTTTGTGAGTAGGGGTCTCTGAGAATAAGCACAACTGAACTACTCAGATTCTACTGTTAAATAAGTACCAAACCAATGTTGGTGGCGCCATGTAGTGTGGTTCCTATAGTACCCCTGCAGGACCTGCGCTTTTGGATAACATACACTGTGGGCCTGGTGGCAGACTGATTCTGAGCACCCCCACCGCGTATGTTAGCCTGTTTGCATTAGCTAGCTCACAGTGCCCCTAGAATCTCCTTTTTATCAGAGAGATTAGTTTTTGGCAACATCAGAACACGACAACCCTGATTCCTCAGACTCGTGGAAACAGTACTACTTTTCGCTCAGTCACTTGTGCTTGCTCATTTGGTCTCAGAGAGTTACACAGAAGAAACAGTTGAGCGTGTTTACAATAAGAATTTATTGCACAGTTGTTCTTCTAGTATAAAATATATGTGCTGCGACAACTGTTAAACAGTAGCAGAGATATATGATCAATAGTACAGTGAACAAAAAGGGATAGTACAGTTCTACCATTTTGCAATAGTCATGAACTTATACATGAATATAAAATGCATTTATAAAATAAAGCGCATACTCCTACGATGCCTGTCTAGATGTACCTAAGTGTACCTAGCATGTGAGTAGGTGCGAAAGAAGCCAAGAATCCCGCTAGGATTTAGTCAAACCCCATTACCTGAATAATGAGAGTGTGGGACCTCGTCCTGGTCTCGAGTTGGACACCCCGCAAGGGATGATTAGACAACTGTCAGCTGGAGCGACTGCATGCAGGAGCCTCAGCGTTTCTGGTCAGTGTGTCGGCCTGGAAGTCTCGGTTCTCTCTAACTACTGATAGCAAGAGGTGCTGTATTTATACAGAAAAGTATAGAGTCCCTTTGTCCCTTGTGTTGGCCATTGTTGGGTATGAAGAGGACGTATGGGATGAACCGTTTACGTAGATGTTTATGCAGGTGGATTCTAGCCCCTGCCTGGTTTCCTAGAACTCTTATGAATATTTAATCATACTGGATGAGCACATCGAAGATGGTATAGGAGGCCATTGTTCGGGAAAAAACCCTCCTTCTGTACCCAAACCACAGTCTAGATAAGGTTCAGCCCTCAGCGTCCGTTATTGTGGAGAATAGGGAACTAATGTAGGTGAAAGATTATGCCTATATTAGGGCATCTCAAACCATGCCTATATTAGAGTATCTATATGCAACATAACAAAAGAACCAACAGAGTTGCAGAAAGAGGTCTTGTTGCAAAGTCATCCTATGCCCCCAAATTTTTGCTGACTCTGACTAACCAGGCCCGGAGCCAGTGCTATGCTGAAAGACACTTAGAATACAGTGAAAACACCTACATACACTAGGGTACACTATGGGTTGGGGTACCCCTGTGATTGGCATGACCTACCCTGTAAGGCCCTAGTACATAATAGGGCAGGGGGATTAAAACTACCTCTAAGTCAGAGGTGCAGAAAGAGGCAAGAGAAGTGCAGAAAGAAGCAACAGAGGTGCCAAAAGATGCAAGAGAGGTGCAGAAAGAAGCAAGTGAAGTGCAGAAAGAGGCAGGAAGGGTGCAGAAAGAATGAAGAGAAGTGCAGAAAGAGGCAAGAGAATTGCTGAAAGAAGCAACAGAGGTGTAGAAAGAAGCAAGGGAAGTGCAGAAAGAGGCAGGTGAGGTGCAGAAGAAGCAAGAGCAGTGCAGAAAGAACCAACAGAGGTTCAAAAAGAGGCAAGAGGGGTGCAGAAAAAGGGAAGAGAGGTGCACAAAAGAGGCAAGAGAGGTACAGAAAGAGGCAGGATGGGTGCAGAAAGAAGGAAGAGAAGTTCAGAAAGAAGCAACAGAGGTGCTGAAAGAGGCACGAAGGGTGCAGAAAGAGCAAGAGAAGTGCAGAAAGAGGCAAGTGAGGTGCAGAAAGAGGCAAGAGAACTGCAGAAAGAAGCAAGAGAGGTGCAGAAAGACGCAAGAGAGGTGCAGAAAGAAACAAAAGAAGTGCAGAAAGAAGTAACAGAGGTGCAGAAAGAGGCAAGAGGAGTGCAGAAAGAGGGAATAGGGGTGCAGAAAGAGGCACGAGGGGTGCAGAAAGAAGCAAGGAAGGTGCAGAAAGAAACAAAAGAAGTGCAGAAAGAAGCAACAGAGGTGCAGAAAGAGACAAGAGGGGAGCAGAAAGAGGGAAGAGGAGTGCAAAAAGAGGCACAAGGGTTGCAGAAAGAAGGGACAGAGGTGCAGAAAGAGGCAAGAGAAGTGCAGAAAGAAGCAAGCCGGGTTCCAAACGCAAAGGAGACTATCGGCGAGAGTGATTTTCAGAGGTCCACCCAGCGGCTGCTTTACACGGAACGTAGGTTCAGGAAGATGGTGTGAAGCGGAAGAAAACGAGAAAGAAGAGCCGAGAAATCCAGTGTGCCTGAATCCGGTAAGGAGGCGGGGAAGGGCTAAGAGAGGGGACTTGGCTGCTTTAAACTTTGTAACTAAGTTACCGCAGGAGGATTCGACACAATTGATACAAGCAGCAGTTCAAACCTTAAATTCCACAAAAGAGGGTGTAACAGATTTTGCCAGTAAAGAACCCACTAAAAGTTGTATTCAAGGCATAAGTTACTCCCTGAGGAATAGACGCTTTGCACTGGATCCCCTAGAGAAGACGGGTCAAACTCCAACAAGGAAAGAACAAGTAATTATCCCAAGTGGAGACACAATAAAACATACCAATAAGAAGCAAAGGGGTAAAAAAACAAAGGGCAGAATTACAGCTGTAGTATCAACCAGAGCTGCCAAGGCTGCAAAAATTGAACAATCCAGGAAAGGAGCTAATCTAAAAGTAACACCCTCTCTCCGCTCTTTCTTTAAAGTGCAAGAAAAGTTGGAAACTAAAAACACAACACACAAGGAAGGAAACGTTAACAGAGGGGCTCAAAGAATGCAAAAGGGAATATTTCCTTCCAGTGACAAAAGTGTGGAATCCCCAAATCGCTTTCAAGTCCTTATGTCGAAAGACTGTGTAGAGGAAAACAGATCAGATGCTGAGGAAGGCGTGGGGACGGAAGATAATTCACACCAAAATATGCCTTTAAGTGACCGGGGAAGAGGTTTGGAGTCACCCTTGCAAGGTGGGATGGGCGACGTGATGGGGTCACTAATGAAAGAAATGAAATTGAGTTTTGCTAAATCAGAAAAAAATCAGGAAAAAATACAAGCAACTTGTGAGGCATTGGAGTCTAAGGTTAACGTTTTAATGGATCGTGTATCAGCCATGGAAAACACGGTGGAACAAACAAGGGAAGAGGTGAAAACCTGTCAGGATGACATCGACAAGCTAAGAACAAGCGAAAAAGAGCTCAGAGAAAAGATTGAGACTTTGGAGAATAATTCAAGAAGGAATAACATATGACTACTAAATATTCCGGAAGGTCTAGAAGGGCAAGACATAAACAGTTTTGTAGTAAACTTGTTAAAAGAATTCTCCCCGGAAATAGAGGAGAAAACACTCGAGGAAGACATTCAAAGAGTACATAGAGACCCCTTCAGACTGAACAAACTAAGGAAAAACGCTCCGAAAATACTTGTGAATTTCAAAACCTATACTTTGAAAGAAAAAATTCTGAGCAATGCTTTAAGAGTAGGCACGTTCTCCAAAGGTGACTACAACTTTAAAATTCGATCTGATATATCTAGATCTACACAAGACAGACAGTGGGCGCTGGGGAACTATATGCAAGAACTGAGGTCATTAGGAGCAACAGTTCAAATGAAGTTCCCAGCTCTATTAAAGATTATGTGGAATAATCAGACATATAACATCAGGGAGCCAAAAGAAGTGGATAAATTATTAGAACAAATTAAAGCAAAAAAATAAGGGCCATAAATGGTATAATACAAGGCCTCACGATAACGGAGCTCAAATAGGGCAATCAGTATTGTCCAATGACAGCAGGGAGGGTTCTCCAGGGGAGGGTGAGGGGTGTAAGTTTATTTTTTATGAGCACAGGTTTTTTTTTGGTGGGGTGCATTTGGGAAAAAATTAAAAAAATTGTCCGATATGCAAGATGTAAGGTAGCCAAGATTCCGGTAAAATGTATAACAATGCTAACATCATTAAGGAGAGCGAGGAAGAGAGAGGTGAGCAAAGATGATGGAACCTAAGAGTAAAAACAAAATAAAGATTATAACTTGGAATGTAAACGGGCTTAGAGTAAGGAGAAGACGTCAAAAAATCTTTGAATATCTAAAATTAATAAAAAGTGATGTTATAATTTTACAGGAAACTCATGTCTTAAAGTCTGAGTGGTCCGAAATCATAAAACACCAAAAATGGGTGGAAAATGACGTTTGTACAAACCAAACTTGTTGTATTAAGGGAGTGGCAATAATCGTTAAAAAATCATCAAAAATAACTATTGTAGAGGAGCGCGTAGACTCGAAGGGTAGATGGGCTGTCGCAAAGATTAAACTAGAGGATAAGTCCTACTTTGTTGTCGGGTATTACGGCCCAAATACAGATGACCCAGCTCCGCTCCAATCTTTATATGCTTCATAAATCAATGTATCCATTCCAATTATTTTGGGAGGAGATTTTAACTCATTACTAGATCCCAAAAATGATAGACACCCGCCAGGGAGAGCTTTAAATCTCCCTAAAATGAGGGAATGGATGAATAGATTTAAAGAAGACTTGGGCCTAGTGGATATTTGGAAGAGCAAAGGCGATCAAAACAATAGATTCACTTACAAGAACCAAAAGTATGGTCGTGCATCAAGAATTGACTTTTTCTTGATAGATAAAATGTTAAGTAAAAATGTAATAAAAGTAGAACATGTACCCGCACATCTATCCGATCATTCTCTAGTCCATATAGAAATAAGTCAGGACCACCTCCAGGGCGAGGTAAGGTGGACGGCTAGATCGTACACTTCTCTTGGACGAACAAGTTATTGAGAATTTGAAGGTTATAACAGAGGATTACTTCCAAATTAACCTCAATGGAGAAGTATCTATTCAAGGTGTATGGGACGCCTACAAAGCGGTTGTCAGAGGCACTCTGATTGGCTTAGCAGCAAAAAGAAATAAGGAAATTAGACACACAATAAGCCAATTAGAGTTAGACATATTGGATCAATATAAGACTTATATAAGAAGTGCCAACCTCTAACGTAGAACAAGATAGAGCAAAAGAAGAAATCTCTAAAAAGAAGTGTGACTTGTCAAATTATTCGGAAGAAAGGGTAAGGAAAAGGTGGGAAGCCAGCAGCCTGTCAAATTACGAATATGGGGAAAATAGTGGGAAACTTCTTGCATGGAAAATTAAGACCGACTCTAACAGGAACAAAATTATGGCAATACAAAGTGGCTCTGCGGGTGGAAAGGTGGAGGATAGGATAGGAATAGAGAAAGCTTTTGTAGATTTCTTTCAATCCTTATACGAGGAAGATTTAGTACCCCCAGGCCATATAGCGGACTCCTATCTTAGGGAATCAGCAATTTCAAAGTTGGAGGTTGAGTTATGTGAAACACTAAATGCAGGAATTACTATTGAAGTATTGAGTGCGTTAAAAAGATTAAGAAAAGGGAAAGCAGCATGCACAGACGCCATCCCAAATGAGGTATACGCAGTTTTAAAAGAAACATTGACTCCTAGATTAGTGGACCTCTTTAACACCATCTATTTGGAAGGTTTAGCACTCCCAAGATCCTGGAATGATGCCACCATTAGTTTAATTTTGAAACCAGGAAAGGATCTCCTAAAATGCGAGTCATATAGACCCATATCCCTTTTAAATAACGACTATAAAATTTACACGCAGATATTGGCCACAAGATTAGGGAATATAACTGACAAGCTTATACATATTGATCAAAAAGGTTTCACTAAGGGGAGACAACTACACGACCTTACTCACCAGCTTATCGGAGCTATTGATATCGCTACTCAAGAAAAAACTTCACTAGCGGTCCTTACTTTCGACGCTGCAAAAGCTTTTGATCGAGTGAACTGGTTGTTTTTGCAGAAAGTAATATCTTATTATGGTTTAGGAGAGAATTTTTCAAGAGCAATAATGAATATATATGCAGCTCCGGTAGCAAAAATACTTATAAACGGCAACTTAGCAAAAGAAATTCAGATTAAAAGAGGGACGAGACAGGGTTGTCCTCTCTCCCCCCCATCTATTTAACCTATATATAGAACCTTTAGCTAACATGATAAGGAGATCTCATGAAGTTATCCCTTTCAAATTTAAAGGATGGGTCAAGAAAGTGGCTCTATATGCCGACGATCTAATGGTATATACAAGTGATGTAAATAAATCCCTTCCCATCATTACAAAGCTGCTAACAGATTTTGGAAAAATCTCCGGCTATCAAGTTAATTATCAGAAAATGAAAATAATGCAATGGAATTTAGAGCCATCAACAGCGGGAACAAAAAATAGAATCAAATACTTGGGGATAGAGGTTTTAAATAACATTGATGAAATCGCTCAAGTAAATTTGGATTTAAAAGCAAAGGAAATGAGGAAGTTATTAAGATCATGGAGTTGTTTATCTCTTTCTTTTTTGGGGCGATCTAATGTTATAAAAATGTCCATCTTGCCAAAGTTTACTTTCTTATTCAATGCTATACCACTAGAATTTAAGACTCAATGGATTAAAAAGATCCAAGGTGAAATAAATGGGTTTATATGGGCCTCGAAAGGCGTGAAAATAGCGTGGAAAAAACTATGCAAGAGGAAGAACCGAGGTGGCATAGCAAGCCCAGATTTTCTCTCCTACTACAGAGCTTTTCAATTTAAGAACATAAGAATCCTTTTTAGACCACACGCCTTTTACTCCTCCTACTGGAAGGCTGTCACAGACAAAGATCACTGTTTATATAAATTCGGGCACCCAAAATACTTCAACAAAATCAAATTAAAAATACTGGGTACAGCTTATAAGTTATGGTATGAATTAAGAAGAGTATGGAAGATTCCATATTACAGTCGGCTAGCACCTATCTGGAGGTCACCGGGAACCCCTGACTGCTTAAAAGACTCCTTAGCAGGCCAGTTGAAGGAGGCAGGAATAACAAAATGGGGACAATTGTTTGACTCTGGTGTGAGAAGTTGGCCTGGCATATGCTGTCCACTAATTATAGTGGGCACCTTGCACCAGTCCAAACAACCCCTTATTGGAGATAGGTTAAAGACAACCTTATTGAAAGCTATCCTAGTGGTAGCTAAGGAGAGCAGCCTTCAGGCTAAGTCTTGAAGGACTGTAAAGCAGCTTGTTTTACCAGTCTATAATCTCGAGTGATCAAATGAAAGAGCACCACACCAGGTATATATTCAAAATATATGTATTTATTGTTAAACACACCCCTCTAGTCTCTTTATGAGGCTAGAGTTCGAAGTACACAAGTTATTTAAACACAGTAATAGCACAAATACATGTTTGGGCCCTAGGGGCGTACCAAACCATATACCAATAAAGTGGTATAAGAACCACGACTGAACTAGACACTAGGCCTAGAGCCTCTAGAAGTGCTTGGACCACAAGGAACCACCCAAGGTAGTGACACAGGGGACCCACGGGGGACGCGTGCAGTGTAAATACACAACCGCGATACGCCGTTAACTTCTATGGAGAAAGTCGCGATCAGGAAATTAAAGAAAAGGGACACTTAAAGGAGGACTTGGAGCAAACCCTTTGAGAACTAGGTCGTTCTAGAGTCTCTACCCACGGGAGCACCGGAGTACTCGTGTTACCTCACCCAGGGAAGCCGGGTGCATAGGTGCCTTTCGGGGTCGGGTTTCGTCGTCGATTTGAATGGCGATCTGCTGCAAAGTGCTGCTGGCGACCAAGTGGAAAGTGTCCGGGTGGACAACCTCGCCAACCTCGGACTCAAGCAACTGGTGAACACGCCCACCCACTACGCCGGCCACACGCTTGACCCCGTCTTCTCTTCCAGCAAGCACATCTCCTTCAGCCACGCCACCGGACTCCACTGGACCGACCACAGCTGCGTCCACTTCAGCTTCAGAAAGACTGCGACCCACCACCACCCGCAACAGGCTCCCCGCCGGAGCTGGAGCAAGATCACCGCCGAGCAGCTCACCGCCTCCCTCAGCCAGAACACACCCACCAACACAACGGACCCAAACGAAGCAGCCAGCAACCTCGCCAAGTGGCTGACCGCCTGCGCCGACGACCTCGCACCACTAAAAACCCTCCCAGCAGACCCGGAAGCAAGAAAACCCCTTGGTTCACCAACGAACTCAAGGAATCCAAGAAGAACTGCCGCACTCTCGAGAAAGCCTGGCGACTCGACCAGACCACAGACAACAGGACCGCCCTCAAGCACGCCACCCGCAAACACCACCAGCTGATCCGTGCCACCAAGAAGTCGGCACTCAAAGAACGACTGGACAACAACGCCCACGACAGCAAGGAACTTTTCAGCATCGTCAAAGAGTTCTCCAACCCCAGCGCCGGAAACAACGACATCACCCCTCGCAAGACCTCTGCAACTCACTCGCCGCGTTCTTCCACCGCAAGATCACCGACATACATAACAGCTTCGACGCACAGACCACGCACCCTACCGCCGAACCAACGCCCGCCACCACCACCCTCTGCAACTGGACCCCGATCAGCACCGAAGACACCACCCGCACGATGAACTCCATCCACTCTGGATCACCAACCGACCCCTGCCCACACCACGTCTTCAACAAAGCCGACGCCACCATCGCACCCCATCTCCGGGACATCATCAACTCCTCCTTCCACACCGCCACCTTCCCGGAGAGCTGGAAGCACGCCGAGCTTACCGCCCTCCTGAAGAAACCAACGGCGGACCCCACCGACCTCAAGAACTACCGTCCCATCTCGCTCCTTCCGTTTCCGGCCAAAGTCATCGAGAAGACCGTCAACAGACAGCTTGCCGCCTTCCTCGAGACGAATGGATCCCTCGACCCCTCGCAGTCCGGGTTTCGGGCCAACCACAGCACCGAGACCGCCCTTATCGCAGCCACCGACGACATCAGAACCCTAACCGACAACGGGGAAACAGCAGCCCTCATCCTCTTGGACCTCTCCGCGGCGTTCGACACCGTCTGCCACCGCACCCTAGTGAAGCGCCTCAGCAACATCGGAATCCGAGAGAAAGCACTGGAATGGATCATCTCGTTCCTCGCCGGAAGAACCCAGAGAGTCCGCCTCCCCCGTTCAGATCCGAGGCCACCGAAGTCATCTGCGGCGTTCCACAAGGATCTTCACTCAGTCCAACCCTCTTCAACGTCTACATGAGCCCCCTCGCAGCCATCGCACGCCAACACAACCTCAACATCATCTCCTACGCCGACGACACCCAGCTGATCCTCTCCCTCACCAACGACCCCACCACCGCCAGAGCCAACCTACACGACGGGATGAGAGACGTCGCCGACTGGATGAGGAACAGCCACCTTAAACTGAACTCAGACAAGACGGAAGTCCTCATCCTGGGCTCATCACCCTCCGCCTGGGACGACTCTTGGTGGCCCCCGGCCCTGGGCACCGCGCCCAAGCCAACGGACCACGCACGCAACCTGGGCTTCATCCTGGACTCCTCCCTGTCGATGACCAGACAAGTCAACGCCGTCTCATCTTCGTGCTTCAACACCCTGCGCATGCTCCGCAAGATCTTCAGATGGATCCCCACTGAAACCAGGAAGACCGTCACCCAGGCACTCGTCACCAGCCGACTGGACTATGGGAACACCCTCTACGCCGGAACCACAGCCAAACTTCAAAAAAGACTCCAGCGCATCCAGAACGCCTCCGCACGACTCATCCTGGACATCCCCCGACACAGCCACATCACCGGACACCTGAAAGACCTGCACTGGCTCCCCGTCAGCAAGAGAATCACGTTCAGACTCCTCACCCACGCACACAAGGCCCTCCACGACCTGGGCCCCAAGTACCTCAACGACCGCATGACCTTCTACACGCCCACCCGCCAGCTACGATCAACCAGCCACGCCCTCGCCACCGTACCACGCATCCGCAGAGCCACCGCCGGAGGAAGATCCTTCTCCTACCTGGCAGCCAAGACCTGGAACTCCCTCCCCACTCACCTTCGGCGAACCCAGGACCATCTCTCCTTCAGGAAGCAGCTCAAGACCTGGCTGTTCGAGCAGTAACTTACCTCCTCCCCCAGCGCCTTGAGACCCTCCCGGGTGAGTAGCGCGCTCTATAAATGCCGTGATTGATTGATTGATTGATTGATTGATTGATTGATCCAAGAGTGGATCAGAGATCTGAAGAACCTTAAAGCAGAGGGGACAGAGTCTGGGTCACTAGCCAGTGACCAGGAAGGCGATGGAAAGATGCCCACCGATGTCGAGTGCTTCAGGTGCGTTGATGGTTGTCTTGACTCTTCAGCCACGAGGTCCAGGAGGCGTTGTCGGCAACCAGGAGCAGGATTCGGGCTGGTACACGATGTCTGTCGAGTGCTGAGGTGTCGGCGACCGGATTGGACCCAACAAGCCTTGGCAACGGCAAGTCTCGGTGAAGATGAAGATCGTCGATGGTGCAGACCAGCAAGGTCTGAGGAACTCACCCAGCAAGGGTAAGTGAGGGCAGGCCTGGAGCAATCAGGATGCCCAAGAAGAAAAAGATTGGCCTTCATGAAGGGCTACTAGCCAACAGGCTAGCGACCGCAAAGGAGCCTTGAGACGTCGCACGTGGATCTGGCTCACAGGACACTTGTAGAGTGGAGGCCAGTGATCTTCGGTGCAGTTGGTGCTGGAGGCTAGGGCTACTCGGAGCCCAAAGCACGACTTCGTGGGAGACCCAGAAGAGGATGCACTAGCAAATGCATGCGGTGTCCAGGGGTCATGGTTCCAAGTTACCCACGACAGCTACGGCCCTCAGCTTTGCTGGGGACTCAGGGCCGCCTCGGAGAAGTCTGGAAATCTACCTCTGGTGATGCAAAGACTTCGGCGTCCGACGGGAGCTTAGGCAATGCAGACCGGACAATTGCTTCTTTGGTGCCTGCCAAGCAGGGGAGTCACTCCTTGACCCCAAGGGAGATTCTTCTGTCCTCTAGTCTTTAGTAGAGCGTCGAAGGTCCAGGATTCTGTTTCAGAGTTTCGTCCAGGGATAATCTAAAGTCCTAAGGACTGGGTTCCTATACTTATACCAAGTTTAGGGGTTGGACTACTCTGTGGCCCCACCTATGGGTGGGTCAGGGCAGAGGGGTGGCTACACCCCTTTCCCTTTGTCCAGTTCACGCCAAAGCAGGGGCTGCAAGCCCCTGATCCGGTTTGAACTGGGGTATGCCAGGGACACCAAATGTGCCCCCAGTGCAGGACTTCAAAGCACCCGAAAGTGCTCCCGCCCAGCCCCAATACACATTATCCTGTCTGGGGAGGTGGTCACACCTCCCTGGGACAGGAAACCTATTGTCCAGGCCTCCCCTGCCGGAGTTTCGTCCAGCAGCAGGAGGCCAGACTCGTGTCTGTGGCAGCAGCATCCATTTTGTGATGCCAGGGCTTTAGAAAGAAGTTACCGGGCTAGCCAGAGTTAACATGTCTTTCCCTCTAGAAGGGTGGAATGCTACCCCCGCCACCAGAATTGGCGGGGGGTAGTATTCCAAGATGTTTGACACCAAACATGACATGTTTAGGTGCAGCCATTCCAAAGTTAGCATTTAACGCGAGGTTATAATGCGCTTAAGAGTATATGGTCAGGCTGCACTACAAACAGCATCAGAGAAGGGTCTCCAAACGCTGCAGAGGGGCCCTGCTCATGCAGGGGCACCCTCTCACATAGGAACCACGCACTCTGCCTTCAGGATTGATAAGGCCTGCCATAGGAGTGACTTATAGGTTTATATGTGTGTATGTATTTAGTGATATAGGTAACCTATATCACAGTAAGGGGTGCATGCACCACCTTACCCAGGCTGCAGTAGCAGACCTGTGGTGTCAGTTTGGATGGCCTTCCAGGGGTGGCATAATACATGCTGCAGCCCCTGGTAGGCCTCTGAGGTACCTATGCCCTTGGTACATAGTATACCATATACTAGGGACTTATAAGGGCACTCCAGATTCCAATCAGTGATGTGCCTAAGGCACATGGAAACCATTTTAGAGAGGAAGCAGCTAGGCTGGGGTTCTGATTAGCAGGGCCCCAGCCAGACTAATGTCGAAAAACAGTGAAGCATCAGCAAAAAGTGGGGGTACCCATGTGAAGCAGATCCTACTCTCCTACACAACCCCCCCAAATGTAGGGACATTAAACTAACCTTGCCCAGTTAAGTCTTCATGTTCTAAGTGGAAGTACCTAGAGAGTCCATCTGCATTGGCATGGTTACTCCCAGGTCTATGTTTCACTGTGAAGTCCATCCCCTGTAGGGAAATGGACCACCTAAGCAGTTTGGGGTTTTCACCCTTCATTTGTTTTAGCCATAAGAGGGGCTTATGGTCTGTCTGAACCAGGAAGTGGGTACCAAACAAGTATGGCCTCAACTTCTTCAGAGCCCAGACCACAGCAAAGGCCTCCCTCTCTATGGCTGACCAACGTTTCTCTCTAGTGGTCAGCCTTCTGCTAATGAAAGCTACTGGCTGATCCTGACCTTCTTCATTCAATTGTGACAGTACAGCCCCTACCCCCAATTCAGATGCATCAGTTTGAACAATGAACTTCTTGGAGTAATCAGGACTCTGTAGAATGGGAGCAGTGCACATGGCCTGCTTCAGGTCATCAAATGCCTTTTGACAGCTAGCTTTCCACTGAACCTTTTTGGGCATTTTCTTAGAAGTTAAGTCATTCAGGGGTGTCACTATTGATCCATACCCCTTGACAAATCTCCTATAGTACCCAGTCAGGCCTAAGAAGGCTCTCACCTGAGTCTGGGTAGTTGGAGCAGTCCAGTCCATGATAGTCTGGATCTTGCTCTGCAAAGGTTGAACCTGGCCTCCACCCACAAGGTGGCCCAGGTACACAACATGACTCTGCCCTATCTGGCACTTAGTGGCCTTGATAGTCAGGCCTGCCTTTTGCAGGGCCTGTAAAACATTCCTGAGGTGGACCAGGTGATCCTCCCAGGTGAAGCTAAAGACAGCAATATCATCTAGCTATGCTGCACTATAGGCTTCCAGACCTGTAAGAACTGTATTCACCAACCTCGGGAAAGTGGCAGGTGCATTCTTCAGACCAAAGGGCATCACCACAAATTGATAATGCCCACTAGGGGTTGAGAATGCTGTTTTGGGCTTTGCAGTATCAGCTAGTCTGATCTGCCAGTAGCCAGCTGTCAAGTCAAATGTGCTGAGATATTTGGCTGAGGCCAAAGTATCTATGAGCTCATCTGCCCTTGGTATTGGATGGGCATCAGTCCTAGTGACTGCATTGAGACCCCTGTAGTCCACACAAAACCTCATCTCTCTTTTCCCACCACTGGTGTGAGGTTTTGGCACAAGGACCACTGGACTAGCCCAAGGGCTATCTGAGGGTTCAATAACTCCCAACTCCAACATTTTCTGGACTTCAGTCCTGATACAGTCCCTGACATGGTCAGGTTGCCTATAAATCTTATTTTTAATAGGCAGACTGTCCAAAGTGTCCACTTCATGAGTGCACCAGGTGGTCTGACTGGGTGTCAGTGAAAACATGTGTCTAAACTGATTGAGCACCTGTCTACAATCATTTTGTTGCTGGGTAGTGAGGCTGCCTGCCAAGGCTACACCATCTACTGACCCATCGTCAGGGTTCTGTGAGAGCAGGTCAGGGAGTGGGTCACTCTCTTCCTCCTGCCCTTCATCAGTAGCCATGAGCAAGCCCATGTCTGCCCTGTCCACATACGGTTTTAACCTGTTGACATGGAGAACCCTGTGGGGACTCCTGGGTGTTCCTAGGTCTACTAAGTAGGTAACCTCACCCTTCTGCTCAACAATAGTGTGGGGTCCACTCCATTTGTCTTGGAGAGCTGCTGGGGCCACTGGCTCCAACACCCACACCTTCTGTCCTGGCTGGTAAACAGTCAGAACAGCCTTTTGGTCATGCCAGGCCTTTTGAAGTTCCTGGCTAGCCTCAAGGTTTTTGGTTGCCTTTTTCATATACTCAGCCATCCGGGAGCGGAGACCAAGTACATAGTCCACTATGTCTTGCTTTGGGGGCTTGAGAGGTAACTCCCATCCTTCCTTCACCAAGCACAGTGGACCCCTGACAGGGTGGCCAAACAGAAGTTCAAAAGGGCTGTAACCAACCCCTTCTGAGGCACCTCCCTATATGCAAATAAAAGGCAGGGCAAGAGTATGTCCCATCTTCGCCTAAGCTTTTCTGGGAGCCCTTTAATCATGCCCTTCAAGGTTTTGTTGAATCTCTCAACTAAACCATTGCATTGTGGGTGATAGGGTGTGGTGAACTTATAAGTCACTCCACACTCCTTCCACATTGCTTTTAAGTACCCAGACATGAAGTTAGCACCCCTGTCTGATACTACCTCCTTAGGAAAGCCCACTCTTGAGAAAATTCCCAGGAGGGCCCTTGCCACCACAGGTGCTGTAGTGGTCCTGAGGGGAATAGCTTCTGGGTACCTGGTGGCATGATCCACTACCACCAGGATAAACCTGTGCCCAGATGCTGTTTGGGGATCCATGGGACCAACAATGTCAATCCCTAACCTTTCAAAGGGCACCCCCACCACAGGTAGTGGTATCAGGGGGCCTTTGTAGTGCCACCTGCCTTGCCACTGGCCTGGCAGGTTACACAGGAGCGACAAAACTCCTTGGTGTCTTCAGACATGTGGGGCCAGTGAAAGTGAGGGACAATTCTGTCCCAAGTCTTGTTCTGGCCCAGGTGACCTGCCAAGGGAATATCATGGGCTAGGGTCAATAGGAAGCCCCTGAACTTCAGAGGTATAACCAACCTCCTGGTAGCACCAGGCTTGGGGTCTCTACTCTCTGAGTACAGGAGTCCATCATCCCAATACACTGTATGGGGACCACTAGCTTTCCCAGCAGCCTCAGCAGCAGCTTGCTGTCTGAGGGGTTCAAGGGAGGGGCAGCTCTGCTGCTCCTGGCTCAGATCTGCCCTGGAAGGTCCCCCTGTCCCCAAGAACTCAACCTGGTCAGGTTCAAGTTCCTCTGGGACAGTTCCTTCTTCAGGACTGAGATCATCCCCCTCAAGGGACTGATCTTCCTCCTGAGCCAAGGGGGAAGGCACTGCCTTAACCCTACTACTCCTCCTCTTGGAAGGCACTTGGTCCAATATTCCAGAATCCAAGGCCTGTTCAGTGCTAGACATTTTGGCTTGTGACCTGGTCACAGCAAACACATCTGCAGGGATCCCCAGCATTTCTGCATGGGTCCTGAGCTCCACTTCTGCCCAAGCAGAAGTCTCTAAGTCATTGCCAAGCAAGCATTCGACTGGTAGGTTTGCACTCACCACAACCTTCTTAAGGCCAGTTACCCCTCCCCAGGAGAAGTTAACAACTGCCAGAGTATGGTCTGTTCTGACGTTGCTAGCATTGGTCACTTGGTACATCTCACCAAGTATAACTTGCCCAGGATTCACAAGGTCTTGTGTCACCATTGTGACACTTGCCCCTGTGTCCCTAAATGCCAAAGCCTCTCGTCCATTGATTAAAGGCTGTTGTCTGTACTTGCCCAGATTACTGGGACTCATAGAGGAGGGCACATCCATGTCTCCATCACAGACTAACACAGCCTAAGTTAGTTCTCTGACTAGGTCAGAGCCCAACTCAGTACCCAGGGTGAACCCTACTAAACCCTTGCCTGGAGCACTCCCACCAACTGTAACTGCACTAGGGGGAACAGGTGCCTTAGGGGCATTGGTGGGTGCTGGACTTGAGTCTTTGGACTTGGTGCAATCACTGGTCCAGTGGGTCTTTTACTTACAGACCTTGCACCATGGTTTTCTTTGGCCTTTCCCTTTTGTAGACTGTGAATCCCCACCTGAAGAAGATTTTTGGGGGCCTGATGAAGACTTTTGATCTTTACCCTTCTCCCCACCCTTTTCAGAGTTCTTAGCATCTTGCTTCTTAGGGTCCCCACCTTGGTTCTGTACCTTCTGCTTCACCCTGGTTCTGACCCATTTGTCTGCCTTCTTTCCCAATTCTTGGGGAGAGGTCAGATCAGAGTCCACCAGGTTTTGATGCAACAGCTGATTTTGACAGTTATTAAGAATCTGCTCCCTCATTATCAGATTGTACAATCCTGAGAAGTCACACACCTTACTGCCCATCAACCAGCCTTCCAGAGCCTTGGCAGAACAATCCACATAGTCTACCCAGTCTTGAGTCTGTGCTTTTTGGGTATCTCTGAACTTCAACCTGTACTGTTCAGTGGTTAGGCCAAACCCATCAATAAGAGCACTCTTCAAGACCTTGTAATTATCAGCATCCTCCTCTCTAACAGTGAGGAGCTTATCTCTA
This sequence comes from Calotriton arnoldi, assembly GCA_963921515.1. Lineage (NCBI taxonomy): Eukaryota > Metazoa > Chordata > Amphibia > Caudata > Salamandridae > Calotriton > Calotriton arnoldi. The sequence goes on from CAWUFW010002165.1 coordinate 2,042,322, forward strand.
CCTTTGTCTGCAAAGGAGAGCCACAAGATTGCTGCCCACTGCTCCTGAGGGACCTTCTGTACTTTACAGGCCCTCTCTAGAGCAGTTATCCACTTGTGGATGTCATCCCCACTCTGGTAGGGAGGGACAATCTTGCTCAGGTTCCTATGGTCATAGGACCTTTCCCTATCTCTAGGGACATGGCTGCCACCATGGGACTCTAGTCCCAACTTTCTTCTCTCTTTGAAGAGATCTAGGGACTCCCTGTCTATAGCCAGTTGCTGCTTTCTGAGTTCAAGCTGAGCTTCCTCATATTGAACCAGCCTCTTTCTCCTCTCATGAGAGGATTCCCTCCTATGAGATGAGACAGAGCTCCCTATGGAGGTGCCAGAGTGGTTAGACTCCTGAGAAGGAGATCTAGACTTTCTGGGCACACTCATAATCCTTCCTGGGGGGACAAAGTGGGGATCATCCAGATCTTCCTCTTCATCGTCCACAGGAGGGATTGGGTTATCCAGGTCAGGGTCATTGTCACCCTCCTGGCCAGTTTCAGAGGGGGGGCTGGGGGTATTGCTACCCCTGGCCCCACCCTCATCTTCTGCCCCACCCTCAGCTCCTACCCCTTCAGTCCCCAAGGGCTTACTGAGATCATAAGCTACCAACAACTCTTTAAGGTGTTGGGTGGTGGGACTTTGGCCTGTCCTCAATTTCCTCAAGTTACATAATGCTCTCAATTCCAAGAATGGGAGTGTATCATACTTGGAGGGAAGAAGCCCAGTGGCTTCTGGCAAGGATTCTTTAGGTCCTTCCTTTAAAGACATTACTAGTGTGGTGTGGTGTATGCACTACCTACTCTAGTGTGGCCTACTAAACTCTCTTGAGTTGTAGAAAGGGTGTGCTATCCCTTAACACACAACTCTAAGTTCAGTAGAACTTACTGTATTCTAAGCTTAAATTATATGTACCTTAGGTACCTTTAGTGGTTTTCAGTTGATCAATTCAATTGAGATTATCTGGTAAAACAATAGCAAGCTGGAATCCCACCGCTGCCACCAATGTGAGAAGTTGGCTTGGCATATGCTGTCCACTAATTATAGTGGGCACCTTGCACCAGTCCAAACAACCCCTTATTGGAGATAGGTTAAAGACAACCTTATTGAAAGCTATCCTAGTGGTAGCTATGGAGAGCAGCCTTCAGGCTAAGTCTTGAAGGAATGTAAAGCAGCTTGTTTTACCAGTCTATAATCTCTTGAGTGATCAAATGAAAGAGCACCACACCAGGTATATATTCAAAATATATGTATTTATTGCTAAACACACCCCTCTAGTCTCTTTATGAGGCTAGAGTTCGAAGATACACAAGTTATTTAAACACAGTAATAGCACAAATACACGTTTGGGCCCTAGGGGCGTACCAAACCATATACCAATAAAGTGGTATAAGAACCACGACTGAACTAGACACTAGGCCTAGAGCCTCTAGAAGTGCTTGGACCACAAGGAACCACCCAAGGTAGTGACACAGGGGACCCACGGGGGACGCGTGCAGTGTAAATACACAACCGCGATACGCCGTTAACTTCTATGGAGAAAGTCGCGATCAGGAAATTAAAGAAAAGGGACACTTAAAGGAGGACTTGGAGCAAACCCTTTGAGAACTAGGTCGTTCTAGAGTCTCTACCCACGGGAGCACCGGAGTACTCGTGTTACCTCACCCAGGGAAGCCGGGTGCATAGGTGCCTTTCGGGGTCGGGTTTCGTCGTCGATTTGAATGGCGATCTGCTGCAAAGTGCTGCTGGCGACCAAGTGGAAAGTGTCCGGGTGGATCCAAGAGTGGATCGGAGATCTGAAGAACCTGAAAGCAGAGGGGACAGAGTCTGGGTCACTAGCCAGTGACCAGGAAGGCGATGAACAGATGCCCACCAATGTCGAGTGCTTCAGGTGCATTGACGGTCGTCTTGACTCTTCAGCCACGAGGTCCAGGAGGTGTTGTCGGCAACCAGGAGCAGGATTCAGGCTGGTACACAATGTCTGTCGAGTGCTGAGGTATCGGCGACCGGATTGGACCCAACAAGCCTTGGCAACGGCAAGTCTTGGTGAAGATGAAGATCGTCGATGGTGCAGACCAGAAAGATCTGAGGAACTCACCCAGTGAGGGTAAGTGAGGACAGGCCTGGCGCAACCAGGATGCCGAAGAATAAAAAGATTGGCCTTCGTGAAGGGCTACTAGCCAACGGGCTAGCGACCGCAAAGGAGCCTCGAGACGTTGCACGTGGATCTGGCTCACAGGACACTCGTGGAGTGGAGGCCAGTGATCTTCGGTGCATTTGGTGCTGGAGGCTAGGGCTACTCGGAGCCCAAAGCACGACTTTGTGGGAGACCCAGAAGAGGATGCACTAGCAAATGCGTGCGGTGTCCAGGGGTCACGGTTCCAAGTTACCCACGACAGCTACGGGCCTCAGCTTTGCTGGGGACTCAGGGCAGCCTCGGGGAAGTCTGCAAATCCACCTCTGGTGATGCAAAGACTTCGGCGTCCGACGGGAGCTTAGGCGATGCAGACCAGACAATTGCTTCTTTGGTGCCTGCCAAGCAGGGGAGTCACTCCTTGACCCCAAGGGAGATTCTTCTGTCCTCTAGTCTTTAGTAGAGCGTCGAAGGTCCAGGATTCTGTTTCAGAGTTTCGTCCAGGGATAATCTAAAGTCCTAAGGACTGGGTTCCTATACTTATACCAAGTTTAGGGGTTGGACTACTCTGTGGCCCCACCTATGGGTGGGTCAGGGCAGAGGGGTGGCTACACCCCTTTCCCTTTGTCCAGTTCGCGCCAAAGCAGGGGCTGCAAGCCCCTGATCCGGTTTGAACTGGGGTATGCACAGGGACACCAAATGTGCCCCCAGTGCAGGACTTCAAAGCATCCGAAAGTGCTCCCGCCCAGCCCCAATACACATTATCCTGTCTGGGGAGGTGGTCACACCTCCCTGGGACAGGAAACCTATTGTCCAGGCCTCCCCTGCCGGAGTTTTGTCCAGCAGCAGGAGGCCAGACTCGTGTCTGTGGCAGCAGCATCCATTTTGTGATGCCAGGGCTTTAGAAAGAAGTTACCGGGCTAGCCAGAGTTAACATGTCTTTCCCTCTAGAAGGGTGGAATGCTACCCCCGCCGCCAGAATTGGCGGGGGGGTAGTATTCCAAGATGTTTGACACCAAACACGACATGTTTAGGTGCAGCCATTCCAAAGTTAGCATTTAACGCGAGGTTATAATGCGCTTAAGAGTATATGGTCAGGCTGCACTACAAACAGCATCAGAGAAGGGACTCCGAACGCTGCAGAGGGGCCCTGCTCATGCAGGGGCACCCTCTCACATAGGAACCACGCACTCTGCCTTCAGGATTGATAAGGCCTGCCATTGGAGTGACTTATAGGTTTATATGTGTGTATGTATTTAGTGATATAGGTAACCTATATCACAGTAAGAGGTGCATGCACCACCTTACCCAGGCTGCAGTAGCAGACCTGTGGTGTCAGTTTGGATGGCCTTCCAGGGGTGGCATAATACATGCTGCAGCCCCTGGTAGGCCTCTGAGGTACCTATGCCCTTGGTACATAGTATACCATATACTAGGGACTTATAAGGGCACTCCAGATTCCAATCAGTGATGTGCCTAAGGCACATGGAAACCATTTTAGAGAGGAAGCAGCTAGGCTGGGGTTCTGATTAGCAGGGCCCCAGCCAGACTAATGTCGAAAAACAGTGAAGCATCAGCAAAAAGTGGGGGTACCCATGTGAAGCAGATCCTACTCTCCTACATCTGGCACCTTGCAAAGTTGGAATTCATTGCTAGAAGCAACAAATGGGAAATTATCCAGGTTTAAATATTATCAGCTGGCGAGTTGGGCAAAGGATCAAGAGAAAATCTTAGAAATCACTGAGAAACTGGAGAATGAAATACAAAGGGACCCAACAAGAAAGGAAATATCGAAGTGGTATTGGCACATGATACAGACAGGAGACGATGAATTTACTACCCCAGATGATCTATGGAAAAATATCTTCCCAACACAAGACTTGCAACAGCAATGGCAAGTATCCTGCACTTTTTTATGGCAAATTATAGTTTCTGCACCTCTTAGGAGAAATCATCTTTTTACTTTACACAGGTCATATTGGACAACAGAAAAGTTATCCAAAATGAATAAACAGGTGCTGAAAAATTGTCCAAAATGTGGGGAACCAAAAGCGAACGATATTCATATGTTCCACCTGTGCTCGCAACTCAACATTTTCTGGGAAGAAGTGGGTAAGGTTATTGATAAAGTTTTAGAAACGAATATTGAGGTAAGCACATTTATCATTATTTTTGGTATTTTGGAAAGTAACGATTTCAATATTGTATTAAGTAAAAAACAAAAGTACTTATTATTTATCTTAATTTTATTAGCCAGACGCAAGATATGCGTAAACTGGATACTCGCAACTCCTCCTAACTCAGTAGAATGGCTCCGTTCTGTAGAGAAGGTTAGGAAACTAGACAAGTTCAGAGGAAAGAGTAATAGAACCAGATTTTGGGAACTATGGGATAAGAACATGAGGTAGGGAGGGATGTCCAATGATTACATCCTACGCGATACAACAAATTCGGGAGAATCATCATGGTGGATCTGTGATTGATTAATCCAAAGAATTTGAAGGTTCCCAAGACATGATCCTACCTTGACATAAGGGCGGTTTTTACTCAGTCAGAAGAATCAAAAAACGGGAGAATTTCTAAATAACAGAGTTCTCTCATGATAAGGTGATCTTGTCTACTAAAACCTTAATAATCGCATAAATGAGGACAAAAAATATTATTTTTTTTAAAAGAGGGCTGCAGAAAGAAGCAAGAGAGGTGCAGAAAGAAACAAAAGAAGTGCAGAAAGAAGCAACAGAGGTACAGAAAGAGGCAAGAGGAGTGTAGAAAGAGGGAAGAGGGGTACACAAAGAGGCAGGAGGGGTGCATAAAGAAGCAAGAGAGGTGCAGAAAGAAGCAACAGAGATGCAGAAAGGGGGAAGTGGGGAGGAGAAACAGGCAAGAGGGATACAGAAAGAAGCGAGATAGTTGCAGAAAGAAACAAAAGAAATGCAGAAAGAAAGAACAGAGGTACAGAAAGAGGCAAGAGGGGAGCAGAAAGAGGGAAGAGGGGTGCAGAAAGAGGCACAAGGGTTGCAGAAAGAAGGGACAGAGGTGCAGAAAGAAGCAAGAGAAGTGCAGAAAGAAGCAACAGAGGTGCAGAAAGAGGGATGAGGGGTAGAAAAAGAGGCAAGAGAAGTGCAGAAAGAAGCAACCGAGATGCAAAAAAGGGGGAACATGGGTGGAGAAAGTGGCAACAGAGGTGCAAGAAGAGAACAGGGGTGCAGAAAGAGGCACAAGGGGTGCAGAAAGAAGCAAGAGAGGTACAGAAAGACGCAAGAGAAGTGCAGAAAGAAGCAACAGGGATGCAGAAAGAGGGAAGGGGTGGAGAAAGAGGCAAGAGAAATGCAGAAAGAAGCAACAGACATGCAGAAAGAGGCACGAGGGGTGCATAAAGAAGCAAGAGAGGTGCAGAAAGAAGGAAGAGAAGTGCATAAAGAAGACACAGAGATGCAGAAAGGGGGAAGTTTGGAGGAGAAACAGGCAAGAGGGATACAGAAAGAAGCAAGAGAGTTGCAGAAAGAAACAAAAGAAATGCAGAAAGAAGGAACAGAGGTGCAGAAAGAGGCAAGAGGGGAGCAGAAAGAGGGAAGGGGGTGCAGAAAGAGGCACAAGGGTTGCAGAAAGAAGGGACAGAGCTGCAGAAAGAAGCAAGAGAAGTGCAGAAAGAAGCAACAGAGGTGCAGAAAGAGGGATGAGGGGTGGAAAAAGAGGCAAGAGAAGTGCAGAAAGAAGCAACCGAGATGCAAAAAGGGGGAACATGGGTGGAGAAAGTGGCAACAGAGGTGCAGGAAGAGAAGAGGGGTGCAGAAAGAGGCACAAGGGGTGCAGAAAGAAGCAAGAGAGGTACAGAAAAACCCACGAGAAGTGCAGAAAGAAGCAACAGACATGCAGAAAGAGGGAAGAGGCGTGGAGAAAGAGGCAAGAGAAATGCAGAAAGAAGCAACAAACATGCAGAAAGGGGGAAGAGGGATGGAGAAAGAGGCAAGAGAAATGCAGAAAGAAGCAACAGACATGCAGAAAGGGGGACGAGGGGTGGAGAAAGAGGCAAGAGGGCTGCAGAAAGAAGCAAGAGAGGTGCAGAAAGAAACAAAAGAAGTGCAGAAAGAAGCAACAGAGATGCAGAAAGGGGGAAGTGGGGAGGAGAAACAGGCAAGAGGGATACAGAAAGAAGCAAGAGAATTGCAGAAAGAAACAAAAGAAATGCAGAAAGAAGGAACAGAGGTGCAGAAAGAGGCAAGAGGGGAGCAGAAAGAGGGAAGAGGGGTGCAGAAAGAAGCACAACCGTTGCAGAAAGAAGGGACAGAGGTGCAGAAAGAAGCAAGAGAAGTGCAGAAAGAAGGAACAGAGGTGCAGAAAGAGGGATCAGGGGTGGAAAAAGAGGCAATAGAAGTGCAGAAAGAAGCAACCGAGATGCAAAAAGGGGGAATATGGGTGGAGAAATTGGCAACAGAGGTGCAGGAAGAGAAGAGGGGTGCAGAAAGAGGCACAAGGGGTGCGAAAAGAAGCAAGAGAGGTACAGAAAGACGCAAGAGAAGTGCAGAAAGAAGCAACAGGGATGCAGAAAGAGGGAAGAGGGGTGGAGAAAGAGGCAAGAGAAATGCAGAAAGAAGCAACAGACATGCAGAAAGAGGGAAGAGGCGTGGAGAAAGAGGCAAGAGAAATGCAGAAAGAAGCAACAAACATGCAGAAAGGGGGAAGAGGGATGGAGAAAGAGGCAAGAGGGCTGCAGAAAGCAGCAAGAGAGGTGCAGAAAGAAACAAAAGAAGTGCAGAAAGAAGCAACAGAGGTACAGAAAGAGGCAAGAGGAGTGTAGAAAGAGGGAAGAGGGGTGCAGAAAGAGGCAGGAGGGGTGCATAAAGAAGCAAGAGAGGTGCAGAAAGAAGCAAGAGAAGTGCATAAAGAAGCAACAGAGATGCAGAAAGGGGGAAGTGGGGAGGAGAAACAGGCAAGAGGGATACAGAAAGTAGCAAGAGAGTTGCAGAAAGAAACAAAAGAAATGCAGAAAGAAGGAACAGAGGTGCAGAAAGAGGCAAGAGGGGAGCGGGAAGAGGGAAGAGGGGTGCAGAAAGAGGCACAAGGGTTGCAGAAAGAAGGGACAGAGGTGCAGAAAGAAGCAAGAGAAGTGCAGAAAGAAGAAACAGAGGTGCAGAAAGAGGGATGAGGGGTGGAAAAAGAGGCAAGAGAAGTGCAGAAAGAAGCAACCGAGATGCAAAAAGGGGGAATATGGGTGGAGAAATTGGCAACAGAGGTGCAGGAAGAGAAGAGGGGTGCAGAAAGAGGCACAAGGGGTGCAGAAAGAAGCAAGAGAAGTACAGAAAGACGCAAGAGAAGTACAGAAAGAAGCAACAGGGATGCAGAAAGAGGGAAGAGGGGTGGAGAAAGAGGCAAGAGAAATGCAGAAAGAAGCAACAGACATGCAGAAAGGGGGAAGAGGGATGGAGAAAGAGGCAAGAGGGCTGCAGAAAGAAGCAAGAGAGGTGCAGAAAGAAACAAAAGAAGTGCAGAAAGAAGCAACAGAGGTACAGAAAGAGGCAAGAGGAGTGTAGAAAGAGGGAAGAGGGGTGCAGAAAGAGGCACGAGGGGTGCATAAAGAAGCAAGAGAGGTGCAGAAAGAAGCAAGAGAAGTGCAGAAAGAAGCAACAGAGATGCAGAAAGGGGGAAGTGGGGAGGAGAAACAGGCAAGAGGGATACAGAAAGTAGCAAGAGAGTTGCAGAAAGAAACAAAAGAAATGCAGAAAGAAGGAACAGAGGTGCAGAAAGAGGCAAGAGGGGAGCGGGAAGGGGGGTGCAGAAAGAGGCACAAGGGTTGCAGAAAGAAGGGACAGAGGTGCAGAAAGAAGCAAGAGAAGTGCAGAAAGAAGCAACCGAGATGCAAAAAGGGGGAACATGGGTGGAGAAAGTGGCAACAGAGGTGCAGGAAGAGAAGAGGGGTGCAGAAAGAGGCACAAGGGGTGCAGAAAGAAGCAAGAGAGGTACAGAAAGACGCAAGAGAAGTGCAGAAAGAAGCAACAGGGATGCAGAAAGAGGGAAGAGGGGTGGAGAAAGAGGCAAGAGAAATGCAGAAAGAAGCAACAGACATGCAGAAAGGGGGAAGAGGGGTGGAGAAAGAGGCAAGAGGGCTGCAGAAAGAAGCAAGAGAGGTACAGAAAGAAAAAAAGAAGTGCAGAAAGAAGCAACAGAGGTACAGAAAGAGGCAAGAGGAGTGTAGAAAGAGGGAAGAGGGGTGCAGAAAGAGGCACGGGGGTGCATAAAGAACCAAGAGAGGTGCAGAAAGAAGCAAGAGAAGTGCATAAAGAAGCAACAGAGATGCAGAAAGGGGGAAGTGGGGAGGAGAATCAGGCAAGAGGGAATACAGAAAGAAGCAAGAGAGTTGCAGAAAGAAACAAAAGAAATGCAGAAAGAAGGAACAGAGGTGCAGAAAGAGGGAAGAGGGAAGAGGGGAGCAGAAAGAGGGAAGAGGGGTGCAGAAAGAGGCACAAGGGTTGTAGAAAGAAGGGACAAAGGTGCAGAAAGAAGCAAGAGAAGTGCAGAAAGAAGCAACAGAGGTGCAGAAAGAGGGATGAGGGGTGGTAAAAGAGGCAAGAGAAGTGCAGAAAGAAGCAACCAAGATGCAAAAAGGGGGAACATGGGTGGAGAAAGTGGCAACAGAGGTGCATGAAGAGAAGAGGGGTGCAGAAAGAGGCACAAGGGGTGCAGAAAGAAGCAAGAGAGGTACAGAAAGATGCAAGAGAAGTGCAGAAAGAAGCAACAGGGATGCAGAAAGAGGGAAGAGGGGTGGAGAAATAGGCAAGAGAAATGCAGAAAGAAACAAGAGAGGTGCAGAAAGAAATAAAAGAAGTGCAGAAAGAAGGAACAGGGGTGCAGAAAGAGGGAGGAGGAGTGCAGAAAGAAGGAAGAGGGGTGCAGAAAGAGGCAAGAGAGGTGCAGAAAGAGGCAAGAGAGGTGCACAAAGAAGCAAGTGAGGTGCAGAAAGAGGCAACAGAGGTGCAGAAAGAGGCAAAAGAGGTGCAGAAAGTAGAAGAGATGTGCAGAAAGAGGCAAGAGAAGTGCATAAAAAGAAAGAAAGGTGCAGAAAGAAGTAACAGAAATGCAGAAAGAGGCAAGAGGCGCAGAAAGAAGCAAGAGTGGCTTGCACACCATTAGTACCAATTTAACACCCACATTTAGCAATAAGTAACAGGTGACCATTCTACGCTTACAAAGGACCTTCCACCACGCTGTAACACTTGTCGCTGCATTTTTGGTAACGTTTGATCCGTTTGAGCTAGAAACAAGGCTTTTTTTGTTCAAATCTGCAGATTAGGCAGCAGATGATGAATTATGTGGCTAATGCGGAAAATGTATAATTGTGCAAAAGTTGGTGCAGCCAAACAGTCGCATAATTCCAGTGGCCCTGCTCATACATTTGACTAGGTCCAGAAGTGCTCCTCAGTGATTCCTTCTTTTTTTTGTTTCAGTGAGTTCATAGTTTATGGAAACGAGGAAGACTAAACCTGAGGTTACCACTCCACAACACAGACTACCATACCACATAATTACTCTCCATAACACATAATCCCACTCTACATAATTCCTATACACTAAATATTACATACTTTCTATCCACATAATTTCACTGCACAACATACCACATAATTCCACTACACACAACCTACATCCACTCCACTCCACTCCAAGAAACATTAATAAAACACTTTTAGATTTACAACGCTAATAGCTCTAACTCTTGCAAATGTGAGACATATTACATTACAAATGCTTCTTTAACTGGTAGTCGCGTTTGCAGAGTGGTGGAGAAAGGGGGCTGGGCCTCCAACCAGCGCTCAGGAATTCCGCTGTGATGGACTTACAGGAGGTACCAGGAGGGCAACTTGGCTGCCAAAGTCCCTCAGGAGTAAAGTGGACTTCATCCCCCAACCAGTACTGTGCCTGGAGGCACTTTTGCAGAGTGGTGGAGAAAGGTGAGCGTGGCCTCCGAAGACCTCTTAGCAATCCCACAGTGTGAGATTTACTGGAGGTAACAGGAGGGGTAGTTAGCCACCAAGGTCAACTTTGGGGGCCAACTACCCCTCCTATTACCTCCATTAAGTCCCACACAGCAGGATTGCTAAGTTCTCATAGCAGGCCATGCCCCCCTTCCCCACCACTCTGCAAACGCACTTCCTGGCGCGCTCTTGGATGGCCAACTACCCTACCTGACACCTCCAGTATGCCCCAGATAGTGGGATAGCTGACAGGTGGACACAGGCCATGCCCCCTTTCTCCACCACTCTGCAAACGCACCTCCTGGCACGTTCTGGGTTGGGGAATTAAGTCCCCTTTACTCCTGAGGGTCCCTGGGGGCCAACTAGCCCACCAGGTACCTCCAGTAAGCCCCACACAGCTGGATTGCTGAGAGTGATCCGAGGCCATGCCTCCTCTTTACACCACTCTGCAAACGTGCCTCCTGGCACTCTGCTGCTCGGGGGATGAAGTCCACTTTAGTCCTGAGGTCCTCAGGACACAAGAGGACCTCATCACTCCACCAGCAGTCGCCAAGAGGTGCGTTTGCAGAGTGGTGTAAAAAGGGGCGTGGCCTCGGACCACCTCTCAGCAATCCCACTGTGTGGGGCTTACTGGAGGTACCTGGTGGGCTAGTTGGCCCCCAGGGACCCTCAGGATTCAAGGGGACTTAATCCACCAACTTAGAACGTGCCCTGGGGACCCCATCCCCCAGGGCCTGAGCATTTGTTTCCTTTTTTTTTAAAAAAAAACAGGAAGGGGGCCGCGGGGCCTCCCTCCCATGGCCGATTTCGGCCCCGGGGACCCCATCCCCCAGGGAATGGCCACATATTTTTTAATATAAAAAAAATATTTTTAAGGAGGGGGGCCGCATGGCCCCGGGGACCCCATCCCCACGGGGCCCGGACTTTTTTATTTATTTTTAAAAAAATACAAACGGAAGGGGGGCTGCATGGCCCGCCTTCCTTGGGCCACTTTTGTCCCCGGGGACCCCATCCCCCGGGGCCTGGCCTGTTTGATGGGGACCGTGGGGGGAGCCCCAATGCCCCCATGGTCCCTGCTGGCTCTCTGCCTCCAGTGGGAGCCGGCATTGCTTTTGGGCAAGGGGAGCTGCTAACCTGCAGCTCCCCTTGTCCAAAAGCAATACTGCTTTGCTTCCACGAAGCAAAGCAGTGTTTCCAATGACAGGGCAGGAGACATGCTCCCGCCCTGTCATTGCAAACTGCAATGTCCCGGGGGTGGGCACCCCGGGACATTGCTGGAGCCGGCCCTGGGGGGTGGCGGTCCCCAGGGCCATTGAGGGCTCCAGGAAGGGGGCCGGCTGGCCCCCTCCCATCATTTGCACTGGTGGTGGTGATCCCCGGGGCCAGGGGTCTGCAATGGACCCCCATATGTAAATGAAGTGTGCCCAAGGGAGGTGGTGGTCCCCGGGGCCGGGTGGGGGGGCTTGAGCCCCCCCACACATTTTTTGCCCCCGTGTTTAATTATTAAAGCCCCAGGGAGGTGGCGGCCCCCGGGGTTGCATGGGGGGAGGCATAAGCCCCCCACACCTTTTAATTATAATAAAGCCCCGGGGAAGTGGCGGTCCCTGGGGTTGCGGGGGCCCCTGCACTATATTTTGTGATTGCCCCCGGGACCTGGCCTACCCGGGGGCTTAATTAAATGACGCGCGGTCTTCATTTTTTTTTTTTTTTTCAGCCGAATTCACGCACCCAGCGCGGGTCGGCCGATTTGTTTTTTTAAGTGCTTTTTGGGCCCCTGGGGGTCCCTGTGGGACCGCCTGAGCAGGCCTAGGGGGTCAGGGTGTTTCTACCCTGCCCCTTTTTCTTGTTTACCTTTTTTCTACTGTTTTCTTGTGACTCGGTTACACAAGATGGCTGCCAACACATTCTGGTTTGGAGTGTTGGCAGCCAATCAGAATGAAGCTCATGCTTGGGAGGGTTCGCAAATCCTCCTCGGTGCTCAGATATATACATTTAAATTTTTTGAATTTCTCAGCAACTACTGAACGGATTTACACCATTTTAACAAAAAGGTCGCTTTCTAAACCAAGAGCTACCTTTTTGCCAAATTTGGTGTAATTCCGTTCAGCAGTTCGGGCTGTAGCCGTGTCTAAAGTTCCTATGGAAATTAACATGGGAAAAACCCATTTTGGGACCCCCCTTTTTTCTCGGCCCCCGCTTGACAAATCACCCCGAAACTTTCAAGACAGGAGCTGACCTGAGCGGACCATTAGTTTTGAAAATTTCGCGAAGATTCATCAAAGGGCGCCAAAGATATTGGCAAAAGAAAAAACGCTTTTTGAATAGAAACAAGGTCCTAACTATAACTACCTACTGGCAACCGCCAGTAGGATATATATATATTCCATTTGAAGTACAATTGGGTACTATACCCTCAAGGTTAATGTATACAGATGACTAAATGTTCTTGACCACGATATAGAACATGCAATGTTTGAGTGAGGAGTGAAAAAAATAAGAGTGTCACATTAATTCTCTAACCTCTCTACTCAGACACAATTGTGCTAAAAGTTGCAATTTTTTTTAATTCGTATAATTACAGTATACAGAAAAAATGGTCCGGATGTTTATAACTGTTAAAGAACACTATGTTCTGTCAAATTAATGATAAAGTTTTTGTTGAAATGAAGGAACGTGTAGGAAATGTGTAGTATTTTTTCTATGTTGTTGCACAAATTGTCAGGGTGACGTATTTAAGGAAGCAAATTTTTAAAAAACGGGTCATGTGATAAAGAACAAAAGTTCTAAACGCGTCTGTTTCTTTGCCTAAAATAAACTTGTGTTATTGAAGAACCACGTTGGTGTGGCTGTTTCCTGCTGGCTGCGATGGATGTCCACAACCAGGATTGCATTTGGAATAACTCTGGAGACGGCACTCCGTAGGAACGAAAATTTCCTTTATTACTGGTGGCCTGTAGATAGACAAACGTCTACGCGTTTCGGCTTAGGCAGCCTTGTTCACGACATTAGTATGCTTCCCAGGAGAATGTTAAATAAAGTTGTACAAACCATAGACATAGAAAGAGGCATTTCAATTCAATGCCACTCCGGTTCAATAAACAAAGTCGGCCATCTTTTAACATGTTCGTTCATCATGCAAACAAATTCAAATGTACCAATATGTATTGTGCAGACATAAGGCTTCCGGATATTATATACAATAAATTAAACCAATATTGATTTGGTATTGCAAAGGAATCGGATAGTATCATCGCCATGTTATCCACTTAAAAGAATATAAAAAACAGATTTGACTAACAACCACTTGTAATGAAGCCCAATTGGGCTTGGTCCATTTCATTTGTCTGCAACCAAACATTGCGAGTTATAGCAATTCAAAAAAAACGACCTCGAATATATTTATACAAGATATAGCCCTAGTGGGTTTATTCAATGTTAACAAATGATCCAAAGAAATCTCAATTATAAGTCAAAATCAAATAGCACCCAAAATCTGACAATATACTGCCTAAAAGAACATCCTATTCAGATTGCATACAGTTCAAACAAGTTTATCACTCTAGTTGCAGGCATGTCCATACTGGGATGATGATAAACTAGGATTTGATCAAAACTCAAAAAAATAATAACAATAAAAATACTAATGAAGTGCAAGAGTCAATTAGGCCCCATTGGGCAGCACATTTAAATCAAAAAACACTGTGGAGCTTTAGTGGCAACAGGATAAGTACAAATATTACCAAATTTGATAATTAAAAATAAAATAAAAAAATAGATAGCTTAGCTCCTTTGCTGTCACACCACGGTATTCCTCCTGGACAACCTGGAACAGAAGTAAACAATCATAGTATTAGAACATTTTCCTGGGAACAGAAAAACATATTAAAACCAATAAAATCATTATGATGAAATGGAAGCAAATTTACAAGTTCTACAAGTTCATAGGGAATACCATCAAAGAGGCACTGTTTTAAAGAAAAGTATACATTTCATCATCAATATTCATGCCTGTCGGCTCTTTTGTACCCATCCTGAGAATATATCTGCATTCTAATTGCCTGAGGGCCTTCTCTCTGTCCCCACCTCTCAAAGTATTTACCACCTTATCTACGATACAGTAGGTTAATTTAGAGGGGTCTCTGTTGTGGTACTCCATAAAGTGCCTTGCTACCGGATATGTAATATCTGCATTTTTGATAGCCCACAGATGTTGTAGAACCCGCTTATGGGCTTCTAACTTTGTGCTCCCAATGTAACTCCTCGGGCATGGACATTCTAGCAGGTAAACCACATAGTCTGATTTGCAGTTAAGTGGTTTAGAAATACTCAGACATTCTCCGAGGCAGGTTTTGACCTCTGTTGTATTTCTACCATGCTAACATGCCTTGCACTTCGTGCATCTTTTGAACCCATTGCTAGGTCTTAGCCATTTCAGATGCATGTCCGTATATGTATTCACTAGTTTGTTCCCTAGCGTCGGTGGTCTTCGGTCGGTTATGTCTGGTCTGGAAGTGACATCTGCCCTATGACAGGATCTCTTTTGACCAGATGCCAATGCCTGATAAGCGCTTTTCTCAGCTCTTTGTGATATGGATTGTAGGTGGTTATAAACCTGTTAACATATACAGTCTCCCCATCTGGTTTATTTTGTTTAAACAGAAGATCTATTCTTTTTGCCTCTCTAGCTTTGTCCTTAGCCAGCTGTGAAACAGGACGTTGGTACCCTCTGACTGCCAATCTGTCACAGATTTCCCTCTCTGCTATCTCATGATTCCCATTGGAGCCACACATTCTTTTGGCTCCCAATAGCTCTCCATAGGGAATGCTATTTTTGAGTGATTGGGGGTGTGAAATATTGGCATGTAATGTTGTATTGCCTGCCGTGGGTTTATGGAAGACTGTAGTAGAGAGGCATTGATCTTTGACCTCTATTTTAACATCTAAAAACTCAATCTCTGTATTACTGATTCGACTTGTAAAAGTTAGGTTCAGCTTGTTAGAGTTAATGCAGTTTACAAACATCTCCACAGACTCGAAGTCGCCTTTCCATAGAATGAAAAGGTCATCTATGTAGCGTAATCATATAACAATATGGGATGACCACCTTTCCATTTCTGGACCATGTAGCATCTGCTCCTCCCACCAGCCCATATGCAAATTCGCATAGCTGGGGGCGAAGCAGGTGCCCATTGCTGTCCCCTATTGCTGTCTGTAGAGGGTTTTGTTAAATAAAAAGATTCTACATGTCAGGCACCACCTTATCATTTCGATCAATATAGCATTGTGCTCAACAAATTGTCTTGGTCTGCGATTCAAAAAATGTTTAACAGCTCTCAGTCCATCTTCGTGGTGAATACTAGTGTATAGGGAGTTGACATCCAGACACACCATAAGAAAATCAGCCTCCCAATGGACATCAAAGATCTGTTTCAAAAAGTCTGTAGTGTCCTGTATATAGGAGGGTAAATCTTTCACCATAGGTTGGAAGTAGTAATCGACATACTTAGAATATATATATATATATATAGATACAGGGCTGTAATGAGGGAGCAGGGGCATCGACTTGGACAATGGATGGCAAGGAAGAGGGAGGGCAGAAGCAGCAAGCTTGGACGGGGGCAGCACAATGTCAGGCTAGACTCTGTGTCCAACCCACACCCCAGCTTGCATTCCAATGGCATTTTACTTATTGTTAAAAAAACTAGAAATTTACTTAAAAAAACAAAGATTACAGGAATTACAGATTAGAAATTCATTGAGAAAACCAAAGGGTACAGGGACATTGTAGTTCGGCTCAGATTTCACTTGTACAAAACCAGTGAAATTCAGCAGTTATAGTTACCTGAGATAACTATAACTTATGACCCCGCAATGCAATGCTTATGATCTCACATAATACATCACTCATGACATGGTCAGAGACATCACTCATGACATTGCAAATAATATCATCCAGTGATTTTAAGTGTTTTCTAAACATTTATGAGTGTTAACCATATATACTAAGGTACTACAAAAGTTAAATGACTATACTTTGTGTACTAATGAGTGATACTATTTCTAACATGTTATGTGAGTGGCTGTGTGACTGTGTGTGTCTGTGTGTGAGTGGATGTCTGCATGGCTGTACAGGTGTGTGAGTGTTTGTATGGGTGAATAAGTGTGTGTATGAGTAACTGTATGGGTGTGGGAGTGGCTGTGTGACTGGCTGTATTGGTGAGTGGGTGTGTGAGTGGCTGTTGGGTGAGTGTGTGGGTGTGTGCGTGTTTGTATTGCTGAGTGGATATGTGAGTGGCTGTATCGGTGACTAAGTGGCTGTGTGAGTAGCTGCATAGGTGAGTGACTGTGTGTGTAAGTGGCTGTATGGGTGACTGAGTGGATATTTGAGTAGGTGATTGGTTAACTGATTGGTTGCATGAGTGGCTGTATTGAGAGTGAGTGCCTATGTGAGTGGCTTTATGGGTGAGTGAGTACATGTGTGAGTGCTTGTATAGGTGTGTGAGTGGGTATTTGAGTGGTTGTATAGGCGAGTCAGTGGCTCTGTTGAGAGGCTGTAAGGGTGAGTGACTGGGTGTGTGAGTGATTGTATGGGTGAATAAGTAGCTGTGTGAGTAGCTGTATGGGTGAGTGAGTGGCTGTGTGAGTAGGTGTATGGGTGAGTGAGTGGCTCTATGGAATAGTGAGTGGCTGTGTGAGAGGTTGTATGGGTGTGCGAGTCGGTGTATGAGTGGTTGTGTGAGTGGATGTGTGAGTGGTTCTATGGATGATGTCATCAGTGATGTCATGACTGATGTAATATATGAGATCATAAGCACTGCATTGCGGGGGCGCATGTTATATTCAGCTCAGGTAACTATAACTGCTGAACTTCATTGGTTTTGTAAGAGTGAAATCTGAGCCCATCTATAATGTCCCTGTAACCTTTGTTCTTTGTTATTTTCAGTGTATATATATATATATATATTACATCCACATTAATCCTTCCAGATTACAGAAACCGCACTCACAAAGTATCGTCTTCTCCAATTAGTTTATTTTCCACAAAGTTTCCAGTTAGAGGAACAACCGACGCGTTTCGTAAACACAGTTTACTTGATCACGTAAACTGTGTTTACGAAACGCGTCGGTTGTTCCTCTAACTGGAAACTTTGTGGAAAATAAACTAATTGGAGAAGACGATACTTTGTGAGTGCGGTTTCTGTAATCTGGAAGGATTAATGTGGATGTAATTAATACGGCGGGGCTCTGCCTTGGAACTTGCACCGGATTGAGAGCGCCAGGGGTCCGTACGAACTCGAGCCAGGAGGGAGTAATAATATATATATATATATATATATATATCTTCACTGAAAAAACAGTGCATTTTCAGTGCATATATATATTTTTATATATTCACTGAAAAAACAAAGGTTACAGGGTTGTTATAGTGTGTATATGTGTATATATATATATATATATATATATATATATATATATACATATATATATATATATATATATATATATATATATATATATATATATATATATATATATATATATATATATATATATTCAAGGAAAAATTCCCTTTGTGAGCACTTCCCTCACCAGGAAAAAAGAAAAAGAGACTCGCACTCCAGGGTCAATGTAAATAATATATTATTGGCAACGCGTTTCGATCAAACGATCTTCTTCACAAGTCAACATTTCACCATTAGTGATCACCCTTTAAAGTGTATTTACAACATAGAAGAAGGACCATAGTGACGTGTAAACATAGAAAACATACTATACGTATTGTTTCCGGGTTCTCATTCAAAAGAAAGACTTTCTGCCGGCGTGAGGTTACAAAACCGGTCTGTGGTTTTAACGCATTCAAAAATAAATAGAAAGACTTATTTACAGCATATTGCTCTAGAAAAATTATTCTTATTCCAGAAGAAATATTTCGGCACTTAACAATACGATTGTGAAAAAATATATATAAAAGGATATAAGAAAATTTATACAAAGTGGCACATAACTGTTGTATAGACTTCGGTAGTGCACATTTTTTCTGCGGAGTTACAGTCTCCTGTATTCCGCGTTAAACACCACAGATCAGCAGTATTATTTCATTTCAATTTTGCCCTGTGGCTGTGCTTTCGTGATGGCCAAGTGGCCTTTTCTCGACTACGTAAAGATATAGACCCAAAAGTAATCATTTTTACAGAGTTCAACACTAATTCTGGTCCTTAATTATATAGAAAAAGAAAGGTTAATCCTTGTTGGAGACAAGGAGACTCTTGTGTTTCCCATAAGAAATTCCCCTAAAACAAAGAATGCAGAAAATACTAAACTCAAAAGTGAAGGGGGGGTCCTGTTAGGGGGGATAACAACGCATATAGTGGGAAGTAGAGTGGAGGTGAAAAATTGAAAATAAAATTACAAAAAAGGAAAAACAAAGGGAGCAAGATTGTTGTGCCACAGACGATTTGCTTCCATATATGGGGTCCAGGGCCTTTAGCCGAAGGGGGCTAGGAGCATTGAATTGGAAAATACCAGTCTAAATCAACCCAGATGTGGGTATTAGTGCAGGCTATGCTTCCTGTGAAGTTTTCCAACCTGCTGATACTGTGTCAAGGTGGAGAGCCCTCCCCGAGACACAGTATGTACAGAGAAATCATGTATCACTATGAAAGCAGGAGAAAGTCAGTAAATCAGATGTTGTACTCATCCTATGTGGACAAAAAGTTCCTCATCCTCATTCAGACCGAAGGGGTTCTTAGTGTCGAGGAGTATGATGTATTTCGACTCCAGGACCCTCAGTTGTTTTTCACGGTCACCCCCTCTAGGGCTTGCTGCCATCCTGTCAACACCAAAGAAAGACAAACTGTTAGCGTTCTTATCATGGTATCTAAACCAGTGTCGTGCAGTAGAGTAGCTCAAATCCCCATTCCTGATTGCTCTAATGTGCTCTAATATTCTTTTCTTCACAGGGAAGATGGTGCTCCCTATGTACATTTTCTCACAAGGACATACTATAGCATATACACAGTAGTCAGTGTTACAATTCATGAATTTGGTTATGTTCCCAGTTTTCCCAGTTGGTAATGGGTATGTTTTCCTGATCTTGCTTGTGCTACAGGCCTTGCACTTCCCGCATTTGTGGACACCCTTCTGCTGCTGTATCCAGCTTTGTTGTTTACTGGTACCCATGTAGCTGTTGACCAGCATGTCCTTAAGGGATCGTGCTTTTCTATACGTGACCATTGGATACTCATTGACCTTAGTGCCTATCACTGGATCACTTTTAACAATGTGCCAGTGTTTATTCAGGGTTTCTCGAACAGCATTTGCCTCAATGTTAAAGTTCATTATCATTCTGATGTCATTCTTTCCCTCCTTGGTACCTGGTCTTTTCACTAGTAGGGCCGCTCTGTTCTGGGAGGCTGCTCGCTCACTAGCTGTTCTCAGAACTTTCTCGGGATAGCCTCTCTCCCTAAATCTGTGCAACATGGTGTTCTGCTCTTTCTGATATCCTACATCAGTGTTGCAATTGCGCTTGGCCCTTATTTGCTCTCCAAACGGAATGCTCCACTTAAGTTTGGGGGGATGGTGGCTCTTAGCATGCAGAAGACTGTTTCCTGCGGTTGCTTTTCTATGTAAATTGGTTGACATCACCCCCTCCTTGACTTGGACACATATATCCAAAAAGTCCATCTCTAACTGATCATACTTATGCGTGAAACAGAGATTCACTTCATTGTCCCCTAGCATGTTCAAAAATGTGTCCAAATCTGTTCTGGTACCACCCCATATCATAAAGATGTCATCGATATATCGGGTCCAAAACACAATGTGCCTAGTTAGATGTTCATTCATGTCATTCCACACCAGCTGCTCCTCCCACCATCCCATTAGCATACAGGCATAGCTCGGCGCAAAGCAGCTTCCCATAGCGGTACCGACCACTTGCTTGTACCACCTGTCCTCAAAAAGGAAGAAGTTGTTATTGAGGCAAAAAGTCAGCATTTCAATTAGCATACATGTTTGTTCATATAGAAAGATAGATCTGTCTCTGAAAAAATGTTTGCAAGCCTTAATGCCATCCTCGTGCTTGATACATGTGTATAGGGACACAACATCTATTGTCACTACCCACAAATTTTTTTGCCATGTAATACCCTCAATCTTGTTGATGAAGTCAGTGCTGTCTCTGCAATAAGAGGGGAGACTGTGTACATATGGGAAAAGGAAAGCATCCAGGAAGATGGATGTACTCTCTAGTAGGCTCCCAATAGCAGACACTATGGGTCTTCCAGGTGGGTTGAGTTTGTCTTTGTGAATTTTCGGCAGCATGTAAAAACATGGTGCCGTTGGATGTTTTTTGTAGAGGAACCTAAACTCCTCCTCCCCCAGTAGTTCCTGATGTCTCCAGTGGTCAATTCTGCTATAGTAGGAGTTTGTAGCCTCATCATATGCGCTCTTACTAGATCTCTCATAATTCCCTGAGAGAGTAAGCTGTCTATTTGCCTCTTCTTTGTACAGATTGATGTCCCATAGGACCACGTTCCCCCCTTTGTCCGATGGTTTAATGACAAAGCTGGGATCATTGTTTAGTGTCCCTAGAGCTAGTCTTTGTTCTGGGGTCAGGTTGTGTGCATGTTTGTTTGTGCTCCTGTTCCAAATACCCATGAGGTCTCGTATTACCACCTCATGGAATGTATCTAAGTTGTTGTGTGGAAGGTTAGGGTTAAAGGTGGATTTGGGCCTGAACTTTGTTGGTGCTGCGCCCCTAGTCTCCAAACCCATCTGTTCCAGGAGGTCCCGTTCATTTGACCATTCACTTAGTTCTCCTCCCAGTTCTGCAAGGCACGCTAGGCCTTCAATATCCTTTAAACATAAAAGCTCAGATGTTTGTGCTCCTCTGTTTCCAACACCACCCCCAATACCTGTGGCACGTTTTTCCTTGTTTAAAAACATTTTCATCAATTTCAATTTCCGTACATATAAAAACATGTCAATTCTAGTCCTGCTGTAATCAAAATTGGCTGTGGGACAGAAAGTAAGGCCAAGTTCAAGTAATGTTTTTTCTGCCAAGTTTAGTTCATGAGATGACAAATTGACCATGGTCAAATTCTGCTCACCCATCATTTCTATTTCGACTGCCTCGTTGTTCTCCCATACGGCATTGTGTCCTTTGTGTTTCCTTCCTCCCCTCCTTGTTTGCTTCCTCTTGTGCTTGTGCCTCTTCCTCGTCCTCTTCCTCTCCCTCTAGGTCTAGGTCAGACCTAGAGGAACAACCAGATGGCCTAGGAAGAGATCCCCTCACTTTGAAGCCCCTTGAGGAATATCATTTTTTACAAACGAACATGACATTGAGAGCAAGACCACCGGAGGGCCAATATCTTTGGCCCCGTTTGACGAATCTTCACAAAATTTTCAAAACTAATGGGGCGGTAGGTCAGCTCCTGTATTGGAAGTTTTGGGGTGATTCATCAAGCAGAGGCAGAGAAAAAGGGTTCTAGCAGGTAAACCACATAGTCTGATTTGCAGTTAAGTGGTTTAGAAATACTCAGACGTTCTCCGAGGCAGGTTTTGACCTCTGTTGTATTTCTACCATGCTGACATGCCTTGCACTTCGTGCATCTTTTGAACCCATTGCTAGGTCTTAGCCATTTCTGATGCATGTCCGTATATGTATTCACTAGTTTGTTCCCTAGCGTCGGTGGTCTTCGGTCGGTTATGTCTGGTCTGGAAGTGACATCTGCCCTATGACAGGATCTCTTTTGACTAGATGCCAATGCCTGATAAGCACTTTTCTCAGCTCTTTGTGATATGGATTGTAGGTGGTTATAAACCTGTTAACATGTACAGTCTCCCCATCTGGTATATTTTGTTTAAACAGAAGATCTATTCTTTTTGCCTCTCTAGCTTTGTTCTTAGCCAGCTGTAAAACAGGACGTTGGTACCCTCTGACCTCCAATCTGTCACAGATTTCCCTCTCTGCTATCTCATACTTCCCATTGGAGCCACAAATTCTTTTGGCTCTCAATACCTCTCCATAGGGAGAAAACGCATTTTCTCCATGTTAATTTCCATAGGAAACTTTAGACACTGCTCCAGCCCGAACTGCTGAACGGAATTACACCAAATTTGGCAAAAAGTTAGCTCTTGGTTCAGAAAGCACCCTTTTTGTTAAATGGTGTAAATCTGTTCAGTAGTTCCTGAGAAATTTTAACATTTCTCAGATATACAAATATCCCTTGGAGGATCCGCGAACCTTCCAGATCTCGAGCCTGCAATCTGATAGGCTGCCAACAGTCCCAACCAGGAAGAGTTAGGAGCCATCTTGTGACTCGGTTGAACAGAGTCACAAGAAAAAAAGTAAGAAAAAGATTAAAAACATGCAAAGTGAGCATGGTAGAAACAGGCCTGCTCAGGGGTCCAACAAGGACACCCAGGACCAAAAAAAGCATAAAACAAATTGGCAGGAGTCGCGTAGGGTCCGCGTATCCCACCATTTACTGGAGGTAACAGGAGGGCTAGTTGGCCCCCAGGGATCCTCAAGAGGCAAGGGGACTTCATCCCCCACCCAAGAGCATGCCAGGAGGTGCATTTGCAGAGTGGTGGAGAAAGGGGGTGTGGCCTGCGACCACCTCTCAGCAATCCCACTATGTGGGACTTACTGGAGGTAACAGGTAGGCTAGTTGGCCCCTAAGGACCCCCAGCAGCGAAGGGGACTTCATCCCCCAAACAAGAGCACACCAGGAGGTGCGTTTGAAGGTGGACAAAGGGGGCATGGCCTGGTATCAGAACTAAGCAATCCTGCTCTGTGGGACTTACTGGAGGTAATGAGAGGGGTAGTTGGCCCCCAAGGACATCCATGATTACACAGGTTAATTCTTTTTGTTTATAAAATGTTACAACCTCGTAAGACTCATGAAAAGTAGGAAAGAGTAGGTGATGATTGAATACACTCTTGTATGCACACTTATTACTATAGGAAGGAGTCTTACTGGAGATGGTGATTATCAGAGTCTACTATTTACGCCCTTTGACTTGATAAGAGTAATGAGTAGAGTTCCTACACCCTACTATGCACACTCATCAACAATGAGAGGGGTGTTAGTGGCGAGGACAGTTCCTGGATTCAGCATACTATACAAACTCATCATTCAAGAGAGAGGTCTCAGCGGAGAGGCCAGTCTCTCACCACACACTCCACTATGCACACCTGTCATCTGGGAGAGAGGTTTGAAAGGCGAGGCCAGTCCATCTACACACCCTACTAAGCACCCTCATCACCTGAGAGAGAGGTCTGAAAGGAGAGGGCAGTCCATGCACACACACCCTACTATGCGCACCCTTTGTCTGAGAGAGAGGTCTCAGCGGAGTGGCCAGTCTCTCACCACACACTCCACTATGCACACCTGTCATCTGAGAGAGAGGTCTGAAAGGAGAGACCAGTCCATCTACACACCCTACTAAGCACCCTCATCACCTTAGAGGTCTGAAAGGAGAGGGCAGTCCATGCACACACACCCTACTATGCACACCCTTCGTCTGAGAGAGAGGTCTCAGCAGAGAGGCCAGTCCCTCCCCACTCACTACTACACACACACCCGTCATCTGAGAGAGAGGTCTGAAAGGAGAGGCTAGTCCATCCACACACCCAAATACACACACCCGTCATCTGAGAGAGAGGTCTGAAAAGAGAAATCTTTCCATCCACACACCCTACTACAAACACCTGTCATCTGAGAGAGAGGTGTGAAAGGAGAGGCCAGACCCTTTCCACTCACTACTACCCACGTCCATCATTTGAGAGAGAGTTCTCAAAGGAGATGTCGGTCCATCCACACTCACTACTATACACACCCATCATCTGAGAGAGAGGTCTGTCAGGAAAGGGCAGTACCTCTCCACTCACTACTACGCACATCCGTCGTCTGAGAGAGAGGTCTCAATAGACAGGCCACTCTCTCGTACCACATCCTACTACACACACCCGTCATCTGAAAAAGAGGTCTAGAAGGAGAGAGCAGTCCCTCCACACACCTTCCTATGCACACCCATTATCTGAGACAGAGATCTGAAAGTAGAGACCAGTCTATCCATACAGCCTATTATGGTCACCCGTCATCTGAGAGAGAGGTCTGGCAGGAGAGGGCAGTCCCTCCCCACACACTGCTACACACATCCATCATCTGAGATGTCTCAAAGGAGATGCCAGTCCATGCACACACTTTACTACGCTAACCAGTCATCGGGGAGAGAGGTCGGACAGGACAGGCCAGTCCATGTTCGCACCCTAAACACTTGTCATCTGAAAGAGAGTTCTGAAAGGGAAGGCCAGTCCATGTACACATCCTACTATGCACGCCCATCATCTAAGAGGTCTCAAAGGAGAGGGCAGTCCATATACACATCCTGCTACACACACTACACACACCGGTCATCTGAGAGAGAGGTCTGATAGGAGAGACCAGTCCATGTACACACCTTAATATGTACAAAATCAAGAAATCCCTAAAAATAGCTAAAATACATTCAATACACCAAGATTACCAATCTTAACTAATACGGTGGTTATAGAATTATCAAAATTAAAACATCACTACAGTACCATATTGCAAAGTTCACACAAAAATATCTTAAAAACCAGCAAGTTTGCATGTAATATTTATTCAATACATTTGTAGAAAACAATATAGTAAAAACATTTCATTATATAAAAAATCGTGTTAGATATATAATATTAAAAGCACAAAAAACACAATCTAAAGGAAAACAGTTGTCGACGCAGCGTTTCGGTGAATACGTGGAATAGACACCTTCTTCAGGACAGTTTTCTAACAATTCTGTAGACAGTGTTAGTATATTATATAACTAACACATCTTGTAGTTACCCTCAATACGAGTAGATGATCGTGAAGGCGGGAGATTTAATACTATGCTCCTCTTCCAATAATTGGCCTTATGGTACAAAACAATATGTTCTGTAGGTATGTATACTGGTGCCACCGTTGTTTAAATAGGGTCCAGATCCTAATATGAAGGAACTGAATATAGCCAACCGATGTCGGATTTGTGTGTTTCTACGATTGGGGCTGATGTGCCACTTATTCAATCCGTAGTATCACCGATGTAAAAAAATTATTTTTATACAGCCAAGGGTCCTGACTTCATGTATGTCACCTTAGACACGTTCTGCGGCCTCCTGCGACCAGTATACAGCTTCCGACCCGGAAGCTGTATACTGGTCGCAGGGAGGCCGCAGAACGTGTCTAAGGTGACATACATGAAGTCAGGACCCTTGGCTGTATAAAAATAATTTTTTTACATCGGTGATACTACGGATTGAATAAGTGGCACATCAGCCCCAATCGTAGAAACACACAAATCCGACATCGGTTGGCTATATTCAGTTCCTTCATATTAGGATCTGGACCCTATTTAAACAACGGTGGCACCAGTATACATACCTACAGAACATATTGTTTTGTACCATAAGGCCAATTATTGGAAGAGGAGCATAGTATTAAATCTCCCGCCTTCACGATCATCTACTCGTATTGAGGGTAACTACCAGATGTGTTAGTTATATAATATACTAACACTGTCTACAGAATTGTTAGAAAACTGTCCTGAAGAAGGTGTCTATTCCACGTATTCACCGAAACGCTGCGTCGACAACTGTTTTCTTTAGATTGTGTTTTTTGTGCTTTTAATATTATATATCTAACACGATTTTTGTATAATGAAATGTTTTTACTATATTGTTTTCTACAAATGTATTGAATAAATATTACATGCAAACTTGCTGGTTTTTAAGATATTTTTGTGTGAACTTTGCAATATGGTACTGTAGTGATGTTTTAATTTTGATAATTCTATAACCACCGTATTAGTTAAGATTGGTAATCTTGGTGTATTGAATGTATTTTAGCTATTTTTAGGGATTTCTTGATTTTGTACATTTTTCCCCTGTCCCTGACTGGATCCTAGGGGACCTCCCTTTTTGTTTACACACCTTAATATGCACACCTGTCACCTGCAAGAGAAGATTGACAAGAAATGGCAGTCCCTTTCCACTCACTCGTATGCACACCTGTCATCTGAGAGAGAGGTACTTAGCAGAGAGGCCAGCCTCTCTCCACACACCCTACTATGCACACCCGTCATCTGATGAGAAAGCGGTCTGGAATGAGAGGTCTGTCACTCCCCACACCTTACTATAGGAATCCATCATCTGAGAGACCGGTCTGACAGGAGAGGCCAGTCCATCTACACACCCACCTACACACACCTGTTATCTGAGAAAGAGGGGGCAGCCCTTCCCCACACACTACTATGCACACTCATTTTCTGAGACAGAGATCTGAAAGTAGAGGCCAGTCTATCTATACAGTCTACTATACACACCCATCATCTGAGAGAGGGATCTGATTGGAGAGGGCAGTACCTCCCCACACACTACTATGCATACTTGTAGTTCAAGGGAGAGATCTTGAAAAGGAGAGAGTAGTCCCTCCTCACTCCCTAGTATGCACAACCATCATCCAAGAGAGGGTTCTCAGTGGACAGGCTAGACCCTCTTATATACTACTATTGTCCTAGAATTGTGTTGTGATCCTGCGAGAGACTCGCAAGAGTTGCGTGCAACCTTCAGAGACTGAAGCTTGCTGCATGGGTTCATTCAGTCTCGCAAGCATCTTGCAAGACTTGCATGCAAAATTAGTGGGCCTGCCACAAGGTATTTTATGATCCTGTGAGAGTCTCGCGAGATTGTATGGGAAGATTTGGTGCAGAAACAGAGATATCTTAGTTTGTTCTTCGTGCTTTGGAGGAGAAGGAAGTTTGTTTGAGTTGTGCTCAGCAGAAGTGAATTTATTTGGACCTGAAAGACACTGATGTCTTCATCTGCATTTAAGAAAGAACTCCAAGTTCAGGTTTTCTCATCATTAGGACTCTGAGAAAGGTCTTCCCATATATTTCTTGGAGCTGCGACAATCAGTCACTATCACTCGTCACCTTGCGACTGGACTATTGTAACTAATTTTATCTCAACATCAAAGCTTCCAGCTTCAATAAGTTACAGGCCATTAAGAATGCAGCTGTTCGCCTTGACCTCAATATCCCCAGACGCCTCTCGGTTAGAGACAGGATCTGCTCTCTCCACTGGCTTCCAGTCAGAAAGAGAATCACCTTTAAGACTCTCTGCATGGTCCTCCTTGCCCTGCATCAGAAGGGACTCAGCCAACTTAATACTCTCTTTCATTGGTATATGCCTAGCAGGCCTCTCAGATCTTCCTTCCAAAAGAAGGTGATAATTACCAGATTTCAGAAGGCCAATTGGAGAGGCTGTTTCATTTCGGTGGTTGCAGCCAAACTATGGAACACCTTGCCTGCTCACATTGCTGAAATAGATTCACTTACCACTTTTAAAAAACATTTAAAAGCATGGTTTTCTCCACTTAATCTTCCTAGTATCTCTCAAGGCATTTTTAGAATGCAGCAGAAATGTCATCCCTCAGCGCTTTGACACCTCCGAGTACAGTGTGCTAAACAAATTCTTTTTTCTTTCTTTTCATTTCAGGTAATTAACAATACATTTTATAAACTTTGTTGTGAAGTGTCAGTAAGTGTACTAATGTTGGTGCATAGAGGTAATTTCATCTCCACACCTTACTTGTACATCTGTCATCCTAGGGAGAACTATGACCAGAGATGCAAGTTTGTTTTCACAGCCTAATTTGCACACCCATCATCCAAGACACAGATCACAGGAGAGGGGCCAGTCACTCCCGAAACTGTACTATGAAGACTTTTCGTGCAAGAGAGATGTGTCGTCAGCAAACAGGGCACTTCCTTCCCACAGTCTACTATGCATACCTATCAGCATGGGAAGAGGTATGAGCAGAGAGATCAATTTTTCTGAAACCCTACTACAGACCCCTCTCACCCTGGTAAGATGTGTTAGTGGACAACTCACTCTGCTACCAGTCAGCACTACATATCGCTGTTGCTGTAGTGAGAGGTGTCAGTACTGAGGCCATTGCTTGCCCACAAAGTACTGCACATCCATGTTGTCCTGGAGAGAGGCGTCAGTAGAGAAGACATTGTTTCCCTACACACTACATGTCTTTCATGCTGGGGAGAGCTGTGACCGGACAGTCAAATCCATTCCCACATCCTAATATATATGGTTATTTCCCTGGGGAGAGGTCTCAGTGGAGAGGCCAGTACTTGTTATATTTACTATGGAATAGTGAGGTCATATGTGTGAGGTGAATACCTTCTCCACCCTACTATGCATACTACTGAGACTGGGGAAAAGTGTGAGTGGTGAGGCAGTGTGTCTTTAAACCCTACTCTACACACCAGTTACCTTCATGCAAGGTCTTACTGGAGAGGGCAGTCTCTTCCCACAGAGTACTATACACAGTTGTTAGGCTGTGGAGAGATGTCAGTGAGATCCTAGTGTCTCCTTACACCCTACTGTGCACTATTGTTATACTGTGAAAAGGTCTCATTTGAGAGTCTACTTTCTACCCAGACCCAGTTTTTCATAAACCTAAGTGATTATTTTTTTACCACAATTATATAATGGATTGTATTTCATTAAACTAAACACAATGATACTATTCAGGTGTATGTAAATCATACATACTACATCAGGATATATTCAGTGTAAATGCAAAGTCCATTATAAAAAGTACAATGTCATGAGAGGCTCGCAAGAGCAAATCAGGAAGCACTGCCCACTTGGTCTGGTCGCAAGGGATTGCCTGCCTGGCTCTCACGAGACTCTCGCAAGAGATTTTAAAAAAATGGGGGGGAAAGGGGAACAGTGCAAATAACAGATCATGAATGTAGAAGGTAGCTCTGAAAAGAGCCGTTTTTGTTAACAGTTTTCAACAACTATTAAAAAATTGAGTTTGTGTTTTCAAACATTTTTAATATTTTGTATTTTACATATTTTCTAGTAGGATAGGACAAAAACATACAACTTGAGGAGTTAAATACACACAACACTCCTTTAAAAACAAAACTGAGAAAAATTTGAAAAAAACTGTTTAAAAGAAAAACTACTGACTGGGGGGCACTTGTAATCTTAGACAAGCTTGTCCTGGGCAGACCTGCTTGTCTCAGATGAAAATATTATCTGCTTCCCAAGCAGCAAAATAGTGCTTTATTAAAAAAAGCAGGGTTTTTGCCTGCTTGTTCACTTAGATCCTGCACAGGCACAGTATGTCCCGGAATGATGTGGAAGCCCATGTGGAGTTGTCTTGCTCCGCAGCATGAGCCAACTCTGCCCGTGTAAGGCTTTGCAGATGCATAGATGTGAGGTGTCTCCACATGCCTGTGGTACTCATGCTATATTGTTTATTTCTGCACACACGGCTGAGCTCCTTCTTGCAAAGTTCATAGATGACATACCTTGTAGAAACGTTCTTGCTACCTGGACTCATATCAAAGAGTTGCCACACCAAGGATTCCTTAGGAGGCTGGGATAACTGAGCTGGTGCAGATGCCCCCGGCTGTTCATCATAATCTGATGAAGACATCTTTGTGATGAAAGGCAAACAGGAAAGGAGAACAAACCAGATATGTCTAAGCTCACCAAAATCTAGCAGTGAAATAAATCAAATAGGATGTAAGCTTCCTCTTCTAAATAAAGACATCCATATGAACCAATCACAATCCTTCCTTAGGGTGTGCTTCCTCTCCGGACCTCTTGCAAGACCGTAAAAAAAGTAATTGTCTTATATCTGCTATAGAAAAATACATAATTAATTTTTCTAACAATCAACATGGCTAATGTTCAACTTTTTTCAAAATTACACGAAAACACTGTAATTAACTTAATTCTAAATGTACAATCTTGCGAGTGCTTTGCGAGAGCTGAACAGAAGTACAGACCCCTCAGGGTCCACACAGGGGATTGTTCATCCAGCTTCCGCAAGCGTCTCATGAGAGCCATCACTTAAAAAAAAGAAAATTAAAAAAAAGAAAATATCCAACCATCTTTTATTCACTATCCTATTCTGGATTAGCATTAAATAATAACTGAAAACATCTGCAAGTGTCCCACAAGCATCTCACGAGAGTAACATGTCTAGATATGAAAGTTGCAAACACAACAAGATGATGGACGGAGTGCTGAAAATTTTCAACCACTCACCCCCAGTCACAGATCTGGGTTTAATCCATCGTTCTCTTACTCACTATGCCACCTCAGTTTGGACCCAGCCATAGGCAAATCAGTCTTGACCCTGTTCCTCATGGGTACAGTCCAGCCTGAACTGCCAGGCCAGGTCCTCCCTGGACTGGAAACAAGCATCCTGGGGCTGGTTTCAAGGTATTACCCCTCATCAGCCAGGCTCGCTTGGATCCAGTGGTACAGCGAACAAGGAAACCATGTCTGAGCATACCCTTGGCCACTTAGAGCGAATATAGCAAACACAACAAGATGATGGACAGAGTGCTGAAACTTTTCAACCACTCACACCCAGCCACAGTTCGGGGTTTAATCCATTGTTCTTTTGCTCACTATGCTACCCCAGTTTGGATCCAACCATATGCAAATCAGTCTTGACCCTGTTCCTCATGGGAACAGTGCAGCTGGAACTGTCAGGCCTAGTCCTTCCTGGACTGGAAGCAAGCATTCTGGAACCGATTTCGGGGTATTAACCCTCATCAGCCAGGCTAGCTTGAATCCAGTGGCACAGCGAGCAAGGGACCCATGTCTGAATCTGGAAATGAAATACTTGAACTTTTAGTTCAGGCAATACATAACATGGTGAAGTGGTCTGTTAAATGAACATTTTTAAAATTAATTATTTTACTAATTCCAAGCTTCAAGATTAAAAGCATAATGCCATAGTGCCGCCACCATCACTGATTAAAGTTAACAATAAATTACATCCAAATTTGTGCTGTGAGCAGATGGGTAGCAAACAACCACCAAAAGAGAAGACCGCAACCCTGAATCCTTGGACTGTAAAAGGAAAGGAAACTGAAACGATGTAACAGGAGATTTGTGACAATTAGCAGGGCAGCTGGTAAACATCTCCCTTGAACCATAACATTTGCAGATTGAAGTGATAGCAGTTAATGACAAACACAATTGTATTTTCAGAACTACGGTGCTCTGAAAACCGGAAATGAATGGGTAGGTAACTTCGTCCTGCAGAAATCTCCAGCTCAAAGTTCACCCCTTAAATTGTGTATATGATGGGAATGCTGGGCTATTTGGAAGAGAAGCTGAAATCTTGATCTGGGATGTAGCATATTTGCCACAAACCACAAACAATCAAAGTCACCAAGTTAACCTGGTTTCTGTAAAGACTACTAGGCTCATCCCTGATAGCTTGACTCAAGCAGCAATGCTTTCCCTTAGGGAAAGTGCCTGTGTGCAAGGCAGGTCAAATAACAATAGAGATTAGGATATAAATACGTTAAAAAGATAAAATGTAAAATAAACATACAAATCACAGAAAAAGGAAATGGCTGAATCTATGATAAAGGGGTATTGCAAAAATATTCTAAAAATACGACAAAATAGACCTGGACAAAAAACGCGAAAACAAATCAAGATTTCTACTTCAGTTTGCATCAGCAACCCACAAACACTGTCTCACCCAATGAAGCAGTGTCAAGATGACTTTAGGCCTCAAAGATGCAGGATGTGGAGCTCATACTCCAAGAAGCTAAACTGCTGGTTCAGGAGAGTTGCGTCGATTGGTCAGAGACATAAGGTTAAAGGTGATGTCTCAAATGCTAAGTCTCCAGTTCAAATGTGGTGACTCTCAAATAAGGTCCTATTGATCAAGGAATAGGACTACTAGAAAGGCTTGTCAAGGTGGGATTGATCTTGGATACAGGCAGTTCCAAGACTCCATACACTATATTCCAAAACTGTTAAAAGGGTAATAGGTACTAGGTATTTAATTTCAACAATGGCATTTTCCGCCCAGGTTACCTATATGCTGGGCATTAGGTGCTGATAGGACCCTCCTGCCAAATGTTACAGAACAAAGGTAATATTCAATTTTAAACAGCAGAAGTAAGGCCTGTTGCAGAAACTGCTTGCTAAAGCATTGTCTTAAACCATAGAGCATTTTCGTAACTTCTCCTTCACATTTATAAAGTATATGCGACTGCACAGGTATTGTGTGTAGACAGCTACTGTCGCAAACCCAATGCCAGTTCCCATTTGATGACTCTTATTTTTATCCACAGCTTGCTTTCAGAATATTTTATCTCTTTTTAGAAAATGTGAAGTTTATAGGCATGCACAGAAATGCCGGCATCATGTCGGCTTACTATCTAGGCAGATATATTTTATTGTTTTAGTTATGGATGTTGCTCTAATTTCATGGAGGAGGAAGGGCCTCCTAATTCATTGTGACGAAGTAGCGACGCTAGTTGCAAACAGCAGCAGGCGAGCAAGTAGAGTGGTCGGAGTTTCGGAGCCGCTGATCCATAGAGCTGCAATACCGGAGGAGCCAGGAACAAGGGCAAACGTGAAGGGGGGTGCCAATTTGCCCCACTGCTGACTTGCTCTGGAGCTGGGCTGTGGTCCCCAGACCACCGGACCACCAAATGGAATGTGAGGAGGTCAGGAGGAAGGAAAAGGCGTGAGGTAAACTCTGAGCCACCCAAGGCTCCATCCCCGCCTCTGTTAAGCTGACTCCACCAGCTGCCAACCCCTGCAACTCCAGCTCCGCTTCAGCTCCACCAGGTTCCTGTCACCAGCTGTTAGACCTTTCCCTTGGCCCTCAGCCTTTTGGCGGCACACAGGTGGAGGAGGAAGGAGGCGAGCGCCAAGCCGCGTAGGTAGCCGCAGAGCTGGCAGGCATCTGGTGCATGGAGGCAACCGGGCTAGGGATCGGTGCAGCTTGTGCTCCTGGTACCCCTCTGGCTTCATGTCTAATCTCAATTTGAACTCCCACCTCCTCCTTACAGATAAGGTCGCAAGGCAAGGGGAGCGCCAAACCCTCTAACCTTTCTAGATCGCACCACCCCCGATAGTGACATCTTATAAGAAGGTAGAGTCTCTGGAAAGGAAAGCAGCCAGTGAGTTTGAAGCCGCACTGCCTGATGTAACCACCACAATTGATATAAAAGAGATTGTTGCCCACCTCAATGGTCAGCTGCCTATTGACCATACATTCAACATTTTTTAGAACAGAAAGTAGAGAAGCAACATGAAAGCTTATCAGAAAATACATTCAACAAGAGACATTTGACACTGAATAGATATTTGTAGATCTACATTGTAGAAATAGTTTCTATGCTTTATTGTGTATTTTCACAGGAGCGCAGCCAACGCGTTTCACCTTACAAAGGCTTCATCAGAGCTGCAAACACTAAAAACAAATATACATCCACATTACAACATTGAAACAAAAATATACTCTTAACTAAAGACTAATTAGAACATAGACATTCGTTGGATGCATACAGAATAGTTTATACACGCATTCAACTGTCCCACAGAAAAAGCAGGAAAAAAATGAAACGATTATGTGCACAGAAAGGGCCCAAATGGGGTCCTCAAAAGGAGTTGGACGATAAACACATTCTTAGATTCTTAGTCTGAAAATCAATGTTTCTAAACTCTAGGGCATTCGAGACCTCAAAATGATGGACATCACAATAACATGGAACACCACAAAGCATGTTAAGAAAAAAGTTTCCAAAAAGTGCAACATGTTACACGTTTATGACTGAGATGTACACCCGGTTTCCTTTGTTAATAGTCCACACGTCCCAATATTGGCCAGATTTGGAACACAACTAAAAACTTAAAGGGATGACAGAAACAAAGAAGTAAGATCAAAGCAAATAAGGGAGATGTGTGAAGATAGCCCATGGGGTGTAAATGTAAAAAAAGCAAAACACCAGGCGTGATCAACCATGACTAAGAGCAAAGAGATTAATAAATGTTGCAGTCTCTTACCAAGAGAATTGTACCACTGGGACACAGAAAATTATTTTTGGTACATAGTAAACAGAGTAGCCATCTGGAATTTTCCAAAATCACATATTTTCAAAGCTGCGTGTAATCCTACTGATTAGGATACATAAATTGTCACCAGAATATGCCCGTCGTACCAGGGAATTAAACTTATGTACCATTCATAACTAAGTCCTGTTGACAACATATGGTTTGTATGAAAGCTCGATGCTAAAATATCACCCGTCAGTTTGCCAGCATTGGTAATGTGCATCCAGAAAATGGAACCCACCACAATCCTGTGGTTCGCATGTGCCAGTCAATTCTACGTAGGAAAGAAGCCATATAGGTAACAGGACGTTCCTACGAGAGTCCTTCCACTCCAAAACCCATTAAATAATACGCCCATTTCAAGCACTCCACACAGTTATTACCAGTCTAAATGTAAAAATAGCAAACATCAATAGGTATAGGGTATTCTATAAGTAAGCCAACTTAAATTCATTACTTGTAGTGTGGGTTGGATTCAATAACCCAGCCGCCCGAGAAATTCATGTAAAAGGTTACCTCTTCGATTGAGTCTGTGATGTGTTCCGCTAATAATAGTATTAAGATAATGTAGTCCGCTACCATAGCTACAGGAGTCTGGGCTCCAGGAAACCTTACCGTCCTGAGAGGGCTGCAATTAGATCAAGAGAAGGGCAAGGAGTCGAAGCATATACATTAAGAAAAGAACCATCATACATGCGGGTACGCCAAGTGAAAGAACCATCATAATTCTTTTTATAGAGATTAAATCAACAGAAGGGCAAGTAGTCAAAGCGTGTGCAATAAGAAAAGAACCATCATAAAAGCATGTACGTCGAACACACAACTCTCGTAATTCTTTATTAGGAATCAATTCTATATGCAGAACACACATTTAATGTCGAAATGCAATAGTGGTCCGTGTACACATTACCGGGTCATACTAATTATCAAAAACATCTTCTATTGCCACTAAGGGAGGCACGGATGACATTAGATGAATACATCTCCATCCATCAAACTCGGTACCGATTAAGCCTGGGCGGAGTTCGCGGAGTACCGCTATGCAGAATTCTGCTAAGTTAAAAAAACTCCACCGCACTACGCGGAGCTCTGCGAGCAGGGGAGTGCATTAGATAAATGCCGTTCGCGGTGATTTTCAGTGCCAGGTGCTTCTCCGCACTGGGCAATCATCGCGAACGGCACCATGCACAGCACAAGCAGGCGCTGATTCCTTTCTGCCGCGCAAGTAGATTTTTACTCGAGCAGCAGCTTTCTCAACGCAAATGGACGGTTTCTCAACGCGAGCAGTCGCAAGCATACGCGACCACTTGCAATGAGAAATCTGACCAACCGCATTGAGAAATCTCGCCGGGAGGTTGATTTTCGACGCTCGCGCTCGCCAACTTGATGTTGACGATTGCGAACGAGAAAAAATCACACCGAGAGGTGGATTTTCCTCGCTTGCGTTCTCCAACTTGACGCTGAAGAATGCGAGCAAGGCAAAAAACTCCGCTCCGCAGAGCGGAGTTTTTCAGAACTCCGCGAGCTCCGGAGAGTAAGGAAAACTTCGCAAACTCCGCGAGCGGAGTGGAGTTCACCGCCCAGACTTAGTACAGATACCGGATGCCCCCGCCGACAGTCTACAGGTAACAACTTAAATTTGCTTTATCCAGCAACCCACGTAAAGTCAAATTCCTATTCCCTTATTGGCTGTTCCCCACACACCTATCCGTAGTGCACATCACAAAATAAAGCATTAGCAGGTCGCACATACTCTCGCTTCTTACCCGTGTACGGCGCCATCTGCCTCCATTTTTGTTTACGAAAATGTTATCACTCCAACTAAGCGCTCCCTGTTTGGCATCATATGTGTACGCACAGACCCCGCCTGCTGGACCACATGTGCGCAGCCACCGAGAAGTGTTATTCATTCTCCACGTCATGCACACAAGATTCTTCACAGCCACTAGATTGTCACCAGACTGAAGTGCGCTGCGACGGAAGAGACGCAGTAAAAGTGGCCCAACCAGGAAGGGGATGGTAAAAATAGCCTCTAATTACGGGAGCCATACAGAAAATCAGATTTGTGAATGTCCGACCTGTTGTAATTTGGCAGCATTTAAGTTAAGCATTAGCTGAAGACAGCCTGTATTTAGAGGCTAAATTGTCCGCTTTGTGGAATCCATTTTGTAATTCTGTCAGCCATTTTGGCTGCCATGTGCTACCATGTGCTCGCCATGTGCTCTGTCCTACCTTCCTGTCAACTGCTCTTGAAATCTGCCTAGAGACAAGTTATATTTAGTTCCTCTTGCTTTGCACATGCTCAGTTGAGCTTGCAGCTGTTCCAAGTTTATAAATGTCAGGATGTGTCTACTAAAAGTAGAAACTGTTAGCTCCACCCACTTGTCGACTGTGCATTCTCTGTATGACCTTATATGTAACTAAAACCAGCATTTGTGTTAGTACCGCCTTCATTTGAGCCCCTGTGTGGGTATAAAAGGACCAGGATCCTTCCATTCAGTGTGCTACTTCATGCATTACTGAAGGGTGATGTGCGAATGTTAGCTCCACCTCATGAGGTTTAATAAACTCTGTCTTTTATATTTCAGTTTCTGTGCCAACTTCTTCCTAAGTGTCTGAGGACTCTGTGCAGAGAAGGGTGAACCCCTAAGCACTGGTAGGCCTTGCTGAGGCTCACTACTACAAATTGGCGCTTCCAACGTGGGACTCATCAGCGACTCGGATGCCCGAAGGACTGGTCGCGACGAAGGATTGGAATCTCGCTTTTGGACGCGATCGCTGCCTGAGGAGACCTGAGTCTTGGCACCCACGGCGTTTTTCCTTTCTTTCTGATCTGACCATCCCGGCGGCGCCGGTCCTTGACTGAGATCTCTTCTGTTGATTCGCCGTGCAGTGACCATTTGGTCGATTTGAGAACTTGGCAGTTGGAACCTGGACACCATTTGATTGGTAAGAGCCGTTTTGCGGCACTTGCTGTTGGTTTGATGCCTTTGATTGGTAAGGTAGTTTTAGTAACACTTACTGTGGCTTTGTTTGTATGATTGGCCAATTTTGGAATCTGTTTTGTAATTATATATGTATTGCAATACATATAGGCAGGTAATGA
The DNA here is from genome assembly GCA_963921515.1 of Calotriton arnoldi. Taxonomy (NCBI): domain Eukaryota; kingdom Metazoa; phylum Chordata; class Amphibia; order Caudata; family Salamandridae; genus Calotriton; species Calotriton arnoldi. The sequence goes on from CAWUFW010002165.1 coordinate 2,079,547, forward strand.
GGAGAATTTTCTCTATTTAAAATTGTTTGAACAGCGCAACGTACGAAAAGTACCTTAAGCGCTACTTTGATTATAATACTGCATCTTTTGCACTATTTTTTGGCATGCCTGTTTTCAGCACACTTCGTAGGATGTGTTGCTTTTGTAGTGGTACCAATTTGAGACTTGACGAAGCACAACCAGCCCCCCGGAGGGGACGCCTAATAGGGATATGTATATTAAGTATGGTATTTCTTCTATAATGTACTGCACGTTATGGAACAAATATACTAGTAAAGATCCTGAGTTGCGTTGGCCTATGTATGGGTCATTTGATTTGCGAAAGATTCAGTATGTGGAACAATGTATGTTTAAACACAAGACTAGGCAAGATATGTTTGATTGTGTGCGAATGTGGGAGAAAGAAGTGCGTGAGCGAATGAAGCGTGAACAAGCCTTGATTGACAAAGAACAGCGAAAGACCATTTATGCGAAAGCATTAGAGTTAAAAAACAAGGAGATGAGAGAAATTAAAGAGAGGGAAGATAGGGAACGCCATTTACAGGTAACTGGCCAATATGCTGTTAGGCAGCCCCTTTATCCTATCCTTAATAAATCGCAAGATGATTTCTTTTTATTAGATCGTTCTCCACCTCCGTATATTTTTTCTTCTGCTCCTCATGAGTCAGATGAGGACTCTTGTTCAGACCAGGACAAAGCTCGAGAAACTCGCTCCATGCTATCTGCTGAGCGTGCATCTGACATTAGATCTACTGCGCGTAAAGCCGTTCGTAGTACTACCACTGCCTCCGAACTTTTAGATAGTATAAAAGGATGGCAGGAAAGGGAGCAAATATATTTTACCGATACATTTGCTGCAGAGGTTATTGAACAATTTAGGAAGTATTCGGTAGAAATGGAGCCCGATGATGTAGCAACTGATTGTAAACAATTACGTGACGGTCTTTTTGTTTTCTCCCAGGTGGCTGACACAATCAGACACTTGGTTAAACTGCGTGTTGAAGCAGCCCGTTTGCGAGAGGAGAAAAAGGCAGCAGAAACAGCTGCACTAGCATCTCAGATCAGCATGGCACAAACTTCTACTCCTGAAACAGATAAGAATGCTGTAATTCATGTGAAACCCATGCGGGAAGCCGCGCCTTTATATGTTCCTCCTAAAGGAACGGGTACAGAGGATGATAAGACTTCTCTTAATGCGAAAGGGTACTTTATTTATAATTGGGTTTACACTCCTTGGACTAGAGCAGATGTTATGGCCCTTAAAAATGCATTGCCTGACCCGCGAAAGAATCCAGCAGCCTTTTATGAGGAAGTTGAGGGTGCAATCAGCTCTTGTACTATGACTCTGTCTGATATTGATTTGTTTTTTGGATTAATATTACCGCCTGATATGTGGAGAACTGTGCGTAAAATAGATGATAATGCGACATTTGGAGCATTGTGGAAAGATTTAGAGCGGTTAGATGAAGATAGAGAACCTGCACAGAAACCGTGTCAGTTAATTTTAAATCTTCCGGCAGCTATATTAGTTAAGTTAAAGACGATCATTCCGCCTAAGAAGATAGATTGGACAGTGCTAGCGTCTTGCAAGCAAAAGGTAGATGAATCAGTTTCTGACTTCTTCACACGCTTTGAAGAAGCATTTCACGATTTTAGTGGCCAGTCATTGACAGATGACACGGGTAGGCATCTGTTTGTCGATAAATATGTCGCAAACCTTTTGCCAGGAATAGCTAGTCGCTTAAAGGCCAGTGAGAGCTCATGGACTACATCTTCTCCGGTTTCCCTTTTAACTATGGCCCAGTATTATGAGCGGCAAGAATTAGAAGCCAAAGGTAATGAGGACAAAAAGTCTAAAGAGTTGAAAACAAAGGTTATGTTGGCTCAAGCTTATGGTCCGCCTTCTAGAGGTAATGATAGAGGTGGACGTGGATCTTATGGTTCGTCCTTTCCTTCCTCTGCTTGTTCGAATTTGTCTGTTGATCAGTGTGCGTACTGCAAAAAATTTGGACATTGGCTTTCTGATTGTCCAGTGCTGCGTGCTCAGCAGAATCTACGTGGTCGGGGACAAATGAGAAATCGTTCAGGATATCAAGGGCCTAGAGGAAGCGCGAATGATCGTGCTCGGTTTGATGCTAATACACGTGGGCAGAATGGGTTTAACACTTTTGATAGAAGGAACCAATATCAAATGTCTGACTATGTGCCTTCTGATTTTCAAGATTCTGCTTATGCATAGGATTGCCTAGGACGGGGTAAGGAATCAGTTGAAGTTCCAGTAGATCAGAGGGGTCCCTATGTTACAGCACATGTTTTGGGTTCTACTGATCAGTTTCTGGTTGATACAGGAGCTACTCGTAGCGCCTTGTCTAAACAATTGGTTCCAAGGGCTCCCCTGTCTGGCTTAACCATTACATCGATAGGTTTCGATGGAACACCTTCCCTTAGCCCATTGTCACAACCACTTGCATTTGATATTGATAAGTTTACTGCTCCATGTCCGTTTTTGCTTTCTCCAAACACACCAGACAATATTGTGGGTCTTGATATGCTTAAATATTTTAGGGCTACGATACGGTGTTCTCCGGAAGGAGTACGGGTTATTTTGAATGACAACTACCCTATGATTGAGAGATCTTGTATTGTTAAAGAGGACATTGCACTAGCCTCACTCCCTAGTACTTTGTGGGCTACTTCGGATACTGATGTAGGGCAAATGGTTATTCCACCAGTACATATTAGTGTCAAGGAGGGCGCTTTATTGCCAAGACTGCCTCAGTATAAAATTTCTCGAGAAGGAGAAGAAGCACTCACACGTATTGTACATGATTTAATTAAGGTGGGGGTTGTGGAAGAAGTTCCTTACAATATTTGCAATAGTCCGATTCTTCCCATTTTGAAAAAAGATACTGACACTAGGATTTATAGATTTATTATCGATTTGAGAGAAGTCAACAAGATTGTAGTACCACAGTACCCTGTAGTCTCTGACATAACGACATTGCTTACCCTGGTCCCTCCAACAGCAACTACATTTTCTGTAATTGATCTGAAGAACGCTTTCTTCTCGATTCCTATTCATCCTGATAGCCGATATTTGTTCGGTTTCACTTTGAATAATAGATCATACAGATTTTGTAGAGTTCCTCAAGGCTATACTGAGAGTCCTAGTATTTACAGTCAAGCATTGAAGAGACAGCTTGATTCCTTTACCTTGCCTAAAGGAGTGGCTCTCATACAATATGTCGATGACATCTTGTTGGCAGCCGATACACCTGAGCAGTGTGAGAAATGCACTTTGTCTTTGCTTTCTTTTCTTGCTACACACCACCATAAAGTATCACGAAAGAAATTGCAATATTGTAGACCGAAGGTGACCTATTTAGGACACCTTCTGTCTAAGGAGGGCCGTGCACTGACACCAGATCGCATTCAAGCAATTTTAGACACCCCAGTACCTTCCACGCAGAAAGATGTCCGTGCATTCATTGGTCTGACTTCGTTTTGCAGGCAATGGATATTGGGTTTTTCACACATTGTTAAACCCTTGCTAGCACTTTTGACTAAAAACACTCCGATCCCCCTTCCATGGACAGATGAATGTCAAAATGCTTTTTGTCAGTTGAGACAAGCTCTTTGCTCTGCACCAGTGTTAGGCACACCAGATTACACGAAGGCTTTTACACTCTATGTACATGAGAAAGAAGGATGTGCATTGTCAGTTTTAGTACAGACACACGGGGACAAACAGCGTCCTTGTGCATACCTTTCTGCAGTTCTTGACCCTGTTGCTCGTGCATTGCCTGGGTGTTTCCGTTCAGTTGCAGCGACGGCTGTGTCCATACGTCAGAGTGAAGGGATAGTTTTGTCACACAAACTGTTGGTGCTAGTACCCCATGCAGTAGATGCCCTTTTGAATCAGACTAAGACTCAGCACTTAACTAGTGCTCGTTTGACAGGATACGAATTGACACTGCTAGCACCTCATATTACCTTGAAAAGATGTGCGACACTGAACCCAGCCACTTTGTTGCCATATCCTGCGACTCAGTCTCAGTCAAAGGAGCCTCACGATTGTATATTCCTTACTGAGGAACAGACAAAGGGTCGCATCGATTTGCAAGATACGCCCCTTCCAGATGTAGATGGGGAACTGTGGGTTGATGGGTCCTGTTTGAAGTTACCAGATGGCACGACTTCAGCTGCTTATGCAATTACCACGCTTGAGACAGTAGTGGAAACAGCTCGCATACCTCAGAAGTCAGCTCAAGCAGCTGAACTAATAGCTTTGACACGAGCGTGTGAGCTTAGCACTGACTTGTGGGTGAACATTTACACGGATAGCCGCTATGCTTTTGGAGTGGTTCATGATTTTGGCCTACTCTGGAAGGAAAGAGGCTTTCTTACATCCCATGGGATGCAGATAATGCACGGAGAGTTAGTGCATAATCTCTTGACTGCACTTACATACCCAAAGAAAGTTGCTATTATGAAGTGTAGCGCACACAAGAAAGTGACTGACAAAATAGGACAAGGCAATGCCTTTGCAGACCGCGTAGCCCGTGAAACTGCGATGCAGCGAAGCACTACATCCATGTACGTAGTGAAATCACAAGCTGAGCGTTGGCATGATGCTAGAGAGGAAGTATTGGATATACAGAGATCTGCTTCTGTGGAAGAGCTTGAGCAATGGTCTAAAGAAGGAATATTAGATGATGAGGGTTGTTGGCGTAACAAAGACATGAATAAATGGAAATTGCCTGCGGCCTATTTACAACCTATGGTTCAAATGGCACATGGGCTGGCACATGTTGGAGCTCTAGCAATAACTAAATTGCTTACACAAGTTTGGGAGCATCCTGAAATTGCTAGCACAGCCAAAAGGGTAGTACAGTCCTGTTTGATCTGTTGGCAGTATAATCCTGGAAAAGGGACACGAACTCCTACAGGAGGGTTTGCTACACCAACTGCACCTTTTGAAGTTTTGCAGATGGATTACATCCAACTCGAACGCTGCAATAATCTGAAATATGTCCTAGTGGTGGTATGTGCCTTTAGCAAATGGATAGAGGCATACCCTACGAAGGATAATACTGCTCTCACCACAGCAAAGGTGCTTCTAAAGGAGTTTTTCCCTAGATACGGTGTTTGTAAACTTTTGTGGAGTGACAATGGACCTCATTTTATTGGGCAAGTTGTTGAGCATGTCCTGAAAGGATTAGGGATCAAACAGAAATTCCATACAGTTTTCCACCCGCAATCAGCAGGATTGGTGGAAAGGTATAACGCTACTCTAAAAACAAAGTTGGCGAAAATACTGGCTTCCACGTCTCTAAAGTGGCCAGATGCCCTACCTTTGGCATTGTTGTCCATAAGATCGGTGCCACATTCACGATCAGGTCTTACCCCCTATGAGGTGGTGTTTGGGAGACCAATGAACATTTGGGGAATTCCTAAGCCACGCCCCATACATGATGTTCCTTGTGTTCTGATGAATGATTATTTGGCACAGTTAACTGACAGTTTGATTTCTATTCATCAACAGGTTCGAGAAGCTCTTCCTGACAGATCTACAGGTGAGGCCCACGAACTCCGTCCTGGTGACCATGTAATGGTCAAGGTCTTTGACAGATCGAACAGCTTGGAGCCAAGGTGGCGAGGACCAGAGCAGGTGCTCCTTGCGACAAGGACAGCAGTTCGAGTGACAAACAGAAAGAATTGGATCCACAGCACACACTGCAAACGTGTGTCGCCTGCCTTGGTGGAACCTGCTGTGTTGACCGACCATCGAGAGATTCTGGAGACGGAGAAAGGCCAAGCTATCTCACCTGACGAATCTGCGGAAGTCTTCCCGGACCACACGATCACTGGAGTATCCAGATATCAATTGAGACCGAGGAAAGGATCTGCAGTTTTGAAAAAGACTGGTTGAGCTACCACCCTGGGTTAGTGAAACGGAGAGCCATTGTGGCAAGGGGAGGGGGATCAGCCCTGTATTAGTGTAGTGACACCCGCTTTGGCCCATGGTGAAGAAATCAGCGGCTGCCCAGGGAGAAGAGCTCCAACGACTGTTTTCAACAAGTTTTCAGAAAAATCAATCATTACTGCTGCTAAAATGACTAACAAAAGAGTCATTTGTGCTGTAGGGTTTGTTGTTGCTATGGTGGCTATGGCAGCAATTACGTGGTACATCGAGAAGGTGGCTCCTGTTCGACAGCTTTTTGTTGCCACTACGCCAGTACCCGTGGAACACCACTACTTTACTCTTCCTTACCATGAGCAAAAGCATCGACAATCTTACCTGAACAATACTTTTATCCAGATGTTGCACCATACTCACAATGCTACGAATACTACCAACTGTTGGGTGTGTGGGATGATACCTGCACATCAAAAGAAAGGAGGAACACCTTTTATTCCTCTTCCATTTTCTCACAATGGTTCTTGTCAAGCTTGGTATGCGCTCTTGTTTGCATATGGAAAGCCTTCAGTAGGTGGGATTATTTTTCAACTTAATAAAGTGTGTTATCAAAATAAAGAAGGTTATCCACAAGCCAAAGGGACTAAATGGGAATGGGAAGAGTATCAACCGGACAATATTTCAACACCATATGTTTTCACAAATGTGAGAATAATAAAGAACATTGGACCTTTTGTGATTTCTGTGACAAAAGCTAAAGCAGATTTGTGTATTTGTAGTGTTGGAAGAATTCCAGTGGGGAGGAGCGAGTGTACTGTAATCCTGACCATTGAAGGTGCCAATAAGAGCACTTTCACAGCCTCGCATAACACGTATTTTGTGTGCGGAAATAACGGATATTATCAATTACCTGTTGGGTGGTCAGGAATCTGTTATGTATCTTTTCTGTTGCCCCCTGTGTTTCTGGCACCTGCATTGTATCACCGTGATTTTAAACTGTACAATGACATTTCCACAAACAGAAATAAGAGGACAATAAGTATGGATGAAGTTGACCAAACCGACACTACCCTACAACAATATGTTGATTTCAACTTGGGCTTATTTTTCTTTGTGGGTGCTGCATTAAATAGCAGGAAAATCCGACGACTGACTCGTGTTGTGGAAGCTGTTACTAATCAGACAGCTATGGCACTTGGGAACATTACAGAAGAACTACAGATTGCAAGGATTGTAGCACTCCAGAATAGGATGGTGCTAGACGTGATTTTGGCTGATCGAGGTGGTGCATGTCGCATCATCGGTAGCAGCTGTTGTGTATTCATACCAGATCACTCACCTTCAGTATATGACGCAATATCAAAATTGCATAAGATTGCTGCAGAAATTCATCCAGAGACTGGAACTTGGACTTTTGCTGGATGGTTTTGGACTCTTGTTTCTGCTTGGGGCTGGAAGCTACTGACTATCCTGTGTGTAATAATTGTAATATTTTTTACATGCTGCGTATGTATCCAATGTGGTCCAATGCTTTGCTCCATTTGCATCTCTGCTTGTATACCTGCCAGAGGGAACATTGCTGAAACAAAGGCCCAACAAATGTTAAATAAAGAGGTGGCCGAAATAATGTTAATAGATGTACGGGATGAATATCTAGATTACCCCAGATAAACGAATGTCTTCAGCCAATGCTGAAAGGGTCGTCTGTTGTAATTTGGCAGCATTTAAGTTAAGCATTAGCTGAAGACAGCCTGTATTTAGAGGCTAAATTGTCCGCTTTGTGGAATCCATTTTGTATTTCTGTCAGCCATTTTGGCTGCCATGTGCTACCATGTGCTCGCCATGTGCTCTGTCCTACCTTCCTGTCAACTGCTCTTGAAATCTGCCTAGAGACAAGTTATATTTAGTTCCTCTTGCTTTGCACATGCTCAGTTGAGCTTGCAGCTGTTCCGAGTTTATAAATGTCAGGATGTGTCTACTAAAAGTAGAAACTGTTAGCTCCACCCACTTGTCGACTGTGCATTCTCTGTATGACCTTATATGTAACTAAAACCAGCATTTGTGTTAGTACCGCCTTCATTTGAGCCCCTGTGTGGGTATAAAAGGACCAGGATCCTTCCATTCAGTGTGCTACTTCATGCATTACTGAAGGGTGATGTGCGAATGTTAGCTCCACCTCATGAGGTTTAATAAACTCTGTCTTTTATATTTCAGTTTCTGTGCCAACTTCTTCCTAAGTGTCTGAGGACTCTGTGCAGAGAAGGGTGAACCCCTAAGCACTGGTAGGCCTTGCTGAGGCTCACTACTACAGACCCATTAAAGGAAGTGTAGGATCGAAGTCTGTACATTAGTATAGTTTAAGTAGCCCATCGCGTCTACACACTAGTATAATTAAAAGTCCGCCGAGTAGGGGTTGCAGAGATGAGAAAGTAGTGACGAGAGACGGGGTAATCCTGATAACAGTTACCTATTTATTTGGATAGTGTCATCTATAAACAGAGACCCTACAGATGACTGCAGTTCAAATTGCCCATTAAAGGATGGTACAGAAACATAGTCCTCCAATTTTGGGAGCTAGTCACGTAGCACATCCAGATTACCCAGCCTGTCCAACATTTGGATTCCACAATACATACATCATGTGGGGTGAAAAGGGGAATAGCATTGTGACAAAGTGGGAAATGATTCCGATGTTTGAGGTGTTACATAGTATTGTGATTGAGGCATATTGAGCAAGTGTGTGACATAATTTGCGTTTTAATTGTGTCATTGTCTTATACCTATAGGGACTCTACAGAAAATAATGAAATTCATTATCCGAATTAAGACCCATTTGTACTGCTCGAAATTTACAGATCCATTTTGCTTCACACTTTCGCAGCCACAGTTCTTTGTCCCCCTCTCTTGGGTCGGGTCAGACCAATTCAATACCATGAAGAAAAAAAATTGGTTCTATTGGCCCCCATTTCACACTCATGTGACACCAGCAGGTAAGACATATCTCGTGCAATGCAAGCTCTGCGCTGTTCCTGTATTTGTGCTCTCAGTTGTCATGTGGTGCTTCCTACATATATTTTGGAGCAACCACAGACAATCACATATACCGCAAAGGTGGATCAGCAATTGATAAATTGGCAAACAAGATGGTTATTGCTTGTATTGTATGAGAATGTTTTCTTCTTATTCAAGATCAGATGGCACACATTACATTCCCCACATGTGTAAAAACCTTTGGGGGGTTTTAACCAAGTTCTCGAGTTTTGTGACTTGGGTACCACATAACTTGGACATACAAGTTCTCTGATGGTCTTGCTCTTTTTATACATAATAGAGGGTTTATTATCAATCATTGCCCCTACTCCTAGAACTCCTTTCAGGAGTTGCCAATGTCTGTGTAGAATCTTGTAAAGCTCGTGGTTGACTTTGGAATGGGTGGTGATAAATGAAAGCCTGTCTCCACCTACTGGTTTGGATTTGGCCCTTAGTGTGTTGCTTCTCTCTGTATTTCTCGCCCTGTTAACTGCTTTTACCAGATCTTGCCTACTATAACCCCTTGTTTCCAATCTGTCTATAGTTTGTCCCACATGTTCAAATTGCTGTTCTACCTTACAGTTTCTACGCATTCTGATCATTTCTCCATAGGGGATTGTGCGTTTTGTACATGGTGGGTGTGCATTGTCATGGTGTAAAATGCTGTTAACAGCAGCATCCTTCCTAAACAGTGTGCTTTGTAATTTGCCCTTTGATACATAAAATTCCACATCAAGTAACTGCATTTGAGACTATGACATATTCAAGGTGAGTTTGACATTAAAGGGATTTCTGTTCAGATAGTCAAAATAGGCCCTCATTTGTCTCTCTGTGTCTGTCCAGATGACAATCACATCGTGTATATAACTACCCCAATAATGTATCAAATTGGTCCAATCTGCTGCCGCTGCGGACCAGGCATACGTCTGCTCCACCGAGCCCATGAAAAGGTTTGCGTATGACGGTGCAAATTTAGAACCTATGGCTGTGCCTTTGAGTTATTGGAACCAATCCCTGTTGTACAAAAAGAAGTTATTGGTGAGGATCAGGTCAGTCATATCCAATAGCATCTTATTATGTTACAAATAGTTAGCTCTTCTTGTGCACAAGAAGTAGTCCAAAGCAATGTGTCCGAATTCCTTTACTATGCATGTGTATAAGGACTCTACATCAAGGGTTACTAACCACATTGAATCCTCCCATGTCAGATCTTCAAATTTGTTTAAAATGTCAGTTGTGTCTCGGATATAAGAAGGAAGTTTAACAACCAAGGGCTTGAGATAGGAGTCCACAAATTGTGCATTTTCATGGTGTAAAATGCTGCTAACAGCAGCATCCTTCCTAAAAAGTGTGCTTTGTAGTTTGCCCTTTGATACGTAAGATTCCAAATCAAGTAACTGTATTCGAGACTATGACATATTCAAGGGGAATTTGACATTAAAGGGATTTCTGTTCAGATAGTTAAAATAGGCCCTCATTTGTCTCCCCGTGCCTGTCCAGATGACAATCACATCGTCTATGTATTGGCCCCAATAGTGTATCAAATTGGTCCAATCTGCTGCCGCTATGGACCAGGCATACGTCTGCTCCAGTGAGCCCATGAAAAGGTTTGCATATGACGGTGTAAATGTAGAACCCATAGCTGTGCCTTGGAGTTGTTGAAACCAATCCCTTTTGTACAAAAATATGTTATTGGTGAGGATCAGGTCAGTGATCTCCAATAGCATCTTATTATGTTCCAAATAGTTCGCTCTTCTTGTGCAAAAGAAGTAGTCCAAAGCAATGTGTCTGAATTCCTTTACTATGCATGTGTATTAGGACTCTACATCAAGGGTTACTAACAACATTGAATACTCTCATGTCAGATCTTCAAATTTGTTTAAAATGTCAGTTGTGTCTCAGATATAAGAAGGGAGATTCACAACCAAGGGCTTGAGATAGGAGTCCACAAATTGTGAGAGATGCTCCATTAAGCAACCAATTCCTGAAATGATGGGTCGTCCAAGAGGAAACTGGTCTTTTTTATGCACTTTAGGTAGCAAATAAAGGTACAGAGATCTGGGATGAGTGATTTTTAAAAATTCATATTCTGTGTCTGAAAGCAACCCAATTTCCCTCCAATGTGTTAGTCTGTCAATGATTCTAGGTCTGGCTGTGTCATAGAGGTTCCCATGCAGCTTTTTATAACGTGTGGTTATTCAGTTATCTATAGACCTAATTCTCTCAATACCCTCTATTCATCAGGACAACATTTCCTCCCTTATCTGCCTCTCGTATAATCACTGGCACGTAATTCTTTAGACCAGTCAGGGCTTCCCTTTCTTCTTTCAGAAGGTTATCTGGATAAAATGCATTGGTCTGCACTTTGTTAGTTTTGTCTTCTACTTCGAAAAAGGTCCTCTGTTACCTGTTTGCTAAAGACTTCTATGGTGTTCAGGTGTAGGCCCTGTGGTGTGAACTTGCTCCTTCTATGGAGTCCACTCTCATGTGTAGTCTTGCTGTATGTTAAGGTCGTTAGACAGCTTATCAATTGCCATGGTTATATTGTACTCAAGTGAAAGTAAGAAAGAGATATCCTTCAGCTGTGCAGCAGATGAGTCTGACAAAGTGGGTCTAGGATCATTCTTTTTCTTTCTGTGTTCATTTAAATGAAATTGACATTTTAGTTTGGCTTTGCATTCAAACTTAAAAACATCAACATGCAGGTCAGAAAAGATACCACGATTAGTTGGACAGAAACCAAGTCCTTTATTCAGAACAGATAATTCAAGATTGTTCAGAATACAATCAGACAAATTTATAACCAGATTCTCATTAGGTCTAATTGCCTGGATATGGAATGTCTCGTCTTTCCCCATTACTTGCTCATTTTCTTTGTCTGGTTTCTGGTCAGAACCCTTAATTTCTTTCGATTTTCTCTACACCCACCCCTTCTTGTCTTATTTTGTACTTTTGTTGTTTGTTTCCTATTCTGTATCTCAAGACTTCTTCTAAAAATGTCAAGGAGATACTCGGTTGTGCCCCCTCCAAGTTTCTTTCACTTGGACCTGCATCCTTGATTGAAGAGGCATCTGAGCTGCTAGCGATGCTAGACAGACTTCCTAAGCTGGGTGGTTGTTTACTGAATGGTTTAGGAGTGGTGATGTTATCAATTTTGGGGGGAAATGTATAGATTCTTCTGTTGTCATAGTCTCTGTCGTCCCTTTCAATTTTATTTTATTTTCTCTGTTTCACTATCTTCTGATGGTTTTGGATTTGTTCTTTAAGAATTAAGTAATTTTTCTCTGTAGCCTCTTTTAGATTAAGACCCTTAATCTCTTCCTCCAGGACTTTGATATCCTCTCCGAGTTTGAGTGATTTTCGTTCTGCATGCTGAATTAAGATTTTCTTCATCGTAAATGATGAATTGTATGCGTTCTCTTCCCATTCCTGTAAAAGGTCGAGATCCAGATCATCAAAATTTGGGAATGTTCAAATTCGCAAAGCCAGGGGCACTTTTTTATTTTCAAGATATCTTTTTACTGTCATCCCGTCCAACCACTTTGAGCAATTGTTTTTTTTCAGTCTCTCAAGTCTAATAAACTTTGATTTTAGACCATCCCTGTTTGAGCTGTTTTCAATTGGAGCCCGTTGTGCTCCATTGCTTGTTCCAAAGAGATCTTTAACCAACTCCTCCCTGTTATGTCAAAACTCATTGTAACGTCTTAAATTCCTATGCAGGCATGGTAGCAACCCAGTGAAGACACTACAAAGGAAAGAAAAGCAGCCAGAGAGTTTGAAGCTGCACTGTCTGATGTAGTGACCACAATAGATTTAAAAGAGATTGTTGTCCACCTCAATGGTCAGCTGCCTATTGACCATACATTAGACACTTTTTAGAACAGAAAGTAGAGGCAACATAAAAACTTATCAGAAACCAAATTCAACAAGAGACATGTGATACTGAATAGATACTCATAGATCTTCATTGTAGAAATAGTTCCTATGCTTTAGTGTGTATTTTCAAAGGAGCGCAGCCAACGCGTTTCACCTTACAAAGGCTTCATCGGGCTTCAAACATTAAAAACAAATATACATCCACATTACAACAATGAAACACATATATACTCTTAACTAAAGACTAATTAGGACATAGACATTCATTGGATACCTACAGAATAGTTTATACACACAATTAACAATCCCACAGAAAAAGCAGGAAAAAAACGAAACGATTATGTGCACAGAAAGGGTCCAAATTGGGTGCTCGAGAGGAGTTGGACAATAAACACATTCTTCGATTATTAGTCTGAAAATTAATGTTTCCAAACGCTAGGGCATTTGAGACCTCAAAATGATACTCATCACAATAACATGAAACACCACAAAGCATGTTAAGAAAAAAGATCCCAAAAAGTGAGACTTGTTACACGTTTATGACTGAGATGTACACCCGGTTTCCTTTGTTAATAGGCCACATGAGCAAATATAGGCCATATTTGGAACACAACAAAAAACCAAGAGGGATAACAGAAAGAAAGAAGTAAGAGCCAGAAAATAAGGGAGATTTGTGAAGATAGCCCATGGGGTGTAAAGGTCATAAATGCAAAACACCAGGTGTGATCAACCGTGAGTAAGAGCAAGGAGATTCATAAATGTTGCGGTCTCTTACCAAGAGAATTGTACCACTGGGACACAGAAAATTCTTCTTGGTATATAGTAAACAGTGTAGCCATCTGGAATTATCCAAAATCACAAATTGTCAAAGCTGCATGTAATCCTACTGACTAGGATGCATAAATTGTCAACAGAATATGCCAGTTGTACCCGGGAATTAAACTTACGTACCATTCATAACTAAGTCCTGTTGACAACATATGGTTCGAATGATAGCCCGATGTTAAAATATCACCCATCAGTTTCCCAGCATTTGTAATGTGCTTCCAGAAAATGGAACCCACCACAATCCTGTGAATAGAAACAGGTGCAAATCGCTCCACCTCCTGCAAGATTGGTGATAAATTCCGCGCCAGCTCATTGACATATAAAAGTGTGTCATCTGCATATACCGTAATAATCAAATTATACTGTGGGAAACGTATTCCACGGTGTCCATGATATTCGCGCAACGCACACGCAAGGGGCTCCACCATCAGCGCATACAGCAGGGGGGACAGAGGGCACCCCTGCCTTGTACCCCTTGTGATGGGTATTGGTTCGGAGAGCAGCCCATTCACACGTACGCGCACTGTGGGCTTCTCATACAGGACATCCACTAACAATGAATATCTCACCCACCCCCACCCATTTCAACACTGCCCTCATGAAGCGCCACTCGACTGAATCAGCGTCGAGAAAAATTGCCTCAGCGCGCATCTCCGGGTCGATACTTGTTACTTGTTAATGAGCGGGTAGGCACGAAGCCAGATTGCTCCGGGGCTACAACCATTGGGAGTAAGGGGGCGAGCCGGTTCGCTAGGATTTTGGCTAATAATTTGGTGTCCGTGTTCAGCAACGAAAGTGGCCTGTAGGAGGAGCATTGCTGTGGGGGTTTATCTTTCTTTAATAGGGTAATCAAAGTGGCCTCTCTCATGCTGGGGGGCATTATGCCATCTACTGCCATTTCCTCGAATAAATTTACCAGATGGGGGAGCAGGTGATCCTGATAGGCTTTATAAAATGCTACAGTTAGCCCATCCGACCCAGGGGCATTGTGATTAGACATGGTTTTCAAAGCTGCAGTTATCTCAGTGGGGCGCAAGGGTGCCATCAAATGCTCTCTTTGAGAGTTTGACAGCCTCTTCATAGCAATAGAAGATAGATATTCTTCATCCGATTCATCTGACTCGGAAGGGCGAGAAGTATAAAGCTCCGTATAATAAGTGCGGAATCTATCCGCAATCTGTGCCGCTCCATTTAGTATCGTGCCATTATCCTCGCACAGCTCCAGCGCCTCATTGGAACCTCCGACCGGACGGGTCAAAGCTGCCAGTGTAGCGCTTGGCCTCTCCCTTTCCCCATACACTCTCGCTGTGGCATACTTCCCCAGATAAACCACCTCAGCTTGGGCCTCCTCGTTGTATTCGTCTATCTTAGACCTGATCTGCGCAAGCACATCAGGGGGTCTGTAACAGCCCGCCGCTCTAGGTCTGACAAATCTGTCTCAAGCCTTTGCAATCTACCTCTGATGGAGCGAAGCACTACTGCATGTTTCGATATGACCACACCTCTGATATAGACTTTGAAAGATTCCCATATGGTGGCCATCTTAGGGACACTGCTAAGGTTAGTAGAAAAAATAGATCTATCTCCTTTGAGACTTCACCCTTAAACACCTCGTCCAGCAAGGAGTACTGGGGAAAACGCCATCTTCATACCCTCGGTTGAAGGTCATCTATTTTAAGCTGTAGTTTAACTGGAGAGTGATCAGAGTATGTACGAGGCAGGTGTTCACAATTTGTTATACAGGGCATTAAACCACGGGAAGCTAGCCAGTAGTCTATGCGTGTGTGTATCGTGTACCGACGAATAGTGTGTGTACTCCCTTCCCGCTGGTGCGCGGTGATGCCATACATCTACCAGATTATCAGTTTCCGCAATTGCTGCAATGGCCCTGGCCGCCGCCGAGGGAGAGCACAGAGGGCCTTTTGAGCGGTCCAGCACTGGAGATTGCACACAAATAAAATCGCCCCCCCCCCATAAGCATCATCGGATATGTAGTGAGCTTGCTATGCAGGGATTGATAGAATTGAGGGTTATCATAGTTCGGGCCATACACTCCCACTATGCGCACATCTAGGTTTCCTTTGCGGCAATGCACTATAACATACCTCCCACCCGTGTCCTGTTCTAACGCTTGTATCTTAATATTGGCCCCCTGTCGAACCCATATCAGGACCCCAAGTGCATGTGTAGTAAAGCCGGCTGCTACGCAGGTGCCCTTCATTCTCCTCTGCGTTAACAGCCCTGTGTTAGGTGCTAAATGGGTTTCCTGCAGCACTGCCACATCTATGTGATGTCTGAGCAAATATAGCACCACCTTGCGGATCTTTCTCTGGTCGTTAAGCCCCCTAATGTTCCATGTTAATAAGCTTATTATGCGGTCTCCCTGTATGGTTGTTTGGTCATGCCCCCCACTCATATTTGAAACATAAAATGCCTTTTATAATGATTGTGTGACTGCCTAGACAAAAGCATACAATAACATCTGTGCTGCTGCTGCTACAATTCAATGCAAGGTCTTTAATACCCCCTTCCTCTCCCACGTCTCGTCCCCCAACATTTGACATAGCGACATAAACCCCCACCTCTCTAAATCTATGACCCCCCCCCCCCCAAATAACAGTGTGTAATACACTTGAGGGCGGTGAGTGCCCTACAAACAGTGTGAACTTGAACATCACTACAACCACTATATTAAGTATCATGTATATCCATGGTTTACAACTATTCAGCAAAAGGCCTGACATAATGTTTGGGCTACTGGACTGCTAGACACTGGCATCATATTACGTAAAGGACTACTTCCTCTCCCCGTTTGCCCCCACTTCAATGATAAGTCAGCATTAAACCAACAACAGTAATAATTGTAAACGTCTTAGAGCTTAGATTCTGTCCTCCATGCAGTCTAGTGAGATAGAGTAATCATTTGCTAAATATGTTGTGTCCTATCGACTTTGTCGTTGCTATTGGAACGCAGTACTCGCAACTGTAAATGTATTAGTGTTTGTTGACTTGCACTTTGTTGTAGCCCTTAAGCGCCTGTTGAGCATTGCCGGGATCCGTGTACACTTGCACTTTACCATTTAGAGTAACCTTCAAGCGGGCCGGGTAGAGCATGGCATACTCGATGTTAAGCTCTCTGAGCTTGCGTTTGACAGGGACAAACCTCCTGCGCGCCTCCTGAACCTGAGGGGTGAAGTCTGGGTACAGAGACAGTACGGAACCCTTATGGTTAAGTGTCTGAAGTTCTCGTGCCCTTCTTAATGCAGCATCCCTGTCTCAGTAATTCAGTATGCAGGCTATTATAGGGTGCGGGTGGGCCTGGCGTGGGGGCTTAGGCGCCAATGAGCGATGAGCCCGTTCGACCACAAAGATTGAGGAAAAGGCATCACAACCAAGTAGTGTGACCAGAAGATTCTCCACATACAATTCCATATTTCCCGTCGGGGTGGATTCCGGCAGACCCACAATTCGCAGACTGTTGCGCCTTGAGCGTGCCTCCATGTCCTCAGCTTTAGCCTGTAGGGCCTCCACCAGTTTTCCCATTTGCGTTTGGGAGCCCGGAGCTCTCAACATTCTGATCTTCGATTTCTGAGACTCTCCTCGCCACCATGTCCAGTCTCTCTACGTCTTTGTCCACCTGCTCCGACATGCGGTCCATGCGATAAGAGAGAGAGTCTATTTTTCCGTCTATCGTGGATAGGCTCTGTTGAATAGCTACTAATATATGGTGCAAGTCACCTCTGGGCTCAATCCCTGAGGCGCCCAGTTCCCCGGGGTCGGTGTCAGCGCCATCCTCTCTGATTCTAGCTGACTTGCGCTGGTCAAATTGTAATTTCGATTGAGTTTTGCCTGGCTTCCCCATTATACTGTGGTATCGTGCAGCCCCCAGGTTAGGAGGTTCCTGCGTCGTGTGTAATGGGAAATCTCTGTCACATGCAGCACCAGTGGTAGCTCCTGGCCAGGAACCTCCAGAGATGGTACAGCCTGTAGGAAGGTGGAATCTGACTATATGGTTGCCCCCACTTTTTTTATGGTGTTTTGCTGGTTTATGACTTAGTTGGACTGGGATCCTGCTATTCAGGGCCCCAGTCTATCTGCTTTCTCTGTAAAATGGATTCCATGTGCCTTAGGCACATCTCTGATTGGGATCTGGAGTGCCCTTATAAGTCCCTAGTATATGGTATACTATGTACCAAGGGCATAGGTACCTCAGAGGCCTGCCAGGGGCTGCAGCATGTATTATGCCACCCCTGGAAGGCCATCCAAACTGACACCACAGGTCTGCTACTGCAGCCTGGGTAAGGTGGTGCATGCACTCCTTACTGTGATATAGGTTACCTATATCACGAAATACATACACACCTAGAAACCTATAAGTCACTCCTAAGGCAGGCCTTATCAATCCTAAAGGCAGAGTGCATGGTTCCTATGTGAGAGGGTGCCCCTGCATGAGCAGGGCCCCTCTGCAGCGTTCGGAGACCATCTCTGATGCTGTTTGTAGTGCAGCCTGACCATATACTCTTAAGCGCATTATATCCTCGCGGTAAAATGCTAACTTTGGAATGGCTGCACCTAAACATGTCGTGTTTGGTGTCAAACATCTTGGAATACTACCCCCCGCCAATCCTGGCAGCGGGGGTAGCATTCCACCCTTCTAGAGGGAAAGACATGTTAACTCTGGCTTACCCGGTAACTTCTTTCTGAAGCCCTGGCATCACAAAATGGATGCTGCTGCCACAGACACAAGTCTGGCCTCCTGCTGCTGGACGAAACTCCGGCAGGGGAGGCCTGGACAATAGGTTTCCTGTTGCAGGGAGGTGTGACCACCTCCCCAGACAGGATAATGTGTATTGGGGCTGGGTGGGTGCACTCTTAGAGTGCTTTGAAGTCCTGCACTGGGGGAGCAAAAGGCTCCTCTGTGCATATGCCAGTTCAAACCAGCTCAGGGGCTACCTGCCCCTGCTCTGGCGCGAAACTGGACAAAGGGAAGTGGGTGTAGCCACCCCTCCCTTGACCCTCCCATAGGTGGGGTCATAGAGTTAGTCCCTCCCTGTTTTACTAGTTAAAATGGGGAACCCTTGCCACAGCAAGATTAGATATACCTGGACGAAACTCTGAAACAGAATCCTGGACCTTCGACGCTCTACTCACGATTAGAGGACTGAAGAATCTCCCTTGGGGTCAAGGAGTGACTCCCCTGCTTGGCAGGCACCAAAGAAGCATCTGTCCGGTTCGCATCACTGAAGCTCCCTTCGGACGCCGAAGTCATCGCATCACCAGAGGTGGATTCTCAGACTTCCCCGAGGCTACCCTGAGTCCCCAGCAAAGCTGAGGCCCGTGGCTATCGTGGGTAACGTGAGACCGTGACCCCTGGACACCGAGCACACTTGCAAGTGCACCATCTTCTGGGTCTCCCAAGAAGTCGTGCTTTGGGCTCCGAGTAGCCCTAGCCTCCAGCACCACCTGCACTGAAGATCACTGGCCCCCACTCCACGAGTGTCCTGTAAGCCAGCTCCACGTGCGGCGTCACGAGGCTCCTTCGCGGTCGCTAGCCCGTTGGCTAGTAGCCCTTAACGAAGGCCAATCTTTTCTTTACTTGGTAGTCTGGTTGCTCCAGGCCTGCTCTCACTTACCCTCGCTGGGTGAGTTCCCCAGACCTTGCTGGTCTGCATCATCGACGATCTACATCTTACTCGAGACTTGCCGTTGCCAAGGCTTGTTGGGTCCAATCTGGTCGCCGACACCTCTGCACTCGACAGACATCGAGCAACAGCCCGAATCCTGCTCCTGGTCGCCGACAACGCCTCCCGGACCTCGTGGCTGAAGAGTCAAGACGACCGTCAACGAACTTGAAGCACTCGACATCGGTGGGCATCTGTCCATCGCCCTCCTGGTCACTGGCTAGTGACCCAGACTCTGTCCCCTCTGCTTTCAGGTTCTTCAGAACTCCGATCCACTCTTGGATCCACCCGGACACTTTTCTCCTGGTCGCCAGCAGCACTTTGCAGCAGATCGCCATAAGAAACGACGACGAAACCCGACCCCGAAAGGCACCTATGCACCCGGCTTCCCTGGGTGAGGTAACACGAGTACTCCGGTGCTCCCGTGGGTAGAGACTCTTCAAAGTCCTAGATCTCAAAGGGTTGTGTCCTAGTCCTTTTTAAAGTGTCCCTTTCCTCTATTTTCCCGATCCCGACTTTCTCCATAGAAGTTAACGGCGTATCGCGGTTGTGTATTTACACTGCACGCGTCTCCCGTGGGTCCCCTGTGTCACTACCTTGGGTGGTTCCTTGTGGTCCAAGCACTTCTAGAGGCTCTAGGCCTAGTGTCTAGTTCAGTCGTGGTTCGCATACCACTTTATTGGTATATGGTTTGGTACGCCCCTAGGGCCCAAACGTGTATTTGTGCTATTACTGTGAATTAAGATCTTATAACCTATGTATTTCGAACTCTAGCCTCATAAAGAGACTAGAGGGGTGTGTTTAGTAATAAATACATATATTTTGAATATATACCTGGTGTGGTGCTCTTTCATTTGGTCACTCAAGAGATTATAGACTGGTAAAACAAGCTGCTTTACATTCCTTCAAGACTTAGCCTGAAGGCTGCTCTCCACAGCTACCACTAGGATAGCTTTCAATAAGGTTGTCTTTAACCTACCTACCATAAGAGTCGACTTGGACTGGTGCAAGGTGCCCACTATAATTAGTGGACAGCATATGCCAGGCCAACTTCTCACATTGGTGTGCAGCGTGTGGGATTCCAGCTTGCTATTGTTTTACCAGATAATCTCAATTGAATTGATCAACTGAAAACCACTAAAGGTACCTAAGGTACATATAATTTAAGCTTAGAATATCAGTAAGTTCTACTGAACTTAGAGTTGTGTGTTAAGGGATAGCACAACCCTTTCTACAACTCAAGAGAGTTTAGTAGGCCACACTAGAGTAGGTAGTGCATACACCACACCACACTAGTAATGTCTTTAAAAGCAGGATCTAGAGATGCCCTGCAGGAAGCCATTGAGCTTCCCCCTCCAAGTATGACACACTCCCATTCTTGGAACTGAGAGCTTTGTGTAACGTGAGGAAATTAAGGACAGGCCAAAGTCCCACCACCCAACACCTCCAGGAGTTGTTGGTGGCTTATGATCTTAGTAAGTCTTCAGAGACTGAAGGGGTAGGAGCAGAGGGTGGGCCAGCAGATGAGGAAGGGGCCAGGGGTACTACTACCCCCAGCCCCCCTCTGAAACTGACCAGGAGGGTGACAATGACCCTGACCTGGAAAACCCAATCCCTTCTGGGGAAGATGAAGATGAGGATCTAGAGAACCACACCTTTGTCCCCCCAGGAAGGATTATGAGTGTGCTCAGAAAGTCTAGGTCTCCTTCTCAGGAGTCTAACCACTCTGGCACCTCAATAGGGAGCTCTGTCTCCTCTCATAGGAGAGAATCCTCTCATGAGAGAAGAAAGAGGCTAGTCCAGTATGAGGAAACTCAGCTGGAACTCAGAAAAAAGCAATTAGCTTTAGATAGAGAATCCCTAGATCTCCTTAGAGAGAGAAGAAAGTTGGGACTAGAGTCCCATGGTGGCAGCAATATCCCTAGAGATAGGGACAGGTCTTATGACCATAGAAACCTAAACAAGATTGTCCCTCCCTACCAGAGTGGGGATGACATCCACAAATGGATAACTGCACTGGAGAGGGCCTGTAAAGTTCAGAAGGTCCCCCAGAGGCAGTGGGCAGCAATCTTGTGGCTCTCCTTTGCAGACAAAGGTAGAGACAAGCTCCTCACTGTAAGAGAAGAGGATGCTGACAATTACACAGTCTTGAAGAGTGCTCTGATAGATGGGTTTGGCCTAACCACTGAACAGTATAGGTTGAAGTTCAGAGACACCCAAAAAGCTCAGACTCAAGACTGGGTTGATTTTGTAGATTGTGCTACAAAGGCTCTGGAAGGTTGGATACATGGCAACAAAGTACAGGACTTTTAGGATTGTACAATTTGATTATGAGGGAGCAGATCCTTAATAATTGTCAAAACCAGCTTTTGCACCAGTATCTGGTGGACTCTGATCTGACCTCTCCCCAAGAATTGGGAAAAAAGGCAGACAAATGGGTCAGAACCAGAGTAAAAACTAGAAATCAGGGTGGTGACCAGAAGAAAGATTCTACTAAGTCCCAAGAGAAAGGTGGGGATAAATCTAAGGATAAGTCCCCTACAGGGCCCCAAAATTCCTCTTCTGGGGGTGGGTCCCAAACTCCTTCCTCTCCTGAAAAGAAACCCTATTGCCATGTCTGTAAAAAGCCTGGGCACTGGAAAACTGATCCCAGTTGCCCCAGGATTGGCAATAAAGAAAATGTTCCTCCCACAACTACTACCACCCCTCCTGGTACTACCAGTAGTAATCCTCCAGTTGGGAGTAGTGCACCCAAAAAGTTAGGTGCTTTTGCAAGAGGAACAGAGGTGGGCCCTAGTTTAGACAGGGACCCCTCAACAGACTCCTCTGACTCTGATGGTGGTATAGGATTTGCCACCTTTACCATGGGTCCCATAGCATTGGGCAGGTACAGATTGGAGCCAATAATTAATGGTCAGAAAGCTGTGGCATTTAGGGACACAGGGGCTAGTGTCACCATGGTGGCAGGGAAACTAGTCCCCCTCACCAGCTTTTACCTGAGTTTAAATACCAGGTGACCAACATTGATGGTGTCAGAACAGATCACCCCATGGCCATAGTCAATCTCAGCTGGGAGGGGGTCACAGGCCCAAAAAGAGTGGCAGTGTCCCCAACCCTACCTGTAGATTGCCTGATGGGCAATGATCTGGAAATTTCAGCCTGGGCTGAAGTGGAACACCAAACCCATCTTAGGATGTTGGGCGTCCCTGTAAAGGTTAGTGGGGCTGTGATGGCCACAGCCCCAGCCCAAGAATTTGGAGAGATGGAGCCTGAAAGAATGGCCCACTCTCCCCCAAAAGAGAGCACAAGGGTTGAAGAAAAGTCTTCTTCCCCCCAGACAGTAGGTAAGGGTCAGCCTCCTCAGGGAACTGACCCTACCCCTAGTGAAGGAACTGCCACAGAGGTAGTCAGGCCTGGCCTGGCCACACCCCTGATGGCAGAGGACCCTTCCAAGGTGGTACCCCGTCTGGAGCAGGTAACCTGCCCCTCTCTACCCTGCCTCAGTCAGCCCAGGGCTGCAGAGGTCAGGGAGGTCAGTGGACCCCCCGGGCCCCCTGTCCAGAGGAAGCCCCCATCAGCAGATTAGGGGCAGCCAGTCTAGTAGCCCTAGCCAGGTGAAAATTCCTCTACACACTGAGGGATCCCCCATACCTTTATGTAGGGACCTCCCCCAGAAGGACTCTGGTAGGCAAGGGCAAACCTGGGACCAGAAGGTTCCAAACCTGCCATGTCCCTCCAGTGTTCCATCCAAAGGGACCCAACCCCCAGCTGTAGGCAGCCAAAGGTTGACCCTTAGAGCAAAGTGCAACTCAGTCATGGAAAGACAGGCATACATGGTGACCAGTGATCTGAGGAAACTGAGGCCAACATTCCTAGGGCCTCACTTCCCTACTCAGACACCTCAACAGCCTTGTACTTTACCTAAGCACACCAGAGGTAGTGATTCCCCATGGTGGAGACCCTCTCATACCCTTAGGGTGAGGGATTGCTTAGTGGACCATAACATAGGGGGCAACCATGCTAGTGCAGGTGCTTCCTTATATGGCCACTTAGTCAATATAGGCTCAACTGGCCAAGGTTAGCCTTATCTCCTTTCGTTTGGGGGGTTATGTAGGAAGGTGGAATCTGACTATATGGTTGCCCCCACTTTTTTTATGGTGTTTTGCTGGTTTATGACTTAGTTGGACTGGGATCCTGCTATTCAGGGCCCCAGTCTATCTGCTTTCTCTGTAAAATGGATTCCATGTGCCTTAGGCACATCTCTGATTGGGATCTGGAGTGCCCTTATAAGTCCCTAGTATATGGTATACTATGTACCAAGGGCATAGGTACCTCAGAGGCCTGCCAGGGGCTGCAGCATGTATTATGCCACCCCTGGAAGGCCATCCAAACTGACACCACAGGTCTGCTACTGCAGCCTGGGTAAGGTGGTGCATGCACCCCTTACTGTGATATAGGTTACCTATATCACGAAATACATACACACCTAGAAACCTATAAGTCACTCCTAAGGCAGGCCTTATCAATCCTAAAGGCAGAGTGCATGGTTCCTATGTGAGAGGGTGCCCCTGCATGAGCAGGGCCCCTCTGCAGCGTTCGGAGACCATCTCTGATGCTGTTTGTAGTGCAGCCTGACCATATACTCTTAAGCGCATTATATCCTCGCGGTAAAATGCTAACTTTGGAATGGCTGCACCTAAACATGTCGTGTTTGGTGTCAAACATCTTGGAATACTACCCCCCGCCAATCCTGGCGGCGGGGGTAGCATTCCACCCTTCTAGAGGGAAAGACATGTTAACTCTGGCTTACCCGGTAACTTCTTTCTGAAGCCCTGGCATCACAAAATGGATGCTGCTGCCACAGACACAAGTCTGGCCTCCTGCTGCTGGACGAAACTCCGGCAGGGGAGGCCTGGACAATAGGTTTCCTGTTGCAGGGAGGTGTGACCACCTCCCCAGACAGGATAATGTGTATTGGGGCTGGGTGGGTGCACTCTTAGAGTGCTTTGAAGTCCTGCACTGGGGGAGCAAAAGGCTCCTCTGTGCATATGCCAGTTCAAACCAGCTCAGGGGCTACCTGCCCCTGCTCTGGCACGAAACTGGACAAAGGGAAGTGGGTGTAGCCACCCCTCCCTTGACCCTCCCATAGGTGGGGTCATAGAGTTAGTCCCTCCCTGTTTTACTAGTTAAAATGGGGAACCCTTGCCACAGCAAGATTAGATATACCTGGACAAAACTCTGAAACAGAATCTTGGACCTTCGACGCTCTACTCACGATTAGAGGACTGAAGAATCTCCCTTGGGGTCAAGGAGTGACTCCCCTGCTTGGCAGGCACCAAAGAAGCATCTGTCCGGTTCGCATCACTGAAGCTCCCGTCGGACGCCGAAGTCATCGCATCACCAGAGGTGGATTCTCAGACTTCCCCGAGGCTACCCTGAGTCCCCAGCAAAGCTGAGGCCCGTGGCTATCGTGGGTAACGTGAGACCGTGACCCCTGGACACCGAGCACACTTGCAAGTGCACCATCTTCTGGGTCTCCCAAGAAGTCGTGCTTTGGGCTCCGAGTAGCCCTAGCCTCCAGCACCACCTGCACCGAAGATCACTGGCCCCCACTCCACGAGTGTCCTGTAAGCCAGCTCCACGTGCGGCGTCACGAGGCTCCTTCGCGGTCGCTAGCCCGTTGGCTAGTAGCCCTTAACGAAGGCCAATCTTTTCTTTACTTGGCAATCTGGTTGCTCCAGGCCTGCCCTCACTTACCCTCGCTGGGTGAGTTCCCCAGACCTTGCTGGTCTGCATCATCGACGATCTACATCTTACTCGAGACTTGCCGTTGCCAAGGCTTGTTGGGTCCAATCTGGTCGCCGACACCTCTGCACTCGACAGACATCGAGCAACAGCCCGAATCCTGCTCCTGGTCGCCGACAACGCCTCCCGGACCTCGTGGCTGAAGAGTCAAGACGACCGTCAATGAACTTGAAGCACTCGACATCGGTGGGCATCTGTCCATCGCCCTCCTGGTCACTGGCTAGTGACCCAGACTCTGTCCCCTCTGCTTTCAGGTTCTTCAGAACTCCGATCCACTCTTTGATCCACCCGGACACTTTTCTCCTGGTCGCCAGCAGCACTTTGCAGCAGATCGCCATAAGAAACGACGACGAAACCCGACCCCGAAAGGCACCTATGCACCCGGCTTCCCTGGGTGAGGTAACACGAGTACTCCGGTGCTCCCGTGGGTAGAGACTCTTCAAAGTCCTAGATCTCAAAGGGTTGTGTCCTAGTCCTTTTTAAAGTGTCCCTTTCCTCTATTTTCCCGATCCCGACTTTCTCCATAGAAGTTAACGGCGTATCGCGGTTGTGTATTTACACTGCACGCGTCTCCCGTGGGTCCCCTGTGTCACTACCTTGGGTGGTTCCTTGTGGTCCAAGCACTTCTAGAGGCTCTAGGCCTAGTGTCTAGTTCAGTCGTGGTTCGCATACCACTTTATTGGTATATGGTTTGGTACGCCCCTAGGGCCCAAACGTGTATTTGTGCTATTACTGTGAATTAAGATCTTATAACCTATGTACTTCGAACTCTAGCCTCATAAAGAGACTAGAGGGGTGTGTTTAGTAATAAATACATATATTTTGAATATATACCTGGTGTGGTGCTCTTTCATTTGGTCACTCAAGAGATTATAGACTGGTAAAACAAGCTGCTTTACATTCCTTCAAGACTTAGCCTGAAGGCTGCTCTCCACAGCTACCACTAGGATAGCTTTCAATAAGGTTGTCTTTAACCTACCTACCATAAGAGTCGACTTGGACTGGTGCAAGGTGCCCACTATAATTAGTGGACAGCATATGCCAGGCCAACTTCTCACACAGCCACCCCCAGAAGCTCTGCTGATTTAAAATTATTGCCGGTAGGAATTCATTCCAGCTGGCAGCCCCCAGCAGCATCACATGCCTTTCAGTAGTGTCAACTAGCTCCACTCCACCAAAACGCAGCCACCACTCCACCCCGCTTAAACTGTACGTGGCACAATGACTCCAGCAGACCTCAATGGTGTCAGTTCCACAGCACAGCCAGGTGTCTCAATTTGCTCCCAGCCCACGGAGAGGCACCGTGACTCGGTATAGGAGGCAATAATCGGGTGAGCTCAGCTCGCGCCCGTCCACTGATGCAGGGCGATAGTGCGAGGTATTTCTATGTGTAGATGCCACTAGGAGGGCGCCGCATCTAGTGCCTTCCCCTCCGATGAATCCGCGAGGAGCACAGTGTATAGTAAGCCCAGCCCAGCCTCAGGAGAGCCACTCTGCAAACTATCGAGGCCCAGGAGCAACCAAGCCGCTGACCCCTCCGCTCTCACTGCATTTTTCTGCCCGAGCACAGACCAGGGCTCCCGGGGCTCAGGGATGGCTATCTCCTCAGTCGGTCCTCGGCAGTGCAGCGGTTCCACTGGAGTCAGTAATGCAGATCGGCGCACCCCCTCGGCGACCGCAGATCCGTAGCCCTCGCTCTCTGCTTCACCACCAAAGGGGTGCTTTACAGGCAATGCAGGCCGCTGTGGAAGTCGCGTAGGCCTCGCCTCCGTCACAGGGCCAAGTCCACAATCAGCTCCGTGCGTGCACCGTTCCCAGATCTGAGGATACCGCTACACAGTGGGTGCCCAGCGCTGTTCGTTACGCCCCCTTGCCACCATCTGGGGCCATGGATTTTGCAAATATTAAAAGGATTGCAGCAATGTTGTCAGGAGCGCCGTTACATTGTGGCCATCTTGCGGTCAGGCAAGCTCCGCTCCCCCCACTAACAAATGATTACTATTAAGTAATGAGGAGAGTTCAATATTCATAACCATTTGTCTCACACATGCGCAAGTCACAGCCGCTAAGGGTTCCCCAGATGCGGAAGTTACTCTACGAGCACCAACCGCACCATCCACCTTTTGCACTGAGGCCCAAACAGAGGGCATCATCAAAAATGAAGGGCTGAAGGAGCAATCAGCCCCAACGGCCTCCCCCAGGTGTTATTTAAAGCAAATCCTTCCACGTGGGCAAACCTCCTAATGTCGCTATACAACCATACTTTCCTGACAAGTCATACCCTGGACTCATTGTGAGGTGCCATCATACACCCAATTTTTTAAGGAGGAGACCCTTCAGACCTGGGAAATTACCACCAAATTTCATTATTGGATAATGCTTCGGTCCTCCTAGAGGAATTAGAGTTGTGGACATCTGATAACAACCTTGTGCCCATACATCAGACAGGCTTCAGAAAAGGATGGATACCACCTCCAATTTAATGGCCGTTTCCCTCATGATCGATAAAATCAAATTCAACCTCTACCTTTGTTTTATAGACTTCAAGGCTGCTTTTGACTCGGTCCCCAGACCATTCCTTGGGCAAAATTAGTGCAACATGATATCTCACAACACCTTCTCAGAGCAATTATGGAGCATGCTTACGAACACATGGGTGCGCATAAAGGTGGTGGATGGGAGGGCATTCACTAGAAATATCCTCATCAATATCGGCCTGATGGTGGAGTGTGTTTTAGCCCTGCTTCTTTTCAATCTTTTTCAGGCAGAACTAGCAACTTCCCTAAAAGATATCACTGCCTATCCTCCCAAAATAGGCAGAATGCACTTGGGGTGCTTGTTCTACTCAGACAATACCCTCCTCTTAAGTCAGACAAAAATAGGCTTCCAGCATATGTTAAACACACTACAAGCACATACTGACAAGCAACAACTGGTGATGAACCTACAAAAGACTAAAACAGTGATTATAGGTCACAAAATCAAGAAGGAAGGCAAATGGTTCTTAAACAGAAGCAACATTTCCAAAGATAACACCTATAAGTACTGGTAGACAAATGTGGCTCATCCCGGCCCCAAAAACAATACATCAGGAATAGAGTAGGAGCCCTTCAAAATGCCTTTGGAAAATTGGCAAACTGTCTGTCTAAGCCTTTATTGATGGCACTCATAAAGCAAAATGAAAACCGACCATCTCCTACTGGTCTGAAGCCCTGCGTGGCAGGGACTCGTTCCTTCTCGACAACCTGGTTTCAAGTATATGTAGGAAGGTCTTCAGACTACAACAAAGTGTGTCCCTGACCCAAATAAGGATGATTTTCGAGCTTATGCTGAATTCTGTTATATGCGACACGCCCTTACTGCTCAAGGTTTGGCCCTAAGTCTGGCACTATTTGGCATCTATGTGCGCCCACTAGCGGACTTAGTGGAAAGTGTGGACTTAACTTATTTTCATATACAGACGACACGCAGATTATTTTTTCCCTGTCGTCTGCTCAGAAATACAACTCAGAAGCACTGAACTCATGCCTGGGCCTGGTCTCTGGGTAGATGAACAGCCATTCACTGAAACTTAACGAAGACAATGTGTTGGAAATGACCAATTTTTGCAGGGTTATCCCTCAACTTTTTGGTTCTTCCTCCTTTGTTTTTCCTGGCCTGTGGTTGTTGGCTATAGAACTCTGGGCATTTTACCACTGCTGATCAGTGCTAAAGTGCATATGCTCTCTGTGTAAATTGTTATTGTGATTGGTTATCCATGATTGGCATATTTGTTTTACCAGTAGGTCCCTAGTAAAGTGCACTAAGTGTGCCAGGGCTGGTAAATTCAAATGCTACTAGTGGGCTTGCAGCACTGATTGTGCCACCCACATAAGTAGCCCTGAAAAGAGGACTCAGGCCTGCCACCGCAGTGCCTGCGCGCAGTTTGTTAACTGCCATGTCGACCTGGCTAGTGCACCCACTTGCCAGGCCTTACCCTTCCCTTTTCTTACACATAGGACACCCCTATGGTAGGCCCAAGGTACCCCCCTGGGCAGGATGCAGTTAATGTGAAAGGTAGGACATGTACTGGTGTGTGTAACATGTCCTGATAGTGAAATACTGCCAATTTCGTTTTCCACTATTGAAAGGCTATCTTGTCCATAGGACAGAATGGGGAATGCTGTGTAACATTTTACCAGCATACCTTCCCATAGGAGTGAGATAGAAAATTGGAGTCTGGTATCCCTGAACTCAGAATTTAATAACACATCTTTTAGTAAAGATGGTTTTTAAATTCTGTGTTTGAAAATAACACTTTTAGAAAGTGGCAATTTTCTTGTTCAACCTTTCTGTGTGCCTCTGCCTGTTTGTAGATTGACTGTCTGGTTTGAGAGTGACAGGGGCTGGAGTGGCTCCAGGAGTCTGGGTGAGTCAGCACTAGGCTGAATAGACCGAACTGCATTTGGAGTGGTGGGAGGAGTAGCACCTGGGCCTGAATAGGGCTGTGCCTGCCTTCCACAATGCTGGCTCCACCTCCTGCAGTGTAGCGTCAGAAACTGAGAAGAAGGACTGCCCTTGCTGTGTGTTCTGGGGCTGACTTGCAGTGGCTATTCTGCCAAGGTGAAGACCCTGGCCCACATTCACAAAGGAAGAAGTTGTGCACTGGCAGAGTGCACCCAGAACTGGTTTGGACTGGGTCCAGGACCCCTTACACATAGAGAACAAAGATTTTGGGGGTATAAATGTAAGAGCTGAAACCCCTGTAAATCAGATCATCCTGGAATCAAGAAGAAACCTTTGCCAAGGAGAAGAGCGTCAGAAACTGAGAAGAAGGACTGCCCTTGCTGTGTGTTCTGGGGCTGACTTGCAGTGGCTATTCTGCCAAGGAAAGGGGAAGGACTTTGCTGTGTGCTGTGTCCTCTACTTGAAAAGGAAATCTCCAAGGGCCTGAGGAGAGCTGGCCTCCTGTGTGGAAACTCAGGGTCATCAAAGTTTCCGAGACTACTTCGTGATCAAGAGGAATCTCTGCCAAAGAAGATCAGCTGAAGAGACTGAGGAGAAGAACTGCCCTTGCTGTGTGTCTGGGGCTGGCCTGCAGTTTACTGTTTCTACTAAGGAGAGGACAAGGGACTTTGCTGTGTGCTGTGTCCCCCCCCTGCTTGCAAGCAGGACTTTGCTGTGTGCTGTGTCCTGAAAGAAGATATAGGGCCCGATTCTGATGCGGGTTGGAAAAGCTTCCCGACCGAGGGCCTGATTCTGATGCGGTTAGGAAGACCTCCTAACGGCATTTGCTCCTTCCAAATCGGATCGGGAACGTGTCTTCCCGACCGAGGGCCCAATTCTGATGCTTTTAGGAACAAATGTTCCCATTGAAGTCAATGGGAGTTCAACCAAATCGTATTTGGAAGCATCCGGATGCATCCTACTCCGCCGGTCGGACTTTCCCGATCCGAGTGGGTCGGACACCATTTCCCAACCGATTCGGTCGGGAAGCTTTTCCAACCCGCATCAGAATCGGCCCCCAAGTCTCCAAGGACCTGAGGAGAGCTGGCCTCCTGTTGCTGA
This sequence comes from Calotriton arnoldi, assembly GCA_963921515.1. Classification (NCBI taxonomy): domain Eukaryota; kingdom Metazoa; phylum Chordata; class Amphibia; order Caudata; family Salamandridae; genus Calotriton; species Calotriton arnoldi. Next base: position 2,110,234 of record CAWUFW010002165.1, read on the forward strand.
AACACAGGGATACAAAAAGTTTCCAAAGTTTGTGAGGCTCGCACTTGCTGAAAAGTGCTTTGCTTTTATACTGCCTCAAAAAGATAGCTGGGTGTTCCAGGACGCCGCTGGTGCCTCTTGTGAGACACGCATTGCCTGCACGTCATTTGCCTCCCCGGGTCATCGTTTCCACGCTGTGTGCAAGTCGGCACACAGCTGAAGACCTGCGGGGATTCTACCTGGCCCCAGAGTGCTGCGTGCCAATCACCGCCGCCGGCCCGAGCCGCAACTGGAGAAGTGCATCCCTTTGAAATGTCCCTGTTACGCGGACGTGTGTCTGTGCCTGGGCGCGGGCTACAACCTCCCGGAGGCCGCATTTCTGAGCAGCGCTTTGCTCCCTGACCCACCTCACGCCGCTGTGTGATCGTGCCCTGCGGGTGAATAAGGAGGCCGCGCTGCTGCAGGATCCGCCGCGGGCCGTTGCCCAGCAACCCAGGACTCCTGATCGTGGGGGAAGCCGGCACTCGTCGCGCTCCGCCCAGCCGGCCAACGACAGCGGAAGATTACGAGGAACTCTCCTTGGGACCAGAATCCTGCACCAGAGAACGAGCAACCCCCCAGGTAATGCGTGGGCTGAAGTCCACATCCGCCGGGTGCGTTGCTGTCTGGGGCAGGTTGCGGGGACCGCAGAGAGTTGTCCTGATACCGGGGGCCTGCTTTCCCTCATTCCTGTGGGCTCAGAGGGCAGCCGGGGGCATTCCTACCTAGCGGCTGACGACGGAGCCAGCCCTACCGTTGTGATTCTGCATCTTTTGGGGGCATATTATTTGTTTTACAATCCTCGCTACAGGAGCGAGCAGCCCCGCGGGAGAAAGTCCGTTGAGGACGAGGAAACTGTGTGGAGGTTAACAAGGACAAGATCGGCAGTATTGTGAGTGCTTTCCAAAGAGAGGTAGTCTCTGCAAGTATCTTATTTTGCTAGGCTGAGACTGTTTTTGATCCCCTTATATTTTCCTCCAGGGACACAGGAACTACACGTTTGTTTATGAAAAGAACACTACCAGAGCACATTGCAAAGAAAAGCGAATTGTGTATGTGGAATTTTTGTTGTTTTGGTCTTGCCTAAATTTAGATAAACATAACTTTATTTTTTATAACAACCTGTGTGGTGTCCATTTGTGGGTTTTCACTGTGTTTCTGTGGGTGTTGGTGCAAATACTTTACACATTGCCTTGGGGATAAGCCTGTCTGCTCGTGCCAAGCTACCAAGGGGGTGAGCAGGGGTTATCGACAGTGTGTTTCCCCCTTACCCTGACTAGAAGCAAGGGTCCCTATTTGGTCAAAGGTACCTAGCTCTGCCAACTAGAGACCCCCATTTCTAACATTGGTGGTCAGCCGTGAGGATTTGAACTTGTATTTGTACTTGACCCACAGTGATTGGTGTACATCACTAGATTAGTGCAGACCACTACGCAACCACATACTGTTTTTTTCTGATTCCTGGTGTCCTCCTGGAAGTATTTTTTGATACTGAGGCTCTGGTTAGTGTTGCACCTGGGAAGTCTTGGCAAAATGGAAGTCAACTTTTTCCACCTGTATATCTACACAATGGAGGAGATAAAAGCTTTTTGAAAAGAGAGGGGACTGCCTGTGGAGAGAGGGTCCACAAGGAGGGATCTTGAGGCACGCCTGTATTCCTATGAGGTCAGAATTTGGGAAGCAACACTAACAGACGATTCTGAGGAGGAGGACTTCTCTGACAGTGAGGGAGAGAAAAGTGAGTGGCTTCTTGCTGCTCAGTGGAGGGAGAGAGAATTAGACCGGGAACTCAAGAGGGCTGAGACCAAGATGGCCTTAGCCAAGAAAGAAGAAAAGTGTGTAGCTTAGGAAGTGAGCTTTGCTGAGTTGGAGGTGGAGTCCAGCTCAGATGGTGGCAGCAAATTTTGTTATCTGGTGCTGAGGGAGAAGTACACACACCCAGAGATGTGGCGCCTGACTTGAGGGAGGGGGTTAACATACACCAGGGGGTTCAGGTTTATGAGGTAGCTCCAGTGGTGTGCAGTGTCCCTGAAGTAGATTGGAGAACTGACACAGGGGATCATATTCCTAGTGGTGGGAGGGACACTCTACTGACTCTAGATGAGAGGTGCAGGGAGAGGGGTTCCCCCATGGTAGAAGTCCTGGTGTGTGAATGTGGAGACCGCCCAGAAGAGTGTGGGTTGAGTGACAGAGACAGTCAGACACTGTCTTGCCAATCTCAGGTGAGTGGTGTGGGGTACTTCTGTGAGGCACTGGAGGGTGAGGCAAAGGGTAGCCTGGTTATCGACTGTGGGGGGCTGTGTGATTCATTTGTTGGAGAGCATATTTTAAGTCCCTGTTTTCCAGAGCTATGCCAAGACCCGGTGGAGTGTGAGTTCTCTGATTCCAGGGAGCTTGCGCTGGAGGTAGACCTTTTGGTGGGTTCCAGAGGGTCTGAAGAGGCATCTGGGAGTGATCCTAAAAGGAGTGGCTCAGGCATCTTCCAAACCTGTGTGGTGGGAGAGGTTCAGAGTAGCTGCCTGGGGCGGGTTGCGGGGACCGCAGAGAGTTGTCCCGATACCGGGGGCCTGCTGTCCCTCATTCCTGCGGGCTCAGAGGGCAGCCGGGGGCATTCCTACCTAGCGGCTGACGACGGAGTCAGCCCTACAGTTGGGATTCCGCATCTTTTGGGGGCATATTATTTGTTTTACAACCCTCGCTACAGGAGCGAGCAGCCCCGCGGGAGAAAGTCCGTTGAGGACGAGGAAACTGTGTAGAGGTTAACAAGGACAGGATCAGGAGTATTGTGAGTGCTTTCCAAAGAGAGGTAGTCTCTGCAAGTATCTTATTTTGCTAGGCTGAGACTGTTTTTGATCCCCTTATATTTTCCTCAAGGGACACAGGAACTACACGTTTGTTTATGAAAAGAACACTACCAGAGAACATTGCAAAGAAAAGCTAATTGTGTATGTGGAATTTTTGTTGTTTTGGTCTTGCCTAAATTTAGATAAACATAACTTTATTTTTATAACAACCTGTGTGGTGTCCGTTTGTGGTGTTTCACTGTGTTACTGTGGGTGTTGGTGCAAATACTTTACACATTGCCTTGGGGATAAGCCTGTCTGCTCGTGCCAAGCTACCAAGGGGGTGAGCAGGGGTTATCGACAGTGTATTTCCCCCTTAACCTGACTAGAAGCAAGGGTCCCTATTTGGTCAAAGGTACCTAAATCTGCCAACTAGAGACCCCCATTTCTAACACAATGCCTAGGTACTGGTACTGGGAAGGGCTCCTCCAATGTGGGGTACCCAACAATGGCCGGAAATCCTAGGTCCTCTTCCAGAGCCTGTTCCCAAGGTTAGGAAACTTGGCTTCTTGTTGGATGATATGCTATCCATGAGACCGCAGGTGGCGCAGTTCGCTGCCACCTGTTTTGCCGTCCTAAAATGGCTGTGGAAAATCATCTGGCTTTTGCCATTCGCAGGACAAAGGACGGCAATCCAGGGACTTATATCCAAAATGGACTACGGTAATATGCTGTATTTTGGGGGTGGACAAAGCTTCCATTAGACGATCAGAAGTGGTGCAGAATTCGGCAGCCAGGATGCTCTTTAGACTTCCAAAAAGCGCTTCAACCTCGCACCTCCTCTGGGAACTCCACTGGCTTAAGGTGGAAAAGAGAATTCACTTTAAAACTCTGTGCTCTATGTACACAGCAAGATCAGGGGCTGGCGCAAGATATCTGCATGAATTTGCTAGACCGTACCATCTGGCCCTTCCCCTGCGCTCCAGTGAATCTGCCCTCTGCATCATTCCTAGAGTGAAACTGACACGCATTGGAGGGCGGACTTTTGCACATCAGGGCCCCAAGCTGTGGAATGCTCTCCCAGAATCTTTGAGAAGCTGTTCTTCATTTACGATTTTTTGAAGACAGCTTAAGACCTGACTGTTTTGAACTAACGTGACTCGGACAGCCCCAGCCTGCCGTGTAGCGCCAGAAAACCCGAAGTGGGTAGCTGAGCGCTATGTAAAATGTTGTAATAATAATAAGCTCTGTAGTTCCAAGCCTGACCCCCTAAACCACCATATATGACTAGAAATCTCAAAAACAGGTTCATCATACCTGGCCTGGGCTTACCTTAACCAGGCGATCACAACCTTACAACTCAGCGATCACTGGTCTTCGCCAGCCCCCTTTACTATCTTTAAAGCAGTAACCAACAAAGCCATGCGGCGGCTCTCCTGAATAGTTGACAAGGACACTCTAGCAGAGATTTTACACGCCTGCTTTGTCATCAATAGCTATAAAACCTTGTATGCCTTACTTGGCAGCCGGTCTGTCAACTACAGTGAAACAGCAGCTTCTAAGGTACTGGCTTGGTGAACTTCCGACCCTAGACATGGCCTGAGTCGGCGTAACCTGGACAGCAGAAGGCAGAGCAGGTTATGCAACTACCAACAAGAGTCAATTGAACATATATCATGTACTTGCCCTGCACTGCAAATCTAATGCAGGTACTGGCTAAAATCCATCTTCATTTCAAGAGGGATATGCACATGTGAACGAGTCCCTGCAAATAAGTGACTATAGATTAACTGCACGTTTTGCAAAATGTCTGTACTGCGCGGCGAAGAAGCTTACCATTCAACAGGTTGAATTTGTTAACTTGTTAGGCCCATTATTGGACAATTATTTGCCGATGTTTTTATAATAACATGATGAGTGAAAATGTCAGTCCCCTCTTTTCTACGTCATGCTCGAAATCTAATAACTTGCTCATAAGAAATATCGTAAAATTCTTGCACTTTATGAACAAACTCCTTATAACGACTGATGTTTTTATGAACAGTTTATTTTCATATAGTGCAAACAGGTTTTATGTAAATGAATTAACCTATGTGGTTTTATGCTATGGTTTTTAATAACTTAGGGGCCCATTACGATGGCGGGCGGAAGCACTACCGCCGTGCTGGCGGATGCAAAAACCACCAGTTACCGCCGGCACGCAGCAGTCCACACGCCCGCCCAATTACGATGCGAAAAGCAGGCCAAACACCGCCGGCAAGCCAGCAACACCGTCCGCCATCAAAGTGCGCCCGCACACGTAGCGGCGCAGCACAACTGACACACACCGTCCGACGAAACACGTCCCGCCCGGCGCATAAATTACGATGCCGCAAACAAACGGCTCCCACGGCAAAGAGACACCGCACGTGAAAGAGAGGCGGAAACACGGACGCAGAGCACGGACAACGAAGAAGCGGCACCCCGGGCATGAATCCAGCACTGCAGGCCCTTCCCATGCTTCTGCTGATGCACCACCAAGGACGCAACGTACCGCGGAGACGCAGGTAGGCACACACACAACAAGTGCACGCAAACAGCGCACACAGTGCAAGGGCGGATAAAGCGGACAACCCCCACCAGCGCGTGCACACTACACATCCACCATTGCATCCACATATGACACACAGGCCAAATCCTAACATCGCGGAACACATGTGTACACACCACCTGGGACTAGGAACCAACCACCCCGTCACGGCCCCAAAGCGCCGATGACGCCGCCACACATGCGCACAACGCAGAGGCCAACCGCAGCGCCATGCATGCGTCGCACACAGACACAGGGACACAACCAAGCAGCACACACACCAGCCCCACCCCGAACGCACATGACACGTGACAGGCCGGCCACAGACATGTCCCCAACGCCCAATTCACGGACAACACCCAACGCCACACAACCGACGCACACATGTCAGTTAAGTCACGCAACAGCAGGACACACCCCAGTGTAACAAACATGGCGAAGCACACAGCGGCGGCAACACCAACTAGGAGAAGCAGGGCCCTTCGGGAAGAGGAACGCCAGTACCACACTGAAAAACCCATACCACCCTGCACATATGAACAAGACACATGAAACGGAACACCAAAGAGCCCGGGGACCGACAACAGGTGGCCCAAGAATTACATCCACACACAAGGCCCAACGCAGAGCGGAAAGGCAGCCTGCCGCCCACACAAGGGAGAGCAGACAGCACTGAATGACCTTCCATTCCAACACCGAAACCACAGCCCTACGACAGAAGCCGGTGAATACAGCCATTGTCCAAGAATAGACCAACACAGGCATGCCGAGGAGACCGACCACACGGCAGATAGCGCATATCACAGAAGCACACAACGGACGGGGAAGAAAGAAGAAAACACTCCCCCATGTCGGCCACATGCAAGTTAATTGGAAGGAGTCACACAGCACCGACCTTGAACTGTCTGAGAAGCATGTGGGAAGAGGGCCCGTGTCCTCCAAACAAGCCAACAGAACACAAGTCCTGTCTCCCCACGACTACACAGAGCTCACAGCAACCCCGGAGCGTGCACATTGCAGACTGCACACACAGCCGGAGTACGCCACCTCTACGAACCGCTGCGAAATGGCAACCGCAACACACCTACCCAACTACGCCGAAGAGCTCAAGCTGTACCAAACCAGCATGATACATACATTGGGATGCGATCTCCTGTCCCTGCTGAACGTAAGTTACCGACTGACTTACCGCATCACATTGTTCAGCTGCGTCATGCCCGTCTTCTACTGTCGGAGGTGTCCCTACCAGCATCCCGTCGAGATATGCCTCTCCAACCCGGCATGTCTGAAGGCGGACCTGCTACCACTACTCCTCCCTCTGGACGCACACGACAGGGCCTGCTCTGCCTATGGGGGCATGGCGTATGTGGCCAACATCGCACGCGCACTGAAATGGAACCACTGTGCCTCCACACGACGGATCATCGAGAACAGCTACATCGAATGTCACCCAGCATGCCCCATCATGGTCCTCCAAGGGACAACCTACGAACAACACCTTGACAGCCACCATCCGCTTCATTGGCTGGCAAACATGTACACCACCAATGACATGGAAGCCCTGCTGGACGGCATCGCATACCTGTCAACCTGTAAATACGTCGGACCACAACGCAGGTTCCCCGAGTGACCTATGAAGTCCAACCCCGCACCCATGCTCAGCTTCCGCACGGACTGGCCAGTCACCACCACAACAGCCATACCAAACGACCGGCAACTGTAACCACACCATCAACGACATCGCCATGACATCGGATATGACCGGGACATGCACACTGTTCCCCATCACATCCAGGAACACCGCATGCATCGTGGGAGGCAGTGGCATGGGCTCTGTGCATCGCACCCACATGGACGGAACTGCACGAACAACCAGGACACGACATGGATCCAGCGCACATGGACACACACACCGCTCAGTGGACATGAATAGGTCACCTGGAGTCTGTGGGTGCTGCACCCCTCCCACCCCCGCCCCGGGAATCCCATACCAGGACCTTTGCATGGACGACAAGTGCATACAACAACAACACGACCCCAGTGACTGTGACATGTCCAGTAACCACCACAGTGCAACAACAAGTGGCACGCCGCTGCATGCACGCAAGCACATGCCCTGATGTCATCTCACATGCACGCGTGCATGAGGAACAACCGCAGCAAACCTGTCACATGGAACTGAGATGGACTGTGCCCATGATGCCGAGCGGTCTGGTAGGCTACATGTATACCGTCTGTGTCAAAGTCCGCAGCTCCGCAGCCATACGTAAATGTACATTAGCACAGCCTTGGCCAAGCAGATGTAACCCCACACCCTATCCCATTTGTAATCATGCTCAGTATATCCTCAACATGTATCCCGCTGCCAGTAGTGTCCACTATACTGCATCACAGAGGACAGAAGACTCAATATAATGTTTGAAACCAGAACTGTCTCCGCTGACTCATTTCACAAGTACGAATGAGAGAGGATGAGAGTATGTGAAGTACACGGCAGTCGTGACATGACCATGTAGTCCACTGGTATTGGATGTCAACGCAAATGAGTAGCACTACTGTGGAAGACACACATGTGTCGTGTGAAGTCGTATGGACGCAGTGCTCAGGTGGGTGGGTGCGACGGGTAGATGCGCACATGCCAAGTTGGAGCACGCCGTGTTGGGAGGGGTCATGAACAGTACACCACCGCTTCCCTGGGCATTGTGAGAGGACACCTGTCGGGGGGGAGTGAACACGTGTGTGCACAGCAGCTGGGCCCACGTACAAAGCGGTACCAGGCGCACCTCAGCCCACCCTCTGTGGACAAGCTGGATCCTGTTGTGCGCCCGCCATGCCCCTTGACAAGGCACACACAGCCCCAGTCGACCAGGTGTAACCCCAACATAGTCAATCCACACAGGCGATACAGGGCACGGGATGGCAGTGGAGCATGGTGTGTGAGAGGTCTCCTCGCGCTCCTCCTGGTCATATCACGCAGGCAATAGAACCTCAACGTCCAGCATTGCAAAAAGTCAAATGGAAGTGTAGGGGACGCACCACAGCACGAGCAGCACTGACGTCACGGGAGGTGGCTCGCACCATCCCATCCATTGCCCATCATACCAACCACGCCACATGCCATTGCGACTAAGTGCAAACGCGTGCGCCACCACCCCTGAGCCCTCCCCAGAGAGGCCAAAGAGTGAATGTGTGGGCCATCAGCCACAGACGGACGCGGCATGGCCGCAAGGGCAGCCACAGCCACTGGGTGTCGCAGGTGGCGGATCCGGAAGGCGAAGACTGTGATGCATAGTCCATGCAGGCCGGGTCTCCATTTGGGGCACCACGCAGGTGGACGGCGTTCCGCCACACATCATACCCTGAGACAGCCCACTCGTGCAACTGGACCCACACATGCACTCCTTGCCCTCTCTGGTGCGAGCTTGGGGCTGCCTGTGCAAGCGCTAGCCTCGCAGGTGAGCATGCATATTGGGGGGCGAGGGGAGGACATGAGGGCTGGGGCGAAGATGACTGTATCACTGTCAGTTAGTACAAGGGATGACCCAGATGTGGAAAGGAAGAGACGTGTCCCGTGTGTACTGCAACTAGTCGCCAATCCAACTACCCCCCATGTCCGGAATGTAAGCCCGCACCTAGGCCCGCCCATCCGCCACATCGAACATACCACCAGCACGACAACCTTCCCATTCGAAACACTGACTGGGGCTGGCGACCAGTGAACAATCATGTGTAGCCTACCCACGCGTACATGTGGGCCCTCCATGATCCATGTCACCTGCGGCAAAGACATGACATGCGCAATGAGGGAAGTGAGGAGAGCTGTCCGCCCCACGCGCAGAAGGTGCATCAGCTCCACAGACCCAGCAGCGAGTCCAGCAGGGGTCACATGTGCAGGGGCAGCTGTGCCTGGTGTGAAGGCACATGCATATAGACAGCACATCGACCAATGTGTAGTCTGCCCACATCCACAGTCCATCATCATGCGGACATAGGAATTGAACACAGGGCAACACATCTTAGTTGGTGCACCCACCGTGACCAACAATGCGCAATCATCGACGTACCCGCCCTGTGCATGGCCCCCCACCCAACGGAGGCACATCCAGTGCCACCATCCCACACACACAAGCCTTCCACGGAACATGCTGTGTCCAATGGTCAGTACAGAGTCAGCGCCCATCTGGTGGATCCTGAACAGGAGACACATGCACACACATGCCAGCTCCCACTATGTACGACTGCCACCTGGCACGTGCAATGTAACCTCTCACCTGTGACGTGTGACTGCAAGCACACAGCCGTCTTGGCATGGGGCTGTCAATGTGGACACCAGTCAATGTTTCGGGAGCTGTGATCCGTACAGTGCTGTACATAGGGTGCAGTGCTGACACCTACTACTGTCTCATATCCCCTCGTGCCACAGGTCCCACTTGTATTGGCCGCTCAGCCCGTGCCCACATCGTCGTCGTCGTGTGCCATACTCATCCAGCCTCGGAAGCAGTACCATGCTCAGCAGACACTCATGTTGCCGTGGCGTTGCCGCTTGACGAATATGCAGTCAGTCCCCATCAGCACGCCCCGCAAGTCATTGGGGCCTAGATCCCCATGTGCATGCACATGGCAGTGGTATGTCTCACTTGCCATTGCCATTGTTGGGAGACCTGTGTAAGTGTATTGTGGCCGTGCCGTCCCAGCTTGACAGCTGGGCTGTGGCCCATGTGCTTGCTCAGTCATGTCAGTGATGTGTATGCGAAATTGCTATGTGCCGTGTTGCTTTGACATGTGTCCTCTGCCATTTAACCCAGGCGGAGACCGAACATTGACCGCCCATACCAATTGCTGGCGGACATGGACGATACAGAGGTAATCAGGAAGTTTCGGCTGGACAGGCCAACTCTGCATCGACTGTGTGCCATGTTAGAGCCCCATCTCCGTCCCCGCAGGGTGTATCCGACTGCTGTCACCCCCACGGCTAAGGTGATGGCCGCCATGAATTTCTTCGCCACTGGGTCATTCCAGCACACAGTGGGCAGTGGAGGAGGGATGTCCCAGCCCATGTTCAGCAAGGTGCTGAGGGATGTACTGGCAGCCATGATGCTGTACCGGAACAGGTACATCAGATTCCCCAGGGCTCGTGAATTGGCGGCAGTGAAGGGTGCATTCTATGCCCTTGGCAGAATCCCACTCGTCGTGGGAGCCATTGACTGCACTCATGTTGGCCTTGTTCCACCACAGGCCACTGAGCACCTGTACCGCAACAGGAAGCACACGCACTCCCTGAATGTGCAAGTGGTGTGCCTTGCGGACATGGTGATCACCCACGTGTGTGCAAAGTTTCCAGGCTCGGCCCATGACGCACACATAATGCGCAACAGCATCTTGCCACGACTGATGGCCAATCTGCAACAGGATCGTGGCTGTATTGTCGGTGAGTATGTGGAGTGGTGTAGCGTGCTGGTTGTGCGATGCTGTCCCCTGTCCAGTTGGAATAGCAACGGTTCTCTGTGTCCCTCACACCCAGGTGACTCTGCGTATCCGAATGGGGCATGGCTGCTCAGTCCATTGAGGAATCCTCGCACCCCAGCAGACGATCGATACAATGAGGCACATGGGAGGACCAGACGTGTGGTCGAGCGTACCTTTGGCCTCCTCAAGTCCAGGTTCAGGTGCCTGGACCGCACCGGGGGTGCACTGGCGTACTCCCCACAGAAGGTGTGCCAGATAGTGGTGGCGTGCTGCATGCTGCACAATCTGGCCATTCGGAAGCAGATCCCCCTCATTGTGGATGACGGAGATCAACCAGGGCCCCAGCCCGCAGACCAGGACAGCTCGAGTGAGGTGGACAGCGGAGAGGAGGAAGCTGGGAATGTGCGCCAGCAGCTCATCGCCCGCTACTTCACTTGACGGTGAGTGTCCATGTACGACGGATGATGTGTCTGTATCTATGCAGGTGTGTGTGTGCTGTGTCAGGGTGGCCGTATGTTCACTGCGTGCAGTGTGTCAACGCTCCATGGCCAGGGTAGTATGCCACTGTTGGTGACTGTGGCATTGTGCCCTATTGCTCTGTGCGATGTGTGTACATTGCTTGTAGTTGTTGACATGTACTGTGTGATGGGTGTGTGACACACTCATTGAATGTGCTCCTGTTCTGTCTCCCACCCCTAGGTCCCTACAGGCCCTCCGGATTCCATTTCCATGCCACGCATCAGGTGCCTTTCCGCCCAAGGTGGCCGTTGTATTCCGTACAATAAAGACACAGGGCACAAACAGCAGTTAGTGAAAAAGGTGCTTTTATTACAAACTGTGACATGTGATTGTGTGTAAGGTGATGACAAAAGTGGTGCGTGCAGTGACAATGAGCTGTCGGTCATGGCTGCGTGATGATCAGGGTGTACCCACTGGTTCTATGTCCATAGTCCAACACACACATGCCATCCAGATGGCTGTGTGGAGTGGGATCGTAGAGCAAGTCAATGCAGTGGCTGGTCAAGGAAGGCTGGCGGAAGGCTGGCTGGCTGCCTCACTTGCGACTGGAGCGTGCGAAGTCCTCCCGGGAGATCTGTTTCCTCTTCGGACGGCCCCTTCCACGTTTGGGAGGGGGTGTGTGGTGGCGACCTGCTGGTGGTGGGTGAGGTGTGCTCACTGGCTGTGGACGCAGGGGAAGTGGACACTGCTGCCCGAGCCTGCGCCCTAGCAGGTGGTGGCGGAGGTGGTGTTGCTGGCCTTGCCTGTGACCCCACCGCCACCACCAGCTGGCCCATGAGGTCCACGAGTTGGTCCATACGGGACACGAATTGGCCCATATGGGCGTCCATGGACCTCAGCACCCCCAGCACCTCCCGCTTGTCAGTAGCAGACCTGGCCCATTGTCCTTGGGCCTCTTCATAGGCCCCAAGGACTCTGGCCATTTGAGGCAGGGCATGGCTCCCAGGGGAGGCTGGCGTTTCCCTGACCCTGCTCCTCCTACCAGTCCTGCTGCCACCGGCCTGCCCACTAGCCACATTGCTCACCACGGTCCTCGCTGTGGCTCCCAGGGTGGATCCAGTCGGCCGGGCCACCACCTGCGCTGGGGCTGGTGCCAGCGAAGACGTGGTGGTGGTGGAGGCGGTGGTGGTCGGTGCGGCGATGGTGGCGGTTGCGGCAGTGGTAGTGGCCGCAATGACCGTGGGTGTGGCCGCAATGACAGTGGCAGCAGGGGACTGGGACTGTTCAGCATCCCTGGATGATGGGTTGGTGGGTAGGAGGGGTCCTGGGGAGCGGCTGGGCCCTGCCACGCCAGATGGGCCAGCTTGGTGGTCCGTGTCCGAAGAGGTGGACAGATCCTCCAGATCCGTGTGTCCTCGTTGGGGGCTTGTAGGCTGGCTGTGCTGGCTGCTGTCTCCATCCCCAGCGTCCAGCAGTTCGTCACCTGTGGAGAGAATGAGATTTGTTATTGTGTTGCACCTGGCGAAGTATGTATTAGTCGTCTGACATTGGCAGTTCGTGCAATCTCGTACATGGGTTTCCCGGAGGCGAGTGTGTGGCTGTGGCATCTGTAGGTGTGTGTGCTAGGCAATGGGACTGTGTGCTGTGCACATGTGGCATGGGACGGATTGGCCATGCCGATGGGTGTGTTGCTTTGCCCCTACTCATTGTGACTCTGGTGTATGCGGGCTCCTGGCCCATCCTGGGTCTGGTTTGTACTTTGCTTTTGGAGTTCAAATGGAACGCTTAGGAACGCATTTGGCAACATGGGGGCCATGCCCCAGATTCGCATTTGGGAGGGAATATGCTTTTGGGGTTCAAATGGAACGCTTAGGAACGCATATGGCAACATGGGGGCCATGCCCCAGATTCGCATTTGGGAGGGAATATGCTTTTGGGGTTCAAATGGAACGCTTAGGAACGCATATGGCAACATGGGGGCCATGCCCCAGATTCGCATTTGGGAGGGTATATGCTTTTGGGGTACATGCTGTGAGCCATGGGTGCCGAACGTGACATGTGTTGTGGCAGCATGACAGTGCATGGTCTGAGGTGTGTGCATGCCTGACATGCCCTGCATATTTGCTGTCTGTTGTGGTTACTGGACATGGCATTGGACGCATCGTTATGAGTGAGTGATAGTTGTGTGCCAGCCAACGTATTGCAGTTGTCCCATCTCCTTGGTGTGCGTGCTGCCCTGTGCCATGTGCATCACTGCAGTGCTCGGGGGGGGTGTGGCCCATGTTGTGTGTTGTTGCTCACAGTGTGTCGTGCGCTTAATTGACTTCTGGCACATGGTTGGTCATGGGCATGTGTCTTAGCGTGACTGCTGTATGTGTGGCAGCTGTGCGGATGACATGCCTTTCATGAGACTGGGGCTGACGGATGGGATGGATGGTATGTTGTATGTGCATGGTGTGTCTGTGTGTTTGATGGGTTCAGTGGTGTTCGTGTGCATTTCTGTTGTTCCGCTCTGTTGCGTCTAGTGTTGTTTGTCTTACATAGGCGTAGTTGTGGGGTGTGTGGTTGACAGGCAGTAGGGGCTACATGGACAGGACTTCAATGGTGTTTCGATTGTGTGTGATGAGTTGCACAGTGGCTGCCGTGTGGGACTATATTCAGTGTGGCTTGTGCATGCAGACGTGGCTCCTTGGGTGTTGCTATGTCTGTGATGGGTCATGTGGGGTGTGAGTCTGCTGTTCATGTCCGTGTGCACATTGTTCACTTGTTCGTGACGGTGGGCGGTGCTGCGTGTTCGTGTGCTACGTGACATGTCCCATGTGTTGGTGGTGTTATGGTCCTCATGCCTCCAGTAATCCAGCCCTGTCCAGTTTCCCACCTGCAAGTTGTTCGTGCGTGCACTGTACTGGATGCCACATGGCTCTTAGCGGGGGGTGCTCCATGTTGCAGGTCTGTGGGGGTGGGGGGTGTAGTGGGTCGTGGGGGTGGCTGTACACCCACTGACACCGATTGCTGTGGACCGTGATGTCTGCCTTTCGGCTGTCGTTGTGCACTGCGGTGGCTGACACGTGGGTGTGGGGTGTGGGGATGCTCCTCCTTGCTGTGCTGTGGGACTGGGGCCTGGTGTGTGTTGTACTTGGGCTGTCCACCGTCCCACCCACTGCACTTTGTGTTCCTGCCACTTACCTGTTACTTGTCGGTTGGTGCAGCTGTGCCTGACACATGGGTGTGGGGAGTGCTCCACCTTGCTGGTCTGTGGGAGTGGGGGCCTGGTGGGTGTTGTACTTCAGCTGTCCCCCTCCGACCCACTGCACTTTGTGTTCCTGCCACTTACCTGTTACTTGTCGGTTGGTGCAGCTGTGCCTGACACATGGGTGTGGGGAGTGCTCCACCTTGCTGGTCTGTGGGAGTGGGGGCCTGGTGGGTGTTGTACTTCAGCTGTCCCCCTCCGACCCACTGCACTTTGTGTTCCTGCCACTTACCTGTTACTTGTCAGTTGGTGCAGCTGTGGCGGACACATGGGTGTGGTGGGTGCTCGTTGTGGCGCTTCTGGCATATTTGGGGACCTGTTGGTGGTTACGTGGCTGGCTTAGTGTACACATGTCCCCACGCATCTTACAGTTGTTCGGTTTGGCCTGTGTGTGGTAGTGTCTGTTGCATGTGCGTGTGATGTGTTGTGTATTGTGTGCTGGACATGGGGGTGTTTGTCCCTGGGAGCTGTGGCATGGTGGTTGCGCATGTGTGTACATAGCGGTGTGCTGGTATACATTAGTTTGTACTTACCAGCCTCCACTCCCTCTGCTAATCCGGCGAGGATCTCCGGATGGATTACGACTCGCACCTTCTCCTCCCACGCTTTGAAGGTCTTAAAGAGCGCGGGATTCCCTCCGCCAGTGACGGCAGCCAGCTCTCTGTTTTTGCCCTCCTTCTTCTTGACCAGGCTCTTTACGTCATTCCAACGTTTGTTTATCTCGGTTCTGTTCCTGGGCAGGGTCCCGACTGCATTGACCTGGTCTACGATCCGGGTCCACATTCTGTTTCTGGTGGCTAGTGGTGTGTGCTGGACCATGTTCCCATAGATTTGTGGGTACACCTTGATGATCTCGTCGACCATGACCGTCAGCTCCATGGGCGTGAACTTGGGCATCCTTTGTGGTGCCATGGTGTTTGTGGTGCTGGTGCGGTGTGTGTTGTGTAATGTGCAGGGGGTTTGTGGTGCCGGTGTTTGGTGGTGGTGGTGGTGGTGGTTGTGATGTGTGTGTTTCTGTGGTGTGCTGCTGTCCTTGCTGTGTCACTGTGTCCTCTCCTCTCCTCTCTGGTTTGCAATGTAGCAAGGGGTTGTGGTCTGTGGGAGTGCTGCTTTTGTACTCACCTATGTGGGTGTGTCCTCATGGTCTGTTGTTTTCAGGTGTGTTGTGTCTGGGGTTCTGGCCTTTGTATTTTTTGTTTGTCCGGGGGGTGTTTTCGGGATGTGTACTGTGCTTGTGTATTTGTGCGTGCCTTGCTGTGTGGACTTGTTGGCCATGTTGTGTGCTATTGGTTTTGTGTGCGGATGGTTTCTGTGCAGGTACGTGGGCGCCATGGCTTCTGCCGTGTCGATTCTCATCGGCGTTGTTTGCGCTGGCGGGCGGTATATTTGTTGTTTTTCCGCGCTCATGGCGGTGCGATCGTAATTTCACGTGCGGTGTGTCGGCCGTGTGGGCGGGCGGTTTTGTGTTGTCGTGCGTGTTTCCGTCCGTGGCGGGCGGTTTGACTCCGACGATGGCGGGCGGTATTTTGTATGATTTTTCCGCCGATGGCGGTTTTCAGTTTGTGTACTCATAATGGCGTGGTCGGTGTTCAGGCGGTGTGTGCGGGCGGATTTTTGCCGCTTCCATGCCTGGCGGATTTTTTTACGCCGGGTATCGTAATGTGCCCCTAAGCATTAAATAAAATTGAAATCTAAATAATTTCATGGACGCACACTGAAGTAGCTGAGATATTTTTAGTTATAGGGGAATATCATCAATATATAATTCGAGGTGACACATCTATTGCCAAGTTGTTTTGTCTTGTTAGGTCTCGGACTAGGCAGCGCATGCGCTGTCTCGTCGAGAGATGCTGTATACAGTATGTGGGGGGAAGCTCCGCCCACTTTCCGTCTATGTTTTTCTATGTTTTTCATTGGTTTCAATTGTAAATGCTGCCTTCTGATTGGTTTTACACGTGTTAGTCCCTCCTCCCGACGGCCATGGCGTAATTTGTGCACATCCGAGGCTATTGGCCCCTTTACTGAAACATTATTTTATGCCCTATGTCCCCACCCCTCCCCCTCCTGCAGTTCGTCACTTCCGACCTCCCATCACCCCTTCTACTCCCGTTCTTGCCTTCTTAAATGGCCGCACTCTCATTTGTAATGCAATACCTCTCGCGTAAATGCGAGCCGTATTGCATTGCAAATGCTTGTTTTTAAAGTAGTGCGCATTAACATGCGCGCTTCCTTATATCGTACGCATGCTCCAAAAGTCTCGCAGGAGCATAAACAGCCAGGATGCCTTACTTCCACAGTGCTCAGAAGAAACGTGGCGTCTCGAGCGTGCTTTAGATGCATCCAGGGCACATCATTAGGAATAAATCATAGTAAAATAATGTAGGCTTTCCAACAGTACCCCAGAGGCGTAATATTGGTATCCCCTGGGCACTAAACCCTGTCTGTATCCCGGGGGTGCCAAAGGGACTTAAACTCCGCCTGCTGTCACGTCTCGAGTTGTTGTCTTGTGACGTGTAATGGTCATATGACATCTGCTGCCTGAGCGGCGCTTCCCTATAGCCCCTATTCTGCTCGAGCTCTGCGGGTGCTTCCCTTCCCACCACTGACATGCTGACCCTCATCAATAAACTGTTGGACTGGTTCACGTCCCTATTCTGGAAGGAGGAGATGGAGCTTACGCTGGTGGGGCTTCAGTACAGCGGCAAGACCACCTTCGTCAACATGATTGCGGTAATTTTAAGCCAGGGTCGCTGCCACCATGATACAGCACAGTTCTATTCACACCCCGTGTTCCCGTTTACACGCCCTCGCTTTTCTTCCGTGGGTCTCTGTAATAATGCGTGGTGCAAAAATAGGAGCTCGGCCGCCCTTCCTGCACTAAATCGGATATTATTGCGCACAGTCCCATGCTGCACATTCCGCCCTCTTCCTAACAATTCTACTTTTTCTATTCCACCTTTCACGCCGTTCCTCACATCTTGCGCCTTTCCCTTTCAACCTGTTCCCATCTCACCCTTTTCCAATTCCACCTTTCTCTAGGTTTGTGCCTGCGTAGTTCAAAAGTTCATTTTTCCGTTGCATTCTGGTACGCGTAGTTCTGAATTTATCATTAAGAAAGAGGACTACAATTAACAATAAAACATCCAGGGCCAAATGAGCTATTCGGGATTAGACCTAGTCTGCACTGTTATTCAATTTTCTACCCATATATCCACTGTTCTTGTCCCTGTTGCCTATCCCCACCATTTACATTGTTCCGCGTGCTAAGTCTTTCACCGTTTCCATTTCACAGTTCATTCTGCTCCCACCAAACATTTCGCCCTATTTTCCCTGGTTTACACTTGTTCTTTCGCCCAGGATCACACTGGAATGCTCCAGTGCCGGTGTCAGGATGCTTGTATTTACTTACCATCCTCAACTTCTGATTTTACTTCCTGTATCTGTTGCTCTTGACCTTCAGGTCCCTTGTTTAGAACGTTTTATGGCCTCTTTTTGTAATGTTTACTTCTTCGCTAATATCCATCTCCACCTACATATTCTACAGGTGTCGGTGCCTTTTTCCGTAGAGTTATGTGGTGAGTTAAAGCCCAACATCTAACAAAACAGGCTAACAATTCACATAATGATAATTCCAATAGTAAAAAAAAGTCAGATGTTGGTCTCTGTCTGCCGCGTTAATCTTGGGACGCTGTTTTCGGTGTTTGTCCTGCTTCTCCGCCAATAGGTGAGGCCAGGAGAGCAGTCTTGAAATATAGTGAGTTTTGTTTTTTTCTGTAGGCCTCTGAGTATTGCGAAAGATTATGTGGGAGGAAGGTAGAAGTGTGAGTGTTGCACTTTTAACAACAAATCACCCTTACCCTCTCCTCTCCTTCCTTCCTTTCATTTGTTCACCTTTGAATGTAGCCTTTTACTGACGTTTTTCTATTCCAAACTGCAGCTTCGGGATGGAGGAAAAAAAGTTCTAAATACAAAGAGAAACAAGCATTTACAATGCAATAGGTCTCACATTTACGCAAGTTTAAGCCATTGGCATTGTAATTAACAATGCCTTTTATTTATGTTTTAAAAAACAAAAATAATAGCCATAGCTTAAACTCTCGTAAATCCGAGACCTAATGCATTGCAAATGCTTGTTTATACTTTAGTGTCTGCAAGTACCGCTTTGTTTTATAAACATGAAGATAAGATTGGCGATCAGATACTATAAAACTCAGGTATCTGACCATAAGTTAGAGGAATGTAGCGTTAGTACTATCAAGCCAGAGGTCACACCGGTTTCTAATGCCAGGCAGCCCCCAGTTAGGGGCCTTGCCAGGAGCAGTGAGGAGACGCAGCCTTCAGGCCAGCACTGTTTGTCATTCCCAAACAAAGCTGTAATAGAGAATAGCTGAGAAGTTATTTTACTACCATAAACAGATATACTGTGCGATCCATCTTCAGAAACTCGAACCACTGACTTGCTATATGCTACTTCTGCTAGAATTAAATACAGAGGGCCAGATGTACGACTGTTTTTTGCGGTAGCAAAGGGGTTTTAGGCCCGTTTGCGATGCCGCATAAAACGTGTGGCCCATGTACCAACTCCTATTTTGCGAGTCGCTAATCAATTAACGACTCTCAAAATAGGGTTAGCGACTTCGCTATTAGGAAGGGGCGTTCCAAGGGCGTCCCTTCCTAATAGCAATTCCAAAACCTATGTATGAATGTTTTGCGACGGCAATTGCGGTCGCAAAGCACTCGCAGTTTGCCACCCTTCTCAGAAGGGTGGTAAGGCACTCCCAAATAGGTAGGGGTCCCCAGGGAATTCATGCGCAATTATTTTTTAAGGGCAGGCAGTGGTCCCAGCCAGGTACACACATCCATCTGCTCACTTTAAAACTGTCCACAGCTAGTGTCTTTTTTGTTAAGAACTTTCTAAATTGTAAGGACCTTGTTGAATAACACTTTAACTGAATCAATATTAAATCACGCCTTTTAGTGTTCTCCTTAATGGCTTAGGGTGATTTCCTTTACAATGCTCGAGAAACTTTTGAATCACAACCTGATCTCTGAGATTAACAGAACCCCACACACTAAATCATATAACCCAATCACAAGGGGAAGGCCGATCTAGATCTGCCATGAGACATTGATCACTGAGAACTCAATGATCATGCATTGGAGATCTAGATCCCACCACAATCCTTCTTCCAGACCACAGAAGGTTACAGAACATTTATATGAGGCTGACATTCACTCCCTTCTGTTATTATATACCACTGCAGCTAAAGACTCGTCACCCTCGACGGTCACTATCCAAACCTGTTAGACCTGGCATCCTTGGCGTGGGTCTCCCTTCCATTTTTTCATAATGCCTCCACTGTTGTCGATATGTTTGTGCTGGACTAGATGCTCATGGGCACTTTGCCACTGCTAATCAGTGCCAAAGTGCAAGTGCTCCCTATTGTAAATTGTGATGTGAATTAGTGACTCCATGTTTGGCTTATTTGAATTACTGTCAGACCCTAGTACAGTGCACTGAGTGTGCCCAGGGCTTGTAAATCAAATGCTGCTGGTGGGCTTGCAGCACTGGTTGTGCCACCCACAGTAGTAGCTTGTAAAGTGTGTCTCAGGCCTGCCATTGCAGAGCCTGTGTGCAGTCTGTGACTGCCATGTCGACTTGGTAAGTGCACCCACCTACCAGTCCCCAAACCTTCCCTTTTCTTCATGTCAGATACCCCTATGGTAGGCCTACGGGCAGGGTGCATTGTAAGGATAAGGTGGGACATGCCTGGTGTGTGTGGCATGTCCTAATAGTGAATTACAGCCATTTTCGTTTTTCACTATTGCAAGGCTACCTGTTCCCCATAGGCCAGAATGGGCAGTTTGATTATAACATCTTATAATCCTAAACTGACTCAGGGAACTAGGTAGAAATTCGAGTTTAGTATGCCTGAACTCAGAATGATAAAATACATATTTTAGTGAAGTTGGTTTTAACATTCTGTGTTTGAAAATACCACTTTTAGAAAGTGGGTATTTTCTTGCCTAACCATCCAGCCTGCCTCTGCCAGCTTGTGTATTGTGTGTCTGGTTTGTGCGTGACAGGGGCTGGGGGTGGCCACAGGAGACAGGGTGAGGCAGCCCAGGGCTGAATAGAGAGATCTGCATCCAGAGTGGAGGGAGGAGTTGCATCTGGGTCTGAATAGGGCTGTGCCTGCCTGCCACAATGCTGGCTCCACCTCCTGCCGGGCGTCTGAGTACCCTGCCCCACATTCTGAAAGGAAAGAAGGAGTCATGTACACAGAGTGCTCCAAAGCTGCACAGAACTGGTTTAAACTAGGCAAAGGCCTCTCTGCCTTCAGAGAACAAAAAGAAAAGGAGTATAAGTACTGGGGCCCAAACCCAGGAACTTTAGATCACTTTTGGGAACAAGAAGAAACCTTTGCTGAGGAGCGGAACCAAGAAGAAACTGAGGAGAGACTATCCCTAAACCTGAAGTGCTGCTTGGGGGATTGGCCTGCAGTGGTTTGCCTGACTGCCAAAGAAAGGAGAAAGGAACTTTTGCTTTGCTGTGACTTTCATCAACTTGTGAAGGATCTCCAAGGGCTTGGAAGAGAGCTTGCCCCTGATCGAAGTCCCAGGACCATTGGACTTCACCCCCTTTGTGAATTGCTGCTGGAAACTCTGTTTCAGTGGCTACAGAGGTAGGGAGCTGTGACCGACTCTCCCGACCGGCTCGGTGTCCTGTTGGCACCGCATCGAGCAACGCCTGCATCTTGCAACGCACGGCCTTGGTCTCACCGACTCCGTCAACGAGCCGCTGCCTGCACCGTAACCTGTGAGCACCGCACCTTGCAACGCCTCGCTACACCGAATTCATCTGGTCCGACCGACACGGTCACTGTTGCTGAGTTCGAGTCCTGTGACCGCACCGGAGTTGGGCACCGCCTCGCAAGCTTCGCGACGCACCGCCCGACTCGCACCGCTGTCCGGACTGATTGACGCCAGCTCCTGAATCCGGCTCCGTCGCCGCACCGCAACCTGCCAGCACCGCATCGAAGCACCGTCTCGCCCTGCAACGCACGGCCTTGGTCTCACCGACTCCGTTTCGACGACGTCAACGAGCCGCTGCCTGCTCTGCCTTGAGGGAAAACGCGTCCTGCAACGCTTCCATTTTGCAACGCAACCGCGATGAATGGCCATCCGGCTCGCACGTCCGTGCCTGCCGCTTCAAGTAAAAGGTACTGTGACCGAGTCCGTCTACGCTGTGTTGGCCCGTCTCGACGCGGTCAGCTGGATTTGATAGACTCTGTTTGTTCTTTACATCGCAGTAGCCGGAGAAGGCTACCGACTCGCACAGAACCTTGATTTAAGAATTTTTAACCAGAACTCTTGATTTTTGACAGTATTGTGGATTATTTTTGTCGTTTATGGTCTTGTGGTAATTCTATATAAAATATTCTTATTTTTATAAATATACAAACTGTGTGGTGTCCATTTGTAGTGTTGTCACTTGATTACTGTATGTGTTCACAAATGCTTTACACACTGCCTCTGAGATAAGCCTGTCTGCTCGTGCCAAGCTACCAAGAGGGTGAGCAGGGGTTATTTTAGGAGTGTACCTACTTTCCCTGACTGACTCAAGGGTCCCTATTTGGACAAAGGTATCTACCTCTGCCAACTAGAGACCCCCAAATCTAACAAAACCATTCCCTCCAACCCGCTCAGAGAACCCTGTCTCAACTACAGAACCAGGAACCAGCACAATCTATTGCAGGTCCCCATAACACACCAATTAGTAACCAAATCTCATACAATTTTGGATCACTGACAGTATATCGACCACCACAATATCGACTTACACAAATATCGGGACATAAATATCGTTGTCAAAAATATCGACCTCCTATCTTTATAATGTTAAGTACAAAAATATCGAAAAAAATATATCGTCGTAAAAAATATCGATGTACAAAATATCTTTTTTATATGTATAAAAAATATTGTAAAATAAATTAAATAATAAATTTAACTTTAAAAAAATTATTTAGATTTATTTGTAAATTGTAACAATTATAAGTAATAAATGTAATTTTAAAAAATTAAACATACATATATAAAATGTAATATATGTATATTTACTTTAAAAACAATTAAGTAATAATTTTAATTAATTTTAAAATGTTATAAATATATTAGAAATTAGAAATAAATATATATATACATACACCTATAACAAAAATTAATAATAAAAAAAATTATATTATAAATTAAAATATTTAATATTTTTTAAACCTACATTTTGCACTACATTGAGTGCAACAGTAGAGAAAGTGTTGGAGAGCGGAGGGAAAAACATTACTATTCCCACTCCAGCAAGTGCAACAGTAGGGAAAGTGTTGGATAGCGGAGGGGTAAAAATTACTATTCCCACTCCAGCGAGTGCAACAGTAGGGAAAGTGTTGGATAGCGAAGGGTTAAAATTTACTATTCCAACTCCAGCGAGTGCAACAGTAGGGAAAGTGTTGGATAGCGGAGAGGTAAAAATTAGTATTCCCACTCCAGTGAATGCAATAGTAGGGAAAGTGTTGGATATCGGAGGGGAATAATTTACTATTCCCACTCCAATGAGTGCAACAGTAGGGAAAGTGTTGGATAGCGGAGGGGTACAAATTACTATTCCCACTACAACAAGTGCAACAGTAGGGAATGTGTTGGATAGCGGAGGAGTAAAAATTACTATTCCCACCTCAGTTAGTGCAACAGTAGGGAAAGTTTTGTTTAGCGGAGGGGATAAAATTACTATTTCCACTCCAGTGAGTGCAACAGTAGGGAAAGTGTTGTATAGCGTAGGGGATAAAATTACTATTCCCAATCCAGCGAGTGCAACAGAAGGGAAAGTGTTGGATAGCGTAGGGGATAAAATTACTATTCCCACTCCAGCGAGTGCAACAGAAGGGAAAGTGTTGTATAGCGTAGGGGATAAAATTACTATTCCCACTCCAGCGAGTGCTACAGTAGGGAAAGTGTTGGATAGCGGAGGGGTAAAATTACTATTCCCACTCCGAGTGCAACAGTAGGGAATATGTTGGATAGCAGAGGAGTAAAACTTACTATTCCCACTCCAGCTAGTGCAACAGTAGGGAAAGTGTTGGATAGCGGAGGGGATAAAATTACTATTCCCACTCCAGCGAGAGCAACAGTAGGAAAAGTGTTGGATGGAAGAGGGGAAAAATTACTATTCCAACTCCAGTGAGTGCAACAGAAGGGAAAGTGTCGGATAGTGGAGGGGTATAAATTACTATTCCCACTCCTGCGAATGCAGCAGTAGGGAAAGTGTTGGATAGCGGAGGGGTAAAAATTACTATTCCCACTGAAGAAAATTCAAATTTAAAAAACAAAATATGTACTACAATACAAACGATAATAAAAAAACAAAAAACAAAACATATATAAAAATATAAAAAAATTACAAAACATAGAAACATATTATGTTAAATAAATCTAAAAATGACATACAAAAATTAATTTTTAAAATTTTTAAAATAATTTACAAACAAATAAATATTTTGGAATAGAAATTATTTATAATCAAAAACATTAATTATAACATAAATGTAATATTTTTTCCTACCCTATAATACCACACAATTTACAACACACATCTAAATTTAAAAAGAAAGTGTACCTTCATAATTAACACAATTAATTATCAATTAAACAAATATTATTAATTAAAAACACATTAAAACAGACAAACATTTATGTACTAACCAAACATTACCCCTATAGAACCAAAATCCACAAACAAAATGAAAATAAACAATTACCAAAAATATTTATCAAGTAATAAATAAATATTAATGATTAATTAATTTAAAGTAAATTACTTTCCACCCTCTACCCCAATAAACACCACACCACACACCTAAAAATGATTACACGATTTCCATAACTAATTTAACATTAATAAATTAATATCAATTAACCACAAATCATTAATTAATTTAAAAAAATTGACTTCCCACCATTTACCACTATGAACCCCACAACTCACACATCAAAATAGTTACACAATTGCCGTATTTAAATTTTAATTAATTAGCATTAATTAACAAATAATTAATTAATTATAAATAAATTACCTCCCATCCTATTCCCCTATAAATCACACCACCCATTTCTAAAAACATGACACAATTAACATAATTAATTAACAATTAATTCATTAATATCAATTAACAAGCAAATTATAAATAATTAATAAATTAATTCCCACAATTAACACTATAAAATTAAATTAAATAAATATTATATAAAAAATATGAATAAATGTATTAAAATTAAATTACTTCCCACCCTACTCCCCTATCAACCCACAACCCGCTCCTAAAAAATGTCACAATTAACATAAATACCAATTAATTAACAATTAACAACCAATTAAAAGTAATTAATAAATTAATTCCCACAATTAACAGTATGAAATATTAAATAAATAAATATTACTTAATAAAACATAATAATATTTTAATTATAATTAAATTAATTCCCACCCTATTCCCCTATAAACTCACAACCGGCTCCTAAAAAAATGACACAATTAACATATTTACCAATTAATTAATTAATAAAAATTAACTGCCAATTATTAATTAATTAATATTACATTAATTCCCACAATTAACACTATAAAATAAAATAAAATAAATATTATATAAAAAATATTAATAAAAGTATTAAAATTAAATTACTTCCTACCCTATTCCCCTTTAAATCCACAATCTGCTACGGAACTAAAACGCAAAATTTAATTAAAATATAATTAATAAGTACTAAAAATTTAACACATATATTAGAAAACAAAAGCAATGCTTAGACAAAAAAATAGAGCACATACATTTAAAATACATACTAAAATACATAACACTAACTAAAAAAACGATATTTTTAACAACTATATTTTTGCAAACAATATTAATGACTTCGATATTTTTAAAAACGATATTTCTTACCTTAAACTCGATATTCTTGACCACGATATTCTTGCTGTCGATATTTTAAACTCGATATTAGTGCAATTCGACATTTCCAACTCGATATTCTGTCTCTATACCATCAATTCTATGCTTCTTAACTAATGGTCAGCTGTAAGACACGCAGCGGACATCGCTGATCTCATACTCGCACAAGATGTTGACCTCAATGATACCTCACCCATTCTAGATATTCTAGTTCCACCTAACTATGACGTCATCAGATTAGACAGATCTGGAAGAGTTGGAGGCGGCATAGCTTGCATTTATCGCTCAGTGCTCACCTTGAAACATGCACAAACTGCTCCACTGCCCTCGTGTGAATACCTAGATATCGAAATATGGAGCAATGACAAGATTGTGTGCAAACTCCACACATTTTACCACTTACTTTTCATTGAACAAATAATGGAGACCATCTCCTCTAACACAGACCAACACACCAACTAGATATTCCTTGGGGATTTCAATATTCACTAGAACGACTCAAATGACCCCATTCTGAATACCTTCAAAGCCTTCCTCTCAGACCTCAACTTTACCCAGTCCTGTAATTGCCCAACACACAATAAACGCTCCACCCTCGGTCTAATCATAGCCAAGGATAATGTCATATAATTGGAATCCATATCTGCCAGTGATTGGTCAGATCTCTATCTAATCTCCTTCCTCATCTTGGAAAAGGTGCTGATTAGACAGGGGCAACCTCTTACACCAAGACAATGCTCCAGAGAACTGAGAAATATTAATCAAACCGATTTAATTAGCAAAAAACTCCTACTGCCTCTTGCAAACACGACAAATGTGACTGATCTTACCGAACATTACATCCAATCCATCTTGCTACGAAGCAACTAAAAAAAGAATAACCAGTAGGCACCCCAAAATCTGGTTCAATGGCAACCGTAACGAGGAAAGGCCCAACTTAAGGTTTGCTGAGAGATTGTGGAGAATCTCTACCCTCCTTCAATCAATCAATCATTTGTAAAGCGCGCTACTCACCCGTGAGGGTCTCCAGGCGCTGGGGGGGCGGGAGCAGCTACTGATCAAACAGCCAGGTCTTGAGGAGTTTCCTGAAGGTCAGCAGGTCCTGGGTCTGTCGTAGGTGGATGGGGAGGGTGTTCCATGTCTTGGCAGCGAGGTGGGAGAATGATCTGCCGCCGGTGGTTGTTCGGTGGATGCGTGGAACGGTGGCGAGGGCGAGGTCAGTGGAGCAGAGCTGGCGGTTGGGGGTGTAGAAGGTGAGTCGCTTGTTGAGGTATGCTGGTCCGGCGTCGTGGAGTGCTTTGTGGGCGTGGGTGAGGAGCTTGAAGGTGATCCTCTTGTTGACGGGGAGCCAGTGCAGGTCCTTCAGGTGGGCGGTGATGTGGCTGTGGCGGGGGATGTCGAGGATGAGGCGTGCGGAGGCGTTTTGTATGCATTGGAGTCTCTTCTGGAGTTTGGCCGTGGTTCCCGCTTAGAGGTCGTTGCCGTAGTCCAGCCTGCTGGTGACGAGGGCCTGGGTGATCATCCTTCTGGTTCCGGTGGGGATCCATCTGTAGATCTTGCGAAGCATACGGAGGGTGTTGAAGCAGGAGGGGGAGACGGCGTTGACTTGTTGGGTCATTGACAGAGAAGAGTCCAGGATGAACCCCAGGTTGCGTGCATGGTTGGTGGGTGTTGGCGCAGTTCCCAGCGAGGCTGGCCACCAGGAGTCGTCCCAGGCGGAGGGGGTGGAGCCGAGGATGAGGACCTCCGTCTTGTCCGAGTTCAGTTTCAGGCGACTGCTCTTCATCCATTCGGCGACGGCCTTCATCCCTGCGTGGAAGTTGGTTTTGGCGGTGGCGGGGTCTTTGGTGAGGGAGAGGATCAGCTGGGTGTCGTCGGCGCACCTCAAGCACTTGAGGTCGACAAGAAGCTCCTGCAATAAACACATCCGAAGTTCAAAAGCTGAATACTTCAGGATGCAACTTTACAATGCCAAAAATAGACTAAAAACTATTTCGGTCAACAAGCCAGTTGCAAATTTAACCACCATTCGGTAAATAATGGGTTATTGCCAGCAGAAATAATCTCTCCACCTACTTCATTGAAAAGACTAGGCAGATTCATTCAGAACTGCAACTCACCTACCAGCGCCTACTAAGCCAGGTCCAGCCCAGTCTCCTGCAAGTGCTGCACCTGGTGAGATCCCCTCTTACTGGTTATATTTATTTTATAAAAAAACAATGCTACCTGGAATGCCTTTAAACTTCCAGATGAAACCAATATACTAAAAACAATTGTATGAATAAAACCCTCCAACCGCTTCATTGATCCTCTGCCTGCCAAGCTCATCAAAGAACTTAGGGGCTCATTATGATGGCGGAAGGACCGCCACCGCCAGGCCGGCGGTGGCGGTCCTTCCGCCATCACAATGAAAATTCTCACCGCCAAATTAGAATGGCGTTGGGAGTCATGAAGGTACCGCGGCGGACGGAAAGTCCGTCCGCCATGGTCCCGCAAGGCGGTCCTTTTCCGCCCGCCTTGCGGAACCTGGAACCAGGGCAACATTGCGGCAGTGCCGTGCAGGCACCGCCGTAGTGATTATGATGTGCCGTTCCGCCTGTCTTTTTGCGGCGGATATCCCGCCGCAAAAAGTTAGGCGGAGACTGGCTTTGGGGGCCCGTTGCGGGCTCCCTCTGTGTGTGGGGGTGGGTGCACTGGGGGGGTACCCATGGTACCCCCCTACATTCCCATGCACAAGGTGGCAGGCACCGCGTGGTGCCTGCCACCTTGTGCATGGGAATGCACATCGTGGCATTTTGGCATTGCGTACGGTGTTGCAGCCAGCAGCACCACCCGCAATGTTAAAAGGCCAGGATGCGCCCGCCATACTGGCGGGTGCATCCTAATTGGGCTGGTGGGACCACCGCACGTCTGGCGGGCGGTCCCATCACCGTTATGATGGCGGGCTGACTGATGTCCGCCCGCCATCATAATGAGCCCCTTAGATCTTCCATACTCCTGCTTTGAACTAATGTTATCAATGCATATCTCTCTCAGGGCATGAGCCCTGATTGCTTAAAGATAGGGCAAGTTACCCCTATCCTGAAAAAGCCTAATGCTGATCTGTCGGACCTCAACAATTTCCATCCAATTACCAACATCCAGACACTAGCAAAGTTATTTCAGAAATGCGTACACCTGCAACTCTGCAACCACATTGAGCAGTTTCAGTCCTTGACCAGTGACAATCTCACTTCAGAATGGGACATGGCACTGAAACGGCTCTAACACACATTGTAGATGATGCCCTGAGTCTGCTTGATCAGAACGAAACATGCCAGCCTATACTTCTTGATCGCTCCTCCGCGTTCGATACGGTCGAATATGATAGCATGATTGACCTTCTTGAAAGAAGGATGGGGCTATCTGGGACTGTTTTAAACTGGTTTCCCTCATTCCTACATAACAGAGCTCAAAGTCTATCAAACCCTCTCCGACATTACTCTGGTCTCGATTGGAGTGGCTCAAGGATTCACGCTCTAACTCACATTCTTCAACTTGTTCATGGAACCGCTTACCGAAATTCTGTAACTCTCAAACGTTCATTACCACAGTAATGCGGATGATATACAACTGCACTTCAAAATTTCCTCACCCGAAGATATCAAACTCTTAATTGCACCCTGCTGAAAACCCAACGGTTAACCCGCAATCACTTGATGCTCGACACACACAAAACAGAATTCCTCTTGATCGCCCCCCACAATCACTCTGCCCCCATAGAAGAATGACTCAAACTACTTACAGCTCTCAACTGCGCCCCCATGTAATTGACTCTACTAGATCACCAAGTATAACGTTGGACAAATACTTGAATATGCAAAATCATATCAGTGCAACACCAGGGGAGACAATTACCAACTGAACATACTAAGGAAACTCAGGCCCCTTTTGCCCCCAATGACTTTCAGTGGACAGTCCAATCCCTAGTCATCACCTGGTTAGATTACAGGAGTGCTATTCTTGCTGGCTTACCCAAAGATGGTCTGGCGCCGCTAAAGACCACATTGAACTCAGCTGCTAGGAGCACCACGGGAT
Organism: Calotriton arnoldi; assembly: GCA_963921515.1. Taxonomy (NCBI): domain Eukaryota; kingdom Metazoa; phylum Chordata; class Amphibia; order Caudata; family Salamandridae; genus Calotriton; species Calotriton arnoldi. The sequence continues at coordinate 2,139,862 of CAWUFW010002165.1, forward strand.
CCAATAGATTCGATCAGTCCCTGTTTATATTTAACTTGTTTTACTTAATCTTGCATTTACTGAGAGGATTTGCTTATTCAAGGATGCAGTATTTGTATAGTTTGTGTGCAGCATGTTCTTGCATAGTGCGTACTGTCAACTGAGATGCCTCTTGGTACCTGTGTGAGTTCAGGTTGAGGGTGGGTGCTTATGAAGGTGCATGGTTTGTAACTCTGGGGTTCATTTGACAGCAGTGTGAGTTTCTCACAGTGCCTGGCAGTGGGTCATAAACGTGTCAGAATGCATGCTCATCCAAACCTTGGCCACTCTGCAGAGAACAATGGTCATGTGTCAATTTATATTGTGATTCTGTGAGAAAGTGTGTGTATGAGGTGCACAGGTGTCAAAATATTGACACTGAAAGCAAAAGTAAAGGCAGTGCCTACAGGTGAGAGGATCTGTGTGCGGGGGAAGGGTGAAGTGAAGCTGATGCAAAAAAGTACATGCAGGAGACAGTGCAAAGGCAATGTTGAAGAGGAAAGAGATGAGGTGAGAAATGCAGATGGAGAATTTTAGAACGATATGGGGTGAAAATGTTGTAAGAAGAACATGGACTCTAGAGGAAAGTGATGTGAAGGGGAGAATGGGAGTGATGAAAACTCCATAGACCACTGCCGCTTCCACACAATCTCATAGTTTCAGAGTTGAAAATTTTCAATTCTAATTATTAACAAAATCATTTACACATTTTTCTTACACAGCTAATAAGCACTGACAATGCCAATAGTTCAGCTTGTTTTAAGTGTACGGCCGTTGTTGAGTTATATTTCTGGATGCAACAATAGAAAGCTCACATAGAGGCACCAAAATAACCATTTGTTTGGGACGCTATGGGAAGCACAGAATGGTTTTAAGGCACACCCATAATTACATAGAGGGTCGGATTGGTAACGCGGGCACTCTGGAAATGTCTGAAGGGCCGGTAGGCGAGTTCCAGCTGTTCGCCGCTTTTTTGGGCAGCCTGGGTGCTGTCTGTGCTGTTAAGATGCCGCCAGCAGCCCAGTGGCTGCCTGAGTGGCCTTTCTAGAGGCAGATGGGCGGGGTATCACTCCCTTTCTCTCGCTGGGCTGGCCCATTAATGTATGCTGATTGAGCGGGGGCAGGGGGCCTGAGCAGAAGTGATCTCACTTGCATTATGTGTGGCTCAGCAGTTTGAACTAATCTGTGCATTTTTTTTTATCTAAGTGAAGTTAATAAAACATGTCCCCCACACCCCCTTTCTTTTCATAAAACTTCGCTGAAGCAGTATTTTGCGGAAAGGCAATACGCAAATGTGGGCCACTGTTTTTTTGGTGGCCCCGGGCCGATTTATGATCCCAATCCAACCCTGATAGGCCTCACTGCTTGGAAAGGATTCCTAGCTACGCTTCTTCGGTCAGGCACCTTTTAGAGACCCTACTTTTTACGTCCCACTTAAAGCCCTCTTTGTTGCTCTTCTTGCATACTGTCACCGATACCACAGTGAATTTCGTGCAACTAAAGGCAAGCATGCTGCAAGCTGCTATATATGTAGTCAGTGATAGGAACTACTGTATCACATCTAACGTCTAAATGCAATTACCTTGTGGGGGAAAAAACTAGCACCTCCAAAGAGCGAACTCAGTGTAGCTGGAAATTGCTGTGAACCTGTCAGGATGGATGGATGTTTCTTTCCCAGGAGCAGGTAGATGAGATTTTACAACTGATAAATGGCACCAGGCTGTTACACAATGAACGCAAACAGGGCCGACCTCAATCAAGATGGATGCAACAAGCCAGGCACACAGGGAACTAAACGCTTTAGTTATTTGGTGTGGCTGACAATCTCAATATGATTAATATTCATCAAATCTGTCAGGCTAATGCTGACCTTCTGATGGAGGAGGAACTCCGGGAAAAATTCTGATTAAACAGAGACAGATATGCTCACCTCACTTTGAGTAGTTCAGAAAATGTCAAAGGGGAATATTTATATTCTTATGAGTCCGTTTTGATTTTCTACATAGCGGCGAGGGCAACCGGAAGGAAGTCCGTCAATGGCCTGTTCTTTGAGGTCATTAGAATTTGGAATTAGAAACAGACAGGATACAATTCCTAACTCGGAGACTAACCAGACTAGCAAACTGTATTGGGTAAATTATTCAGAAGGGCAGTTAAATGGTCACAACTTGAGGGGACAATGTATATGTATTAAAACTTGTATCAAATCCGTTTATTTAGGATTATTTAAAATCCATAATACACTTCGAAATGTATACAGAACAAGCAACGGCCTGAACGACATATGAGAGATAAAAATCAGCATAAAAACGGAGTCATAAAAACAATTCCAAATACTATTACCTTTAAAACACAAAAAAGTTATGGTAGCTCTTTTAAATGTTAATGTGCGCCACCCATACACAGGAGATGCAAATCCTCAAATTTTTAAAAAAAAATTGCGCAATAGAGACCTATTTCCCAGTAGTGCGCAAAATCGGGCAACAGGGGGGCGCCATCATGATTCAACTTTCGGCGCTGGCACAGAACGGGGTTCTGTGCGCTTCCTTTTCAAGTCTTCAGCGTCTACATTAACTCAAAAAATCCGAGTTACAGTATGTTTTGCTGACAACAGAATTCGGAAACACAAACAGGCAATTACTGCCCAGAGTTTACAAGCTCTGCTGCCCGCAGCAAGATTTTTCGAGCTAATGTATGTGCTGAAGACGGAAAAAAAGAAATGCACAGACCACTTTTGCGCCGGAGCAGCGCAGAATATGGGACCATGATATGGCCTCTGGGGCTGAATCACAAAGTGAGCACTGAAGGGGCTCTCTGCCACAGTTTTAGGCTGACTCGTGCCTTACACTGTTGAAGAGCTCGAACAGCGTATTTTACCACCTTAGACAGAGGTAAATAGTTGTCTGTCACTGGAAGTTCAAAGGAGTGTGCTTCTTTTGACTGGAAATATAGCAGCAATATTTCACATCTCTAACTTAAACAACAGAACACAGATCAATGACATAACACCGAACAAGAAGAAAAAACAATAATGAGAGCAACACTGGATGAAAGTGAACACCAAATGTAATACAACAACCAGTAGTACAACACAACAACACAATATAATAATGCACCACAAAAACACAACACCACAACAAAATGCAGCAGAACAAATATGCAGAAGCATTCCGGACACACATTGCACCTACACAAATCAGCTTTCACAGTAGGTGGTAAAGGGTGTTTGCATCAAGTACTGCCTTACTTAGCACCAAGGACATATGTCAGCACAACTCACTTTAAACAGCACTCCATCTTTTGAGTGTGCAGTTTCTTCTACATCCTACCAGATGTAAACTGTGCGGGTAAAACGGTGCAATATGTGTCATACATTTGTTTGCACGTTATTTCCCACTGATCACCGACGAAGCAATAATTATGTGAAAATCCAACCTGATGTTGTGATCAGAAGGTACTTCACCTGAATGTGTTTGTGCCCGTTTTTACCCCAAACTCGTAACAAAGCTCATGGTTGCAACTGGATGAGCCCAAAGATAAACATAAAATATTGAGCACAAGGCGCAGATTTGGAAGGGCCAACCCAAACTGTGATAAGTGCTTTGAACTGTAGGGTAGCAACTGTAGGGTAACAATAGTTCCTGGTGAAAGCAATGAAAATGGCACCTTTGTTGTTGAGGTAGTAAAATACAGCAATTATCAGGGTTCAATGGGCCCTGGTGCACTGCACCTGCTGCATCTATGGTAGCTGCGGCCCTGGCTTTGAACCATAGAATGATTATGGTATATCATTCAGTAAACAACTGGAAGCTAATGAAGAAGAGGCCACATCTGGGTGACCTAATAACAGGTCAGCCTTCATGAGACGTAAAGGACTGCCTTCAATCTAACCAAACTTGAGTTTGTCTAACTGAGATCATTATCCTGGAACAATGACTTTTTAAAAAATTGATTCCCTATTTACATGGAAAATGTAAATCCATTAAACATACACCAAAAAAAGAAACATCCCACGCTCAGGATTAAACCTTAAAGGGAAAAGTAGTTCTATGAATGATTTTTTACTCGACTCGACTTAAAACCATGAAAGTTAACAACTAAAAAAGTCTATCTTTTTGGCTGAGATGTACATTGTAAGTCAACTAAGTAAAAGAACAAGTTTTTTTCTCAATAATAATTTCAGTTTCTATTCCAGTGAGGAAGTGCGATTGTCAGTGAAACACACTTAAAGTGAGTAATCAAGGCAAAGTGGGTTTGCATGAAATAAAAAGCCATCAGGGTTTCACGCATGCAGTTCTTACGAAGTTTCCTTTGCCGGTGCAGCCTACAGCTTCTATCCCTATTTTCAGGATACTGGATCTACACTGCAGTAAAGTGCTGTGATTAAAAGCTCACATTTTTTAGTGTCACTATGTTCAACCCTTTACCTCGGGATGAACAAAGCAGTGATGAATTTCTAATATTATCCCAAATAATTTCCTAAAGTAACCCCATCATGTGTGACAGTGCTTCAGCCAGTCATTTTTTACCCCACATTTGAGCTCACAACATATTGCATTCTGGGACTTGAAGTTTTCCTTTTTACACGGGCCTTTGACGAAACAGTCACAACTTCTTGGAGATGTCAGATAGGACAGCATTTGTTGTACCCCTGTGGAGTGGAAAATGGCCTTGGTGGTGGCTCTACTAAAAGAAACACTACCGCAGTGTCTCATTTACTGTCATATCACTGACCAATTTCCCTTCTGCCTTATACCAGAGATCTCTTGGAAAACAAGTCAAGCTTTGATCATCTGACTGGTTGCTTAAAAGCAACCTACTCGAGACATCTCAGTCCGGGTTTCGCCCGTTTCACAGCACAGTGACGGCCCTTGTAACAGTGGTAGATGACCTACGAATGCTAGCGGACCAATCGCAATGCACAGCCTAAGTGCTAATAGATCTGTCCACCGCATTTGATATAATGTCTTATGACTTCTTAAACACTAGGCTGAAGGAGACTGGCGTAACTGGAAAGGCACATGAATGGTGTAGGCCTTATCTACAGGGGAGAATTTTGCGGGGAGTGACAACGGGTCCGTATGGGTAGGCGCAACAGCCGGTGAATAGCTCCACCAAATCGCGTTGGGAGCTTTTTACCACGACCCTGACTCCCATGAAGCACGAAAACATCGCGCTTTTAATTATTTTCCTTTTTCGAATTGAAGAAAAGGAAACCTGACCGTGAGTACATGGTTAGGTTTAGTGACCAAGGGTACGGTACACCTTAGCGAGTGTATACCTCCCGGGTCGCATTCACTGGTCCTGAAGAAAACCTAGTAGTACCATTCACAGGTTGAAACATGTTGACCTTTTATTGCACTCTTTCACTGCACTAATTTGTATTAAGAGATACCTGATGGTCAATTTAACCCTCTTGGCATCCTAACAATTTTTAACATTGTCCAGTTACCCCAGAATAAAGTTTTTTCAAAGGGTCACATCTGGCCAATTTTTAAATCTACACTATTAAGTCACTCACTTTTTTCACTTCACACAACAACCAGCTCCACTGTAATCAGGTGTTGCAGCACAACCGGATAGCATTCGGCTATTCGGGTGGGACCCCAATGATGAAGCATGTCACCAACCAGGTTGGTGAGTGAGGGGTCTTCTTAAAAAAGGACAATCTCCTTTCCTGTGCTTTTGTCCCAACACCATATAGACAGTTTTCTGTCTTTGAGTGATACTCCTTTCTTTGTTTTGATTATTAGATTTTAAGGGGACCAGGAGTATTCCCCCCCCTCCTATTTAGGGCAAATCCCTTTCTCTCCTCTTTGTTTTGTATGTGTATGTGTTAAGGTCAGTGGGTTCCCAGACGTTGAGGAGGCATCTAGGGGCTTCTGGTTTGATTTCGACTCCCATTGTTTCGCTCATTACTTTGTGTATCTTACGCCAGTATTCCTGGATCGGTTCGCAGTGCTATATTATGTGCATAAACGTGCCCAGTTGGGTGCATCCCCTCCTACAAGACCCATCCGCCAGACCGCCCATGTGTATCAATTGGGGACCTGTTATGTAAATTCTATGTAGTATCTTTAGCTGCACAAGGCGGAGACGCGCCGAAATAGCAACAGTTTTGGGGTAGGAGACCGCCGCTTGCAAGTCTTCGTCGTCTAATTCAATGCCATCCCCGGCCCACTTTTCTCGTAGTGACAGCAGGGGGTCCTCCATGTTGTTAATGAGTTTTTGGTAAGTTAGGGAGATAGCTTTTGTAGGTAAATGACCATCTAATAGCCTGTCCTCCAGTGGGGAGGAATCTAATGGGGAGGAGCCATGGGGCAGCACTGTTTGCAATGCGTGTCGGACTTGCAGGTAGCGGAAACGCTCGGAATCCGCCAGTGCATACCGACACTGGAGGGCGTCAAAGGGTTGCACGCCCTCTTTGCCCCAGAGGTCCCTAATGTGGGAAATGCCAATTAGATCCCATTTGTCAAAGCCTTTGGAGTTTCTCAGGTCCCCAAGTTTTGGGAATCCCACAGAGGTGTGGCAAGAGTCAGTTTGTTGTTCCAGCCTAACGATTTGGTTGCCGAGTGCCAAATTTTAACTGTGTGGTTGGTAGGACCAGTAAGTGGGTATCTGTCTGGTTTGGAGTACAGTGCCCGGGTGTACGCCCCGTTTGGAAGAAGCCATCTGTCCATATTGAACCCCGGGTCGTCAGGCCGCCTGTAGGTGCCGTGATTTATTGCTATAAGATGTGCTGCCCAGTAGTACTTTTTAATGTCAGGCAGTCCAATTCCGCCGTCATACCAGCTGAGCGTGAGTTTTTGCAAAGCAATACGCGGCCTCCCAGCCCAGAGAAGGTCTCGCTGGAGTCCTTCTATTTCTTTAAAATATGAATTCGGGACAGGGTTTGCCGAGTTCTGTAGGGCATAGAGCAAGCGGGGTAGGGACAGCATCTTAAAAAGGGCCGCCTTGCCCAATAGAGAAAGCGGGAGTGCCTTCCAGTGTGCAATGTCACTTTTAAGTCTTTGCAGTGGGGGAGCAAGGTTACGAGCATACCGGAGTGAGTGATCGAGAGCAACGAATATACCTAAGTATTTGAAGCCTTCTGAGACTATTGGTATGGGGCAGTGCCGAGGAAGAGGAGGAGAGTCTCCACAGAGGACATATAAGAGAGATTTTTGCCAGTTGATACGAAACCCAGAGTATCTGCCAAAAACGGCTAGGATGTCAAATACAACAATGAGGGACCTTTTAGGGGACGTGAGGTATAGGAGGATGTCGTCCGCGTATAAAGAAATACAGTCTTCCCAATCTGCCGACCATCGCATTCCACGGATCCTCACGTCTTTACGGATCCATGCGGCAAGGGGTTCGAGGGCCAAAGCGAATAGTAAGGGAGAGAGAGGGCATCCCTGCCGGGTCCCTCGGCTAAGTGTGAAGGCCTCAGATTTTTTGTTATTCACGACTACTTGCGCCATAGGTGTGGCGTATAGCAAACGCACCCACCGGCTAAAGTTCGGTCCGAATCCCAATTTTGTGAGCACGGCAAAGAGATAGGGCCACTCAAGCGTATCAAAGGCCATTGTGGCGTCTAGGGAGACTATGACTGCATCCTCTCGTATGGTCGGTACCCTGCCCAAAACCCCATGCACGCTACGCAGATTTAGAGCAGTGTTCCTCTTTGGCATAAACCCCGATTGATCAGGGTGCACTAAGTCCCCTATTGCCTTAATCAGCCTTGTGGCGAGCACTTTGGCTAGGATTTTAGGTTCTGCGTTAAGCAATGAGATAGGACGGTAGGAGGCGCAGTCCGTTTTGGGTTTCCCTTCCTTGTGAATGGTAACAATGGTTGCAATTCTCTGATCTAGGGGCAGCATACCTTCACTTTAAACACACCCAGATACTAGACCTTCCCTAATGAATCAATACCAGGGAGCCACTCAACAAGAATAATCTAGAATGTTGGAGTTACTCTCTCTTCATTGTTTGATTGCAATCTTTCCTTTTATCTGTTTTTTATAAGAAATGTATATTTGCTCACCTGTTTCCCATCCTCTCATCTCCTCAAGCCTTGTGAGGAAAAGTGAATAATTCTGTATTCTAAATCCAAAAGCACTGGTTCTTGGTTCTCAGCTGCCCCTTTGTGTTCTGGTCAGTGAGTTACATAGCTTTCAAAGTAAAATAAAAATACATGTATCTGAACTCAAATTCATCTTGCTATATATTCCCTTTGCATAATTTTTCCCAGTGATGCTATTCCATTTATTTTCCACAATGCTGTGGGATTTTTATCATGCGCTCATCTGGAAACAATCAGTTAACTTGGAGTAAAAAATATCCATCCTTGTGAGACCTGCACCTAGCTTTTCCATCCAATGTGACAAATGTAATCCATTTTATACAGTTTTAAAATATATGGACTTATTTCATTTGCATATTTATCTTTTTGTCCATGTTACTGATCTCCACATTAGGTCTCTTCAGTGATGCCAAATAAGATCAATAGTCCTGCGATGTCACTTTCTGTGATGTCAATCCTTGTGATGTTAGATGCAAATTAGCGGGGCCTCACATCTTCCCTTTCGCCCGGGGCCCCAGAAGTCCTAGGACCGGCCCTGGGTGTGGTCCTACAGCGTCGCAAGCAGCAAGGGGCCAGGGCTGACAGTGGAGAAGCCCGGTAAAACATGCAATAGGGTCACATGCGCATGAGCGCTTGTTCCTATGAAAAGTGGCATGAAAACGCCTGACCCTCTGGTCAGAGTGATGATGTGGTACATCTGCAGGTGATAAAACTTTATAAAGAATTACGACGCAGTAAATGGGGGAGCTGGGGCGCAGCCCCTTCGTTTCGTATAAGGAGCCGCTCCTTGCTGCCAGTGGGCAAAAGGGTGATGTTTAAATCGCTCTGTCTAGTCAATAAGGCTATTCACACATCAGTGGCCATGATTATTTGGTGGAGAAGTTCCATCAGTACATTCCGGCTCCCAATTTACAATCAGCTATAGCTAATTTGCTAGTGGTTCCTCGCTACAAACGTGTTCATGCGGGAGGAAAATCCTTCGCAGTGACTTCAAGGAAGCTTTGGAATAGGCTCCTAGTAGCTTTACGGCTTGCACCCACCTTTCTCAAATTCAAATAGGTAAAAAAAAAACCTTGGTTTTCAAAAATAAGTTGGCTCTATAATATTGCTTAGGACTCCCTAATATTACCTCACGGTAGTCTAGATCTACCTGTTTTGCCCTCTCTGTCACTCTCTCTGCTCGGCTTGCATTCTCAGCACCAGGACACCCTATGGGACAGCAGTCACGCTTTATGAAATTGTTAACCTAACATAACATATCATACTTAATTATTCCTGATCCTTAAAGTTTAAAGACTGCTAGAGGGGGGTGAGTGGGGCGAGGCAGCAGCATCTGCTATACATTTTAATGTGTGAGAGTTTCTACAAATTTGCATTTTAAAAGGCTATGTCTAGTTTTTGAGGGAAACAATGGCAATGGGTATGAAAAGAGGCCCTTCCCAGACTTCGCTTCTCTTATTTGTTTTGTTTTCAGCTTCAATACCATACTAAGAAGCACCCCAAATCATGAAACAAGCCCAGATCTCGCAGCAAAAACAACCTTAAAATCTGGCAGCACTTCATAGCTGTGCAAGTTAGGTAAATGTGGCGTAATAAAACAGTTATAGCAATGCAATGAGGAAAAGGAGATGTGCAAGTCTAAATGTTTTACAGTTTACACACAGCCTTCACCCCACTCACCACTGCTGTAGCGGCAATCAATTTAAATAAAACAGTTTAACATCTCTATCTCACACCAAACAGAGTTGATCCCCGCTCTCTTACTCGTATGAGTTTCCTCTTAATTCTCTGCGACAGACGTTTGCCATCATAGATGAGAAGGTCAGGGGCTATACATCACATAAATCGATAAACGTAATACTATTTATAAGTTCGTCAATAATGAGAGTTTTAAAGGTTTTATTTTCATTAAAAGGTTTAGTAAGATTTTTCTTCCTCTTTTTATTTGATTAGTTCAAAGTTTTCAATCAAAGTACAAGAATGGGGTGAAAATGGGTGTTTTCAGGAACCCATTAAGAGTACAAGTTCAAAAGTCAAGAGTGAGAGTGAGCATTAAGCTCAAATTCGATTTAATCAATGTCAGCTAAACTTCCCATAAAGAGAAGTTCACAAAAAGCAATATAAGTCCCGTGGTAGAATTGTGTCTGCAATAAACAAAACAGGTCAGGTAGGATTGCAAATCAGCATTCAGCCTTCAGCATAAAGCCATTAGCATTCAGCTGCAGTGCGGGTAAACGGTAAGGCAAGAGCATAAAGCACCTCGGCAGGAGATGCGTGGTGGTGGGCAGATAGGTAGGTAGGGTAGGATAGATTGATCTACTCTAGGAACACACACTAATATAAACAGTTGAGTAAAAATGTTACAGTTCATTCTGTATCTTATCATCGCTTTGCCCAATGGGCTTTGGATTCTTCTTGAGAACAATCTTGTCTTGTCCTTTCCCACGTTCCTTCTCACTAATCTTACAAAAAATTACCTTGATTTATGAAACATTCTTAAACATTGTTTACATATGAGGCCTTTCAATTCTTAGACCACCTTTCCCATGGATTAGAGCACATTCTAACCCTCTAATGAAATAAATTGTATGTCAGGTTAAACAATAGACTTATGTGAACTGAAACATTTCAAGCATTGTATTTAATGTATGAAATAATATGAAGTCATTCTATTCAATAATAAAGTGTTTCTGGCAAAACATTTCAAAAACATTACTATTAATCAAGCGTATGCTTTAATACATTGTGATGTGAGGCTTTCAAAAAAACATTTCAGGGTAAGGTCAACTATCAAGCATTTTGAGCACATCTCAGCACATTTAACTTTGCTGCTGAAATAATGAAGGTTGCTTTAACATTTTGAGGCCTAATACTAATAGATATAACTAGGAACTACAAACTATGCACATTTTAACATTGTGTCAGTTCACAATAGATTGCACTTAGTTATTGCACAAGTCTCTTTAACAATATTAATTTTTCATTTTAATAAAATTCTCTATCACCCCCCAAGTAAAGCATCAGTGCTAGGGACAGGTGTTTCAGCTTGTGGTTCTGACTGGGGGCAGCAATGATGGCTAGAGACAAATGAACAGTCTGAAAATGTATATACTTTCGACTGTCAGGTTATTCCCTCTCAGTAATGCAACGACCCATGTTGAAGTGTGGGTAGCCAGCACAATCACCTCACTCGGGGTTTTAAGTGTGATGGGTCCCTCTGGATCTCAGACCCAATAGTAAATAAAAATGGGCATTGAAACGGGTCCCTCTCTGACCCTATCTCCATGTCTTTATCTCTACTGGTAAAATCACTGATCGATTTCTGAACAGTGAATGTTAAAAACATTAGAGTAATCTCTGTCGGGGATGTGGTTACTGCTTATATTTCACATTTTACTCAATCTTGCATTCTCTAAGAGTGCTAGCTGTTTCCAAGATGTTATGTTTCTGTATGTTTTTTTTCATGTAGCATATTACTTTTATATAGCACACACTTTAGAACTGAATCGCCTTCAGGTATTGATAACAGGCCAGGATTGAGAGCTCTGTAGTTGAGCTGGAGGCAATGCGAGTTTCTCACACTGCTTGTCAGTGAGTCAAAAGGGTGTTCAGAATTCATGCTCATCCAATACTTGGCCTCTCTAGGAGCTCACACAGCAATGTTCTTGTATTCCAGTTGCAATTGCGATTGTGTGCAAATGTGAGTGAAGGAGGTACACAGTTTTCAAAATATTGACAAGACAAAGTAAAACAAAATGCAATGCTTACAGGTGAGTGGGTGCGTTGTGGTTTTGGGGGTGGTAAAATGAAAAAAATGCAAGGAAGTGCATTCAGGAGAAAAGTGAAAAGTGGGTGCTCACGAGGAAAGAGATGAGATGTAAAATATATTGAATGGACGAGATATGAAGAGCAAAAGGGCGAGCATGTCTCAAAATAGTAAACATAACAAGAGTGATTGAGACACCTTGAAGACCACTGTGCCTTCCATAAGCTCTCAGAAATGTTTAATTCACGATCTCACAGTTTCAGAATTCAAATATTTTCAATATTAATTATTTACAACAAAATCATTGTTGTTACTCATTTATCTTAAACAGCTAACAATCATAGGCAAAGCCAATAGTTCTGACTGGCATTAGGTGTATGCCAGTTGTTGTGTGATATATCTAGGTGCAATAACAGAAAGCTTGGAGAAGCCAAAATAGCAGTTGGGAGGAACACACTGGAAAACACAGAGATATAGCTTACAAACCACATCCTTAATTACATTGTCCATGCCCCTTTTAGAGGCACCCACTTTTTTCAGCCCACTTCATACTCTTGATATCACTGTGCACGGAAGGAGTGGGACACTTTCCCAATCTCAGAGGCAACAGTACAAGCGTTGAGGGCAAAGGGTGCTTTCATGATAACGCCTGTAATCCGGAACCTCTACTGGCACCTGTAATGTAAAGAGGAGAGCTGGCCACACGGTCTGCCTCATTTAATTTGCTAGGCATACTGTTAGGGTCAGACGGGCCCACAGGGCAATCAGGTAGTAAGTACCCAATGGGCTGGTCAGGTCACTGTGTGGGCCATTGTTCGGCTGTTTGTGGGCCTGTTTTATGGTCTGCTGGGCCGATTTGTACTGTTGATTTCCCTGATATTAAAACAAACATTGCCTGCAGCGAACTAAAATCCATGCTGTTCTCCCATACCTAGCAAAACAATCATACAGTGAGTACAAGTTCAAAACTGCCTCAAATTGCAAACATGGGCCATTTTTTTAGCTTTCTAATTTACTAATGGGGAACACTTTTAATTTGGTGTCTGAGACTATTTTCTGTTCCAGTCTGACCCTGAATTAAGCCCTGGCTATAGCGTGGGTCTCCCCATCCCACGGGAGCCTGTGCACTTCAGAGGTCTAAGAGGAAAGGTGGGGAAATACAATGCTGCTTCCACCTTAAGAGCCATACAAGAAACCCTCTCAAGCTATACATGACATAGATCCTTCTGGTTTTCTCTCTTCTAAATATGCCAGCTCCTGAGATTCCAAACATTTATCACTGGAGATTGCCAAAAAGACCACTTATGCATGGTGCCCCATTCACATTCCCTGCAAGGTGGAAGTAGTGCTATAACCCATTCAGTCTGTCACAAGAAATGTATATATTTTAATTTCTAAATTGTTTTTATCCAAATTGCTATAACAAAAGCATAACTTACAAACGTTTAGTAAATAAAATATTTACATAATAATGCTGAACTAGGAAACAACAATGAAGGAAGAAGCAATAAGACATTTGCTTAATGTAAAATTGCCACTAAATTTAAATTACCTTTGAGATATTATTTTTAAAAAGAGGTAGTTGAGGTGATAGACGATTAACAGAAAACAACTAATTCAACAGCCTAGGTACATATAAAGGACCTGAATTAAGAAGTATCCCAGGGAGGACAGTTGATGGTGAGAACTGCTTGACTACAAAAATGGAGACTATTAGCAGGTGCATATGGAATACGTCAGTCATAAATATAAGCAGGTGCAAGCGACTTAAGACACTGGAAAATAAAATACATAGATACTGATATTAAAATCAATAAGAAATCAATAGACAAAATTAAATGAGAGGAGTAATATCATCTGACTGATTAAGATCAAATTGAAAGCAAACAGACAATTACGAAAACATTAGGTAGGATGTAGAGAATATGCTGAAAGAACTGTATATACATGATATCCAAAGGAATTACGGCCAATGAATGAACAAGGAGTTTAGCAAGCAAAAAAGTGTAGGAGAGATCACATTTTCATAATATTATCTGCTTGTAATAGGCCTTTGTGAGTAACCAGGGGAGATTTGTTTTGGGAAAGACAGGACAGAATTAAAATTAATGTGCACACCAGAAGCAGAAGAAGGTAACAGAAGAGAAAGAGGAAATATATTGGAAGAGCAATAAATAATCTGATGGAGGAAAAAATAGTATTTATGTTTTGAGAAGTTAGTGTGGAAAAAAAATTGATAGCCATCATGGACTCTATAGCAGGTATTAAGTGTGTTGATTAAACATACACGTGGGTATCATCTGCATAAAAATGTGTATGTCATTTAGAAAGAGAAAAAGCAAAAGATAAAAGAATGGTGTAAAAAATGAAAAGTAAAGAGACAAGCTATGACTCCTATGGTACACTTGACATAAGTGGGGCTGTAAAAAAAAAGATGCGTTCTAGGACACACTGCAGCAATGAGCAAAGAAACAGAAATAGATCCAGGAAAGAGAAAAAACGGATCCCCCGGGGAAGGCAGAGCAGAAAAAAGAGAAAGATAATCAACAGTATCAAAAGCAGTAGAAAGATACAAAAGCTAGAGGACAATTTGTGATGACGAGAGAGATGACTACAATTTGACAGTGCAGACAAAACTCATCCTTGGGTATTCAAGGAAGGGTGGTAGTTTGTCCCAAACAAGCTTTTAAAACCAAGTAACAAATAAGGTAGGCAACTAAAAATCCATTCAGCAAATGCTCTGATAACATCACAGATGTTTCTCAGTAGCAGCCCTGCCCCTGGAAGACTCTTCTACATGTAGAGGTAACAATGACATTAGTACACTTTCACATGTATGAACGAATGTTTAAATTGTTTTTGTTTTCCAAATATGAGAGTGTAATGGAAAACATCAGAGGACTTTTCTATCAAAGACTTCACCACTGCTTCCCAAGCTACCTGTCAAGGATTGGATGCAAATAAGGTTTCCAGTTTCATTCTCATCTGCCCAAGAAAAGGGAACCGGAGAACCAGAGTTATGAATTTTTAAAGTTTAAAGTAAAAAATGGAGCCAAGCGCGGACATCTAGTCATTAAGGCCGGGTCAAAGTAAAAAAATATGGCCAACCGTGATGGAGGGCCAGTCAGATACAAAAAGTGGATTGGGCCCGATCGGCACTTACCTTTGGACTTAGAAGAAATTTCCAGAAATATGTTTTGAGAAGGTAGAAGCTCAGTGGGCCAAGACTGTGGTCGGTGTCCAAGGAGGAGGCATTGTCGCTCGGGGAGCCACAGGAAGAAGTCACTGTAAAGATTTCCACGTTCGGACTTACTATCTTTTTTGGAAGTCAAAAATCTCCAGCGGGACGAAGCAGGAGTCTGTAGCCGACAAGAGTTTCATGAGGCCGGGTGACCCTTTGGCAAAGGACTGCTGGACAGGATTTGCTGCCGTGGAGAAGAACGTAGTGGTGGATGCTGTAAAGTCAGGCCGACCAGCGATGCACCTTGGATGGACAGACGAGCATGTTGGCCACAGTTTCCTCTTGGTTCTCAATTGTTACGCCCAGCTTTAAGGGCCTTGCAAATTAGGTCTTGTCGTTCTGCAGTAATAACTCTTTCAAATGGACACAATATTGAGTTAGCAAGTAAGTCAACCAGGTTTTTGTAGCATGTTGGTATGCTGCTCCCACAATAAATACTGGCCCTTATTCGTGCAGCTATGCTTGTGTACTGATGATCAACTGATTTTATTATGGTTTTGCACTGTAGTCACTTTTTTAACATGCTTCATCTTAAACTGGCAACAAAAAAAACCATGACTAATTATTTACCTAAATTACCGTAGTATTAAAAAAGTAATTAATACAGGAACTCTTCAGATTTCGCTTCTGGCACTTTTGCACTTTGCTTGATTTTTAGCATACCGCATCCGGGCTAATTTACTTGTTGATAGTCTAACTCGATATTAATGTGTTTTATATGTACAAGTAATGGTTTTAATTAACTGTGCATGATAATAAATAAATTGAAATTGGTCTCTCCAGTTAAATGAAATACGACAAAGTTTAACACACGGAACATACACACTCAGAAAATCATTTCATAAAAGCAAGCCAAAATTAAAAGATTAAAGTCTCCTTTCGGTTCTCAGAGCAGTTTTTAGCCAAATATAATTGAGGTCTCAAGTTTTGGATTATGGCGCCTTTAACACCACCTTCAAGGGTCCAAAACTGGAGGGGCGCCATTTGAGGGCTTTGAACTCACTCAGGTTGGCTTCAGGTGCCAGTTCATGATAGTTGGAGCCTTTTCTGTACCTGAGGCTCTGATCAGAAGGCCAGCCAACTAGCCCTGGGAGTCACTATGGTAGTCCTGGGCTCAGGCAGTGGAACAGGGCTCAAGCTGCAGGCAGGCCTCTGAAGGTTGAAGGCAGGCTCCAGGCATCAAAACAGTCCTTCGGGGTGCAGCAAAACAGTCTTCGGAAGTACACAGCAGGCCACTGTAGCAGGCAGTCCTCTAAGAGTCCTTCCCCAAGTCCATTACATGAACGTGAGAGGAATAAGCAAAGTCCCACTGCAAAGTACACCCAGTCATGTGACCCAGGAACAGGTTGCAGGTACCAAATAGCTAGGGCAAGTAAATGCCAGCTTTCTAAAACTGGTATTTTCAAAACATTTCAGACACCAAACATGTAATGTTTACCTGTTTCCAATTAAAGGTTAGCACGTATTAAATGTAGTAAGGGAACCCAATGTTATCCTATGGGAGAGGTTAGCCTCACAGTAGTGTAAAACGAATTCAGGAGCTTTTAACTACCAGGACATGTAAAACTTAAAAGTACATGTCCAACCTTTTAATTACAACGTAACCTACCCTATGGGCTACCTAGGGACTACCTTAAGAGTGACTTAGATGTAATAAAAAGGGAGTATAAGGCTTGGTAAGAGGGTTATATTTCCAAATCGAATTGCTAGTTTAAAACTGTATTCTGGCTGCAATGTCAGACCTGGGACATGTGGTTAGGGGCTATTTTAAGTGGGTAGCGCAATAAGTGGCTAGTAGCATTTAAGTTACAGGCCCTGGGTATATAGTATATCACTTTACTAGGGACTTATAAGTAAAGTAAATATGCCAATCAGGTGTAAACCAATTTGACCATGTTTTAGGGTGTGAGCATAAGCACTTTATCACTGGTTAGCTGTGGTAAAGCGCACAGAGTCCTAAGGCCAGCAAAAATGAATTCAGCAAAAATCGGAGGTGTTTGGTGGTGAACCTGAAGAGAGGATCAAGTCCAACAGACCTCTTAATTTTTTTAATGTGGGACAGGTATTGACATTGTCAATAAGCATGAATATGAATTTGTGCTCTCAATTCATCAAAGAAACAACATTGTTTTGTAAGAGTAAAGTTCTGAAGGTGCCATGTTTGTTTCCTTTGCAATATATTTGGTCTGAAATATAAGCTGGAGATTTGCCTCTGCAGACATTTGTGCTGATGAGGCGGTCCCATGAATGCATGTATGAATGGGTAAGAGTTTTGATGAATGAGTAGTTGAGTGCATTAATGGATCAATGAGTGCATGGAAGAATAAGAGAGACTATTCTAATCTTCTCAGACAGCAGTAGTGATAATGCTACAAAGTGGTAAACATTACCATATGTATGAAAGTGCAAGGATAACATCAGTATTAGGCACCATTGTGTGAAGAATGCCTACAATATATAAAGATTATAATTATTTATTGCAAGCAGTACACCATAGGAGAGTATTAAAATGCCAACAATGAGCTAATGTGCTCCTCGGGGGATATTATTTTCCTGTCCCATTACTCTCACAAAGCAGGTAATTAATATTTGAATTTAAAAAGATATCAGAACAGTATCCTGAAGGCCACTCTGTGCTGTCCGTGCACTGTATAAATCTTTCTTAACACGGAAACAGTTTTAGGATATTCAGCAAACTGATACTTCAGTCATCAGAGGAACAAATACTGAAATATCTGAATGTGGGTAAAATGTTATTAATGCACAACGTATGACCACCCATCACTGCATGATATACACTATGCACCGCTTTACCCTGGAGCTAGGTTGGCACTTTACAAAAAAATACTATAAATTTAAATATACACATATATGATTTGCTGTAAAAAAAAAACAAAGAATAATGTATCCAGTGAGTTTGTTATTGTGCAAAATGTCTGACTCATAGCACTAACTGAACTATCTCTGGGTGCTGTAGTTATCCCGCTCAATGGTCTGCAATTTCATTTGTAGGATGGAAGGCTAGGCCAGCCTTGCCCAATTTCAGACAACTAGATGGGGAAAGGGGGTGGGGTATTTCACTTAGCTGCCTGATCAGCTGCAACTTCTTATTTCATTCAAATATACCATTTCCTCAACCTGCCTTATAGAATGTGCAGAAAGTCATACTTGATACCAGTGCGCAGAAGTGAGTAACAGATAAGTTTGTAATGTAATGTATTGTAAACTCCATTTATAAAGTGCACCACTGCCTAAAAGGCATCCTGCTGCACAAGAAACAAAGGTAAGCATAAAGACTACATAAGACAACTACCTATATCTGCTGTGAAGTTAGACAAGATTTAAAACCTTGCCTGAAAGAGAAATGTTGATTACAGTTTCACAGTTGAATTGGTAGGGAATTTGAGAATTTGTTTGTCTGCCCTCCTAATCTGATCTTGCGGATCCTGGACATCACAAAAAGAAGAGCGTCAGAAAATCTCAACTAGGGAGGTGTAGTCTGGTTGCCACCGAAGTTGGCCACCTAATAAAGAGCTCCAGATCACGCCACAGTTTTACTAATTGCGGGAGCTATTATCTGGGCTCCAGGGTGGCACTTCAGCAACTCTGTTTGGAGAGCATATTGCTTAGGTGAGTGTGACGTCTTTTTCTATGTAAACGATGATTCCTCTACCACAGCGCAGAGATTGTATGCCCTGTCCGGTGTCCACTCAAAGTGAAGATTTCTGAAGCCTGGAGACAGTTCCGGAAGTCAGGCAGTCAGGCAGTTCGGAGTTGAGCGGGGCAGCGCGGAGCAGTGCGGCGAGCTACGAGCCGCCACCGAGTGTTGCTGCCTACCGCCTGAGCCGAGCCAAGCCTAAGTGGGAGCCTAAGTGGGAGCCAGCAGCTGCAGTGATCCCCCAAGGCGGGACCAGCACAAAAAACTGACGGAACTGACGGAACAAAAAAAGAAAAATTAGACCGAGAGCGGGAACAAGTAATGGAATGGAAAGATCTGCATAACGACAAGCACACTGATAAGCACATTGGAAAGGGGAATAAGGAAAAAAGACAACCTACAGGAAATTTGCCTGCTTCTAGCCCCCCGGAGGCACCATGAATACCATTGGAGCCAGATATTAAGATTCCAAACCGTCAGTGCGTAACGCCTATCGCGGATGCAGTACTTCCGGAGTCAAAAGCTTTTTTACTTAGTTCCGATACGCTCTCGGCAGGCATTGTGGGCATCACTACTCCAGATAAATTACCAACCAATATTGTGGAAGTAAAGGACCCACAAATGAGTTCTGACGCAACAGTTCGAGACCACACTGATGAGAGAACTAATGTGACAACACAGCATAGCAGGGACCATGGAATGGTACTAAACATCACCGACATTGATATCAAGTCGACAAATCCAGCTTTATCCGGACCACAGTCAGAACCAGTGCTTATTACTTCAGGCAGCAGAACAGCGAGGGCTGGGGTTGAACAAGCAGAGAACCCAAGCCTCGCAGCCAGTAATACGTCCTTTCTCACGACAGAAGAGTGGGAAAAGCTGGTCACCACATACTCCTCGGAGGACAAAGGTGATATAACACATCAAGACACAGGAAGCGTGACAAGGGAACCGACAGAGGAAACGCCAATCGGAAGGAACAAAATATGGGCATCCCTCTTAAACACCATGCAACTCTCAACAAAGGCCATGGAATATCACTTGGATAAGATGGACATTCAACTTTCCCTACTCAACTGTTTAGCCCTGCTTGTTACAAGCATTTATAGCAAGCTGTCGGAACTGAACAATTTCATTAAGAGAGTCCAAACCGAAACGGTAATAACTCCCCCGAGCTGCACCTGCCATTTAATTATTGACAAACTTGCAACATTAGCAGCAGTGATGGGAGATCTCCTTGCGGACCTAAAAAACACAAATATAAACAAAACAACAAACATAGGTAATTTTAAACCCTACAAAAATAAACAAGAAAGAGTACTCTCAAAAGATACGTTACTGCTCAACCAGGACCAAAAAGAGCAGATCAATCCCGATAAGAATGAAAGCACTCCGGAAGATTCCTCCTCGGAGGTCAGAAAAGTCTGTGGCCAGGAGAAGAAGCGGCACCCGAGTCGGTGCAACAAGAGGAGCCAGGGACTCGTGGTAGTGCCAAGGAGAGCAAGCATTCGGGCTCAGGCCCCCTAGGGTACCTAGATGATCTTTGACAACAAGGGGTTGAGCAGAATCCTAGCAGCTGTAACAAGCAGATAACCCAATCAGACGAAGGGGTCATATTGTTGAATAAACGGCAATCGTCGAAACAACGCCGGAAACAGAGAAGGAAAGGGAGGAATAAAAACCTATCCATAATGTCTTTTTTTCCGGTAGCAACTAAAGCCCCGAGAGGACACCAGTTAGAACAAAGAGTCAGTGGGGAGCCATCAAACCCACAGGGTGAGCCGATTGCCACCGACGTTCCATGTCCTACAGGGCTAGAACACGTAGGAAAGGCATATTCAAGTGAATGTAAACACTCCGAAATCATCAGCTCAATTGAACAGGCGGAAAATAAATCGGCAACAGCAGGGGGAGCCGTCCCTCCGGTAGCCGCAGTCATAAAGGCGCCCACCAAGCTAATAGAAACAGCTGACGTCAAACTAAAAGTGGAAATAGCAAACAGAGTGGGACCAGAAACTCAGCCACCCCCCAACATAGGGAGGAGGGAAAAAGAGCCAAATACTGAAACAGCAGATAGAGTGGGATCAGAAACACAGCCACCCCTAAACATAGGGAGAATGGAAAAAGAGCCACGTAGCGAAATACCTCCTAATAACCCCGACTGGAGGTGTCCAAGACAATTCAGTTCATTCCAGAGTATAAATCGAAAGGTCAAGGCGACATCCTAAATAGAGGAAATATTCTCCGATTATTATCCGCCATCAGCAATCTGGCCGGGATTGGCTCACAAGACCTGGAATCCGTAGAATTTGAAATGTTTAAACACCTGTCGGAGCAAGAGGTAACAAAAACAGCCTGGGCTACCCGGGAAATAGCGGAGAAAATTCTTAAGGAGGAGCATCAACTAGAAGCTTGGGGGATCCGACTAAAGCTTCATCACTCAGTCGGTTATCCAGAGCCACTACTTCGACACCATCAAGAGCCTAATGACAACAGGCCAAGAAACATGAGGAGTTCCAGGCCCACCAACTCTGTGCTGAAAGGGGCACGCAGTACCTCTGTAGAGGCCAAGGAGAGTAATATCCCTAATATCCTGAGTTCTCGGGACAAAGGTGGAAATGATACAATAAATGACTGGACTTGGATAGCAAAAGCTATAAACACCAGACCCGAGAATCCATGACAGAGAGAAGAACAGGAAAAAAACACTCCAAATTTAAAACTCTGATCCTGGAATATAAATGGCCTGGGAACCAAAATCATGGATAAGGCTTTACTGATGTACCTCCAACAATTCGATCAAATTCTTCTCCAAGAAACGTGGTTGGAAGACCCATTTCACTTACAAGGCTATAAATCATACCATCTCCCAGCAACCAGAATTTCGAAATTTGGTCATCCGAAAGGAGGCCTTACGACTTATGCCTCGATTAAAACCATAATGACTGTTAAGGAATTAATAAGTAAAAATACACCAACAAACGGAATAACAACAATACAGATGGAAATGGCAGGTCCCAAAGACAAACAACAGTTAATACTCGTCAATATCTATCTACACCCTCGCGAGAAAAAAACCGGCACAAAACTCCTGGTAACCGAACTAACGAAGCTGATTACCGAAGAGGCAACTTCTAATTATATCGTCTCAGGAGATTTTATCATGTTCCTTTCAGGGCGTGCCGACTCGGACAGGCCGGCAGAAGACCAACAATCAGCATGGGGGGTCCCACCCGAGGACAAGTGTAAGTGGGGCAGGCAAACTAGGATTTCTAAAGACCTGTTGAAGGATCTAGAAAGTCTGTGCCTGGTAGCATTAAACGGTCGATTTGCGGGTGACCGCCCTCAAGCTGTAACCTTCCACAATGCCTTCACAAATACCGCAATAGATTACACTTTTTCATCTTTATCACTTTTCAAATCAATAAAAGACTTTAGGATTGGAACGCTGGATTACAGTGATCACCAACCACAAGAGCTTATACTTGCCGTACATGGGACGGCACTCACTTATCCAATTGGGGATTTAAGTTCAATGGTCACATCAAACCACAAGAGAATCAGATGCAAAACGAGCGATCCAGGAAAACTTTTGGCAGTGGCGAAAATGCGGTGGAAGGAAAGTAAACTGCTGTGCGGGAACAGTTTAACAGCTTGGGAAAATTTCACCAAAAGCTTTGACCCACCTAATTCCAAAACAGTCAACGAGAGAAAAAGCAGGGCCAAAAAGCCAACAGGAAGTACTTTGCAGGCCTGTAAGTAACCAAAGAATCCACCTTTCGACAGCTCAAAATGCCGAATTAAGACAAATAAAGAGCGATATAAACAGAGCACTGCGCAGTCTCCGCCAAAAGGGCCCAGTTAATAAAATACAGATGGAATTAAGGAGGTTAAAGGCCAGTAAAAATAAAATCATCTGGCAAGCGAAAAAGGAAAATGTTGATACGATATGGGCAAAATTGCTACATGATGCAAAAACCAATAACAGTGCTAGGTTTTGGCATACAGTCAACAGTATAGAGAACCCAAGGGCTCCAGGAATTAACTCTCATATAACAGAGGAAGCTTGGGTAAAGTATTTGCAGCATCACTTCAATACGGAAGTAGACGAAATTAAACAAGACTTGGCCAATGCTACCGGCAGCCCCCAAAACACCAAGGTTTGGAGTTCGATCACCTCTTCTCAAATAAACAGATTGGGAATAGAATTTCGAAAAGCAGAAAGGATGGAGCGCCTGGGCCTAACGGCCTACCATCAATCATATATAAGCAGGATCCAAATTACTGGGCAGAAGCACTATTGCCCCTCTTTAATTATATTATGGAAGCAGAAAGAATTCCACATTCCTGGAAGGGATCAATCATTTCACCGATCCATAAGAAAGGCAGCAAGAATGAACCGAAGAACTACAGGCTCATCGCATTAATTGATATCAATGCCAAATATTATGCAGGCCTCTTACTGGACGAACTTATGGAGTGGGCATTGGAAAAAGCCCTAATTCCCATCAATCAAACAGGCTTTCAAAAAAGCATGGGGACAACGACAACCATTCTTGCTCTTTCGCTCCTAATAGATGCCACCAAAATCATCAATAAGCCATTATTTGTCTGCTTTATTGATTATACAGCTGCTTTCGACAGTATTGACAGGGGGAAACTCTGGGCAAAACTTTCCAGGTGGGAAATAGCCCCAAACCTCCTGAATCAGCTAATCTTACTCCATTCCAAGACATGGGTCCAAATTAAGCTGGGGGCCGGGGACCGCCTCTCAAGGAAAATACCTACCACCAAAGGGCTGAAGCAGGGTTGCGTTCTTACCCCGACCCTGTTCAACCTTTTTGTGTCTGATCTATCTACTGAGCTGGACAACTGCAACCACCATGCCCCAAATCTGGGGGGCTTAACACTTTCGAAATTACTGTATGCCGACGATCTGATATTGATCAGCCGAACTCCAGTCGGTTTGCAGCACCTGATAAGTACCACAAGTAATTTCTCAGACAAGAACGGGTTATGTATAAACGTTGAAAAATCGAAAGTGATGGTAGTAAATCAGAGGAGCAACAAACATCAACCCCTATGGGTGCTGGGGGGCCGGCTGTTGGAGATGGTTGACGAATATAAGTATCTGGGAATAATCTTTGACAGGAAGGGCACGTTCCTCCAACAAAAAGCGGCTATCAAAGGTAGAGGGACCTCATTGGCTGTTGCATTAAAAAATATCAAGCATAAAATAACCGGCCCCAATCTTATCCCTCTACTAGAAGTGCTTCGAGCAAGGCTTTTACCTACAATCACCTATGGTAGTGAATCGATGAGAGGGAGAGATGAGATCATTTTGGACAAAGTGGTCTCTAAGGCCATGAGAATAATATTTAATCTCCCACAGTATACATTGCCAGCACAAATAAGGCTAGAGTTCGGCCTCCAAAAGCAGCAAATAAAACGAAAGGATGCCTATGCCAAATGCTGGCACAAAATAAAGGGAGACGAGTCCGGCACATTGAACTCACACTTATGGAAGGAGATGACAAGAAAAGAAGGCAGTCCTGCCATGGCCTACCTTCAATCAGCAATAAGCTTGTTTGCTTTACAGGACCTTTGGGAAACCACTGTGCCCCACAAAAGCTTCAAGGATCTGGTAAATAAATCAGTAAAGATACTGTCCCTAGAAGAAGACAAAGCAGCACTAAGCAGGAGGGCCCACAGATGGTTTGTTATTCAGAGTTATTCGAGGTGCACGCCACAAACATACTTGGGAATAGGCTTCTCGAGAATCGCGAAGGAAAGTGTTCTGCTTTTGAGATTGGGAATCTTACCCGTAAAGTGGCATCTTCCACCATGGAAACGCACAGACACAACAAATCAGTGTAGACTATGTGGCGACACCAAAGAGGATGTTTTACATTTACTGTGCATTTGCAAGGGTTTAGACGAAGACTGCTATTAAAACCATGCCTGATTGAAAGACAGATTCGAACATGCAGACAGGCAGTGAAAGCTTGCTTTGAAGGAGGTGACATTCGGTTAGCCTTCAGCTGCGTGTGTTTTATGAGCGCAGCAAAAACAAAGCTAACTCCTGCAGTAAACTGACAAATTGGTCATTAACCTAGGCCCACTGACTTTTAAGTTACTCATTGAAATCCTTTCTTAAAAGAGATCTATTGTGGTACTCATTGTTTACAACTACTGTTCCTTTGGGATTTTAAAACAGACTTTTAAGGATTGTGAGTCAGTAACTGCGGCATAAAATGTCCAAATCTGTTGTGATATCCCAGACTTAATAACGTGGGCTTTGGAATCTGTGGACATACCATCATGGTAGGTACATGGCAAGGGTTGCAAGGAACCGGGCGCACAAGTTAAATGTCGACACTGCGGTTGTTGATTGCAATCGGGCAAATATGCACTTCTTAGACAACCATTTTTAGACTTCTATGCTAGTTCGGTCATGGCTCTTAAAGCAAATTTTATTGCAACTTGTATCTGTCTAGCAGCTTTCAGGAGAATGGATTCTATAATTGACATCTTGCACTTCTTCATGGCTCCTATTGCACCTTACCGTTCGTACTGTATGCCAGATTTTATATTTCTTCTTGTAGCATTACGGAAACGTAATTTTTAAATGAGTTTTAATCAACTCTATCATTACAAAATGGGTTGTTTTACGTTTTGTGAACAGGTGTTTTACTATGTAGCTGATTGCAAAGGTTTTTATTAATCACGCAATAAAGAGATTACCTTACCCTCTACCATGTTGGCTTTCGTTCCTCAGGAGGGCAGTGGGCGCAGGCCGCTGCGGCTATTTTACAGCATTCTCCAATGACTGAACACCGTGGACTTCATGCTGGGTCCTACTCTTGCCCTTACTGCAATTACTTCTCAGCCTAAATAGTAGTTGTTGCCTAAATCTTTTTTTAAGCTGCTGCTGCTTTGTTCTTCTTAAGCGTAACTTCCTTCATGCCTCATAACTGCTATTTGACAGCATACCCGACCATTGTCTGGAACATAGTCTGGACAGGATAAGTAATTAATGGCTTTTCTTTTGTCTTATTATTACTGCATAACTGCTACTGGATTGTACTTTTACTTATTCGGTTTATTCTTCAAGGTAGTTTTATAGTACATTGCATGGACATGATAAAGAGACCTAAACATAAGTCCTCTCAGCCTGCCACCGTGCCTTCATGCTTGTCATCTCCTATAAATTCAATTGCGGTTAACTCAATTTCTTGTGACATGTTACCCTCTGCTATTCCCAAACCATCCTCCACCTCTTTAAAACCTCATATCACTTCGGTGAGCAAGAGACTCAAACATGCTCCTCCTTCACCTGCCAAGCCATCCTCACCCATTTCCATGGAACTTACTAGAAGAAATTAGAGCGTTGCAACCTTTTGTGGAAGAAACCAATAAGCATATCAAAAGCTTAGATGACAAATGGTCTCTCACAGAACAGAGGGTCTCTCAGGTGGAGCAGAGAGTCAGTGACATTCAAGATGACATATAAATATGTAATCCACTGGAAAAAGAAATAGCTTTATTGAAGAAGCAGTCAGAAGATTTGAAAAATAGGAATAGGCGAAACAACCTATGCTTTTAAGGCCTTCCAGAGGAAATAGATGGCACTGATCCGGTCTAAATTTTTGCTTCTTTTTTACCTCAACTAGTCAATTTGCTGCTCTCAACTGGATTAAATATTCAAAGGTCACACAGGCTTGGTCAGCGTATAAGCTCCCTGCTTCTTCATTCAAACCCAGAGGCGTTATTATCTTGTTTTTGGAGTTTAGGGATCTCCTCAAGGTTCTGAATGCAGCAATGACACAGTTGTTGTGATCAGGCAGGAAGATTTGTCTCACTCGAGATGTCACCAGATCTATTGCCAATAGACAGAAGGAATTTCTGGATCTTTGTCCATCGCTTCGCACTCTAGGGGCTTGATACGGGTTGTTTCATTGTTGCATTGTCAAAGTCTCTTATAAAGACTAAACAACAATATATGAGGTTTAAAGGACCTTAAGAAGTTTCTTCATAGTCATGGACACATCAGGACCAATGCGACATGAATAGTTCTTTGTAACATATGCAGCTTATATAGTTGAATCATCCTTTTCACATGTTGTTAAGTTGTTTTGTTCTTGTCTCCTTGGTAGACAGCAACTACCTTATTTTTGTCTTAATCCCTTGTTTTATCATTACGGGCATCTCATTCCATGGAGTTCTCATTTTCAATGTGTTTCTCATCCAACCTGCTGTTGGCATGTTATGCTCCCTAGTTGTGCCACCTTCATTTGTGTTGTCACCACCCCATCCTTCCTATTTCATCTTACTAAGGTACGTTCTCATTCAGTCATCATATACTTGACATGTACTGTCTCTTTTATTTATATCCTATTTCACTTTTCTTCTCACTATTTTTTCTTTTTTTCTTTTCTTTCTTCTTTTCCCACCCGCTTTTCCCCACAATATCCTTTTCATAAACCTTGACATTTATCCTTGCTTATTATATGTCTTATTGCTTTCTTTTCTCATTTTTGGAGAAATAAGTTTTATATATTTCATTGTTATTACAATTCAGAGTTATTTCATGGAACGTTAAAGGTGTTAATCATCCTATAAAATACAGAGGATGCTATCTCATTTAGGTCGATTTAATCCAGATTTGGTTCTTTTACAAGAGACTCATCTCAATGAACTTGAAGCATTGAAACTCAAGCACTGTTGGGATGGCACAGTACTTGTATCACTTGCATTTAATAAGAAAAATGGAGTTGTTATTCCTTGTAAAAAAAAATTAGATTGTACTGTTTTATCTCATCAAACTGATAACAAAGGTAGATGGATTTTTGTTAAATTGTTGATTAATAAGATTTCTTTGACTGTTCTTAATGTGGGTGGTCGCACTCAGAAGGACTTTATTTTCTATTCTATTCCATTCCATTCTAATCTATTCGTGATGTCTTATATGGTGCACAGCTACCCCAAAAGGCCTCCGGTGCTGCGACAAGCACACCTGCAAGATCTTGGCAATCATGCTAAAATTAGAATAGATAGGTATTGAAGAATTTCCAGAAGCATATGTCTGGCTGAGTCAGTCTTAGATTGGCAGGGAGGGCATTCCATAACTTGGCAGTCAGGAAAGCGAAGAAGCGGAGCCACATCTATCCCTTTTGACCGTAGGAATGGTGAGAAGGAAGGAGCTCTCAGAAATCAGTGTTCTCCTTAGTAAATAGGGGTAGGGGACCTTTTCTCTGCATTGCTCAGTGCGCCATGCATAGGACCTTGAAATGGATCCTTTTTTGTATAGGGAGTCAATGCAGCGCACCCAGAGCTGGAGCTGCTGAAGGATGTTTCGGGAGCATAATAAGTGAGGGCGCGTGGCATTCTGGATGATCTGTAAGCACCTTAAGACATATTTAGGGCTTCCAAGAAACAGGAAGTTGCATTAATCAAGGTGGGATTTAATTAATCCCTACATGACCACCTTTTTGGAAGAGGGCGGTAGCCATTGCATGACTTTAAGTGTTCGTATTAGTCCAAAACATGTTGAGGACAGAACTGGTCGCTCTCCTAAACATTTAGGCCGGGGCAATTCTTTCCAACAGGATGAGTTGTTGCCAATAACCAGCACCTCTGTCTTACTACCGTTAAGCTTGAGGCTGCTGTCTGACATCCATTCATTACTTCCTTAAGCAGGAATTTAGATCACTGGATGTCTGCTGAGATCCAGGGGGAAGTGTGAGGTTCAACTGAGTATCATCAGCATAAGAAACGAGATCCAAGCCATGTGCCTGCACAATTCTTGCCAGTGGGAGGACATAGACATTAAAAAGAGTTGGGCTTGAAGAGAAGCCCTGTGGAACTCCACATTCAATAGGATAGGTGGCTGAGAAAAAAGGCTCATCGCAAACCTGAAAGTTTCTGTTATTCAGGAATGCCTTAAGCCATTTAAAGGAGAAGCCGATACTGCTGGCATTTCCAGTCTCTGAACCAGAGCACAATTGGAGACAGTGTCAAAAGCAGCACTGATATCTAGCATAATCATGGCTGCTGATCCACCTCGATCCAAAATGGCTCAGAGCTCCTCAATAGTCCCTAATAATGCAGTCTCATTGCTGTTTCCTGGACTAAATCCTGTTTGAGTAGGAAGGAGGATAGAATGATTTCCCCCAAAATTAGAGAGATGTTTATTAGCATGTTTCTCAAGAGTTTTACTGGCAATTGGAAGCAGAGAGATTGGTATATATTTCTTGACCACCAAAAGATCTGCATGCAACTTCTTAAACAGAGGGTTGACTATGGCATGTTTCCATGCCAGAGGAACAGTGCTAAGTTCCAGGGACCTGTTTAGGGTCTTCATTAGAGTTGGTAGAATAATGTTGCTAGCTTTAAGTACGACATCAGGTGGAGCAGGGTCTAATGGAAAGCCAGATTTTATAGAAGTTTAGATGGTTCCAATGTCATCTTTATTTAGAGACCGAAAAGAGGACAGTTGGGCTGTCATTATTGGTTCTTCAAGGGGGTTTAGGCAAGGTGACATGCTTCTTGGAGCGAGTCAAGGATATTTTTTACTTTATTTATAAAAAGGTGTCAAACATGTCCCATCATTAAGTGGAAGACGGAGGACCTGCTATGCAAGTGCGTGTTGTCATAAGGGTGTTAATTACTTTGTATAACTCCCTGGAAGAATTATTGCCATTTTCAATTTTAGTGCTGAAATAGGAGACTCTGGTCTGTCTTATAGTTTGTCTATAGATTATTTTATTGCCCATATCATACTCTTTCCTCCAGATTATTTTCTTCATCATTGACTCTTTCTTAAGCTCCACCAGCTCCGGAGTATACCAACGAGCCCGGCAGCCATTCTGCATTTGTGTCAAATATTTGTGAGGGATCAAAGAGTCAAGTGATTCTGTGAGCCATTTCTTAAACCTTGTGTACATTTCAGTCATATCATTTTCTGGGAGCGGAGTGGATTCCTTTAGAGCATTGTGCCATTTTCTCATGTTGAGATTTTCCAAGATCTTGGAAGTAGGGATCTATTTCAACCCTGTTATGGGGAGGTTGAGCCAGAAGGAATTGATATAATGATCTGACCATAGAACAGGAAGTGTGTCTTGCGTACCTAGCTGTATGATGTTAGAAACAATCTGGTCCAGTAAATGGCCCTGACTGTGTGTCGCAGATTTGGTGAATAGTTTTAACTGTAATGCTGTGAGGTCTTGTGCTAGTCTGATTGCAATGATGTCTTTGTCATCCTCAAAATGCAAACTAATGTCACCTAACACACAGACCTTATGTCCCCCACCACTCTATTGGGAATCGGGACCGCCCGACATAGGCATTACAGTGCGACCACCACCACAGCAGTCGCAATGCCTATGTTTTGCATTGCGGCGGGTGCTGCTACCTGCAGCACCCGCCGCAATGCAAAATTGGGACACTGCACATATCCCTGCACTATGCGGTGCCTGCCACATGGTGCAGGGATATGTAGGGGGCACCATAGGTGCCCCCCAGTGCCTACATCGGAAGGCCAGGGGAAAAGGGGGGCCCGCTACGGGCCCCCAAAGTCCCTTTCCGCTTGCCTTTTCATGGCGGGTTAACCACCATGAAAAGACAGGCGGAAAGGGACATTGCAATCCCTACGGCGGAGCCTGGCAGGCACCGCCACCACGGTAGGGACTACAACACCCTCCACCACACCGGCGTGCTCAAGGAGCCCGTCGGATGCGTGTGGGTCGGTCTTTCTGACTGCCACCAATCCGCACGCCATTGATGATGGATTCAACCCAGATCTGTGACTGGGGTGAGTGTCTGAAAAGTTTCAGCGCTCCGTCCATCATCTCCTTGTGTTTGCTTTGTTTGCCCTAAGTTTGCAGTGTATGCCCAGACATGGGTCCCTTGCTCACTTTGCCACTGGATTCAAGCTAGCCTGGCTGATGAGGGCTGTTAGCCCTAAACTGGTCCCAGGATGCTTGTTTCCGGTCCAGGGAAGACATGGCTTGGCAGTTCGAGCTGGACTGTTCCCATGAGGCACAGGGTCAAGACTGATTTGCATATAGCTGTGTCTGAACTGGAAGGTGAAGTGAGCTAAAGAACGATGATGGATTCAACCCAGATCTGTGACTGGGGGTGAGTGTCTGAAAAGTTTCAGCGCTCCGTCCATCATCTCCTTGTGTTTGCTTTGTTTGCCCTAAGTTGGCAGGGTATGCCCAGACGTGGGTCCCTTGCTCACTTTGCCACTGGATTCAAGCTAGCCTGGCTGATGAGGGCTGTTAGCCCTAAACTGGTCCCAGGATGCTTGTTTCTGGTCCAGGGAAGACATGGCTTGGCAGTTCGGGCTGGACTGATTTGCATATAGCTTTGTCGGGACTGTGGTGGCAAAGTGAGCTAAAGAACGATGATGAATTCAACCCTGATCTGTGACTGGGGGCGAGTGTCTGAAAAGTTTCAGTGCTCCGTCCATCATCTCCTTGTGTTTACATTAAAATATGGCAGGCGGACATCATGGGTCCGATTGCGGTGGGAACGCCACCGACGGGCTGTCGGTGGTGGTCCCACCATAATCATAATCGGCCCCAAGGTGAAGTTAGCCTTCCTTAGACTGCTTTCAGCCCCAATTTCAGGCACAGCTACTGCAAATTGTTGGTGGTGCTAGTTCAAGGGCGATTAGGAGGCATTCACTTTCTGTAGTGTTGATTGGAATGCAGGTGCATTTATACTTATTTTTGAAGATGATGGCTAATCCGCCACCTCTTCTGCCTTTCCTCTTAAGACTGGTGATAGAGTAACCCTGGGGAAGAGACATAACAATGTCGGGGGTAAAATATTCGTTTAGCCATGTCTCGGTGAGAAATAAGGCATCCGGTGTTTTATCTTTAAGGAGGGTAAAAATCTCAATTCTTTGTTTTGAGAGAGACCTGCAGTTTAGCATTAACATGTTAACCCTGTTAGCTTCAGGAGTCAATAGCCTTGACTCATTGCTACCGCCGTCTCGACCATGAAGTCTTAGGTTGGTCCCGCAGAGTTTACATGTAGTGGTGAGGGTCATGGAGTGCAGGCAATTAGTGCTTGGTGCTTTAATAAGTGATTTTAACTACTCGCTAGCAGAGTACGCAAGCTGAATGATTAAAAACCGGCAGGGGTTATGGCCCCGGTTGGATGTGGATGGGCGCAGATGGGCTTGCCTTTGGAGCGCCGGCGGAGTGCTCGCAGAGCACGTCCGCACCCCAGAGTGGTGGCCTAACTTAACTCAGAAATGCACTCAATATGATGATAATTCATTTTTATTGGGGGGTGAGTGCAATCAGATAATGGATCCTTTTCTAGATTGTCAATTGCCAGTTTGATTCATCCCACAGAAAATGCACAAACAATTCAATTCTACTATCTCTCAGAGAGCCTTAATTGACTCTTGGAGAATGTATCACCCCAATTCACAAGAATACACTTTTTATTCCCCAGCATATAGGTCACTTACTAGATTAGATCATATATTTGTGAGAGAACATCTACCCCAAAAACATCATTGGCGTGGAGATTAGGGTGTGATCTGAAAGCAAAATGTACCCAGTCATCACTGATTTGGATTTTATCCCAGCTCAGCCTTCTACGAGGCAGATGGAAATGTCATAACTCTTTATTAAAGGATTCTGAATTTTCTTTGTACTTCATTTCATTTGTTTCAGATTTTTTTCTTATATATAATGACCCTTCTCTATCGGTCTCATTGATATGGGACACACTTAAGGCCACTGCTCGTGGCTTTATAATTATGTGTCTTGGAAAAAACAAAATTTGTTAACAAAATTTGTTAACAAAATTTGTTGACGGAGCCGCCATCTTGGGAGGAGCCGGCGGTGCTCCTTGGAGGCCGCGATCACCTGTTTGCCTTGGTGGGGACCCTTATGTCTGGAGAGGTTTCACTGCGCTTTTCACGCCAAAAAACATGGAAATGTACCTGGGGATCGGCGGCGGCAGATGGCACTGAGGCGAGCAACGTCATCCAGAGGTAGCCAGACGGCAGCCGACTGGCGGAGGATCGGGACGCGGCAGGCATGGCCGGTGACCCATACAAGCCCTAGCGGGGCCGAGCCCGAGATCCGGAGACCTGGCAGCCAGACGCCCACCAGGAAAGGACCCACACTCGGAGATGTCCTCTACCGGTGGAAGGTGAGTGGCAGCATTGGCTCCACGGTCCGGTGAGTGTGAGAAGCGTGATACTGGACGAGCGGTGGACGCCATTTCCCCGCCGCGCGCCACACAACGGGGATTGATGAATAACCCCAGTGAAAGCCGTGAAACAGTTTCCCAGCGGCAGCAGTGAACTCCGCAGTGCCCGGTACTTGTGGTGGGGGGGGCTTTCCATATAGAGAATCATGCCCGAAATAGAGGTTGTGCCTCTGCACGCATACAGCCGACATTCTACTGCCCTCCGTCCTTCCTTGGTACTGTGCTACATCCCCCCCATGACCCTACTCGACGGAACTCTGCTCTCTTGGTTTCTTTTTGTGATCATGCCTTGTATGTATCCTGCCATTTTGAGATGGTTCCCTTCGATACCCACGACCCGGATCCGCCATCTTGTTGTACTTTGTCCTTTCCTTCGTTCCACTGGACTCCATCCTGTCGACCTTCAAACATTTCTCTTTTGCTGGACTGCCTTAACTCAAACTCCCCCTCAGGTCCCTCTCTCCTCTCACCTATCTTAGCTTCTGACTCTGGTCTCCCCCAGCTCTCTCTACCCCTTTTGTTGTTTTATTTCTCCGTTCACGCCACCTACTAATAATGCATTCTTCTGTAATAATTAAGTTTTCATCAGTTCCTTGTGTTCCTGTTCCATGGTTTCTCACCCCCGTGCTACTCTGACACTCCCTGAGCACACCTGTTCACTATGATGTCAGCGGAGTCCGAGCATTATGTCCGACACCCGGTGGAGCTGCTTGGTTCAGCTATTGAGGAGATCGGCCCTGGTCCATCACCTCGGCCATCACCTACCCAGCCGGACTTTGAGCACAGTTTCTCCCCGCCTCCCTGTTTCTCCCTTCCCTACCCCTCCCATGACGAATTTTCTGTAACTCTGCCCTTTTTCTTTGGTTACCAAGTTTTGATTGCTTTTGATTGCTTTTAACAAATGTAACATGTTAGCCTGTAACTCTGATCCTCATTGTGTAACTTATGTAAAATGTGTAGCTTGCAACTCACTGTTCCTTATGTAAAGCGCTCTGATACCTACGGGTCTAGCCAGCGCTATATAAAACTCAAGATAAATAAATAAATAAACATAAGTTGTTACTTGCATCTATTAAATAGTTAGAATGCCAATATTACTTGTCCGAATCCAACACCACTCTTCGAGATTTAGTTTCAGCCAAGATGAGGTTTAATGAAATCTCTACCTACAAGGCATCCTCCTTTCTACTCAAGAGTAGTGCTCAATACTATAGTGGTTGAAAAAGGGTGGTAAGTTATTCGCTAATTATCTCAAGATTAAATAGCAGCAAACTCAAAATGAATCCCTGAAGAATTTTCAAGGATCTCCAGTTTTCAAAGATACTGAAATTCCTGGAGAATTTGTACATGTTTATAAATCTCTTTATACCCCAGAAGTGGTCCCAACTCAGCCTTAGATAGAAACCTATTTAAAGAATACTGTGGACACTAAGATTAATGATATTGATTTACCTACCCTTGAGAGAGTTGAGAGAGACATATCCATCCAAGTGATATTTTCTGCTACTGCTTTACTTAAGAAAGGTAAAACCCTAGCCCAGATGTTTTTTTCGTGGTCTTTTTCCTTTCACTTTTCTGATCTGTTATTGTCAAGACTGTTGCAATTATTCAACTTTTTCACCTCATCCACTTAAGCCATTAGCACCTTCCAAGAAGTTATAGTCTGTCTCATACATAAAGAGGATAAAGACCCAACCTCTTATAAAAATTATCGGCCAATTTCACTCGTTAATGTAGATTATAAATTCTTTGCAAAACTTTTGGCCTTACGTCTAGATTCCTTTTCACCTAAACTTATTGGAAAGAAGCAATCCAGTTTCATTAAAGGTAGACTCGCATCCGAAAATGCTAGATTATTTTTTAACATTTTTAGTAGAGCCTGCCATTTACCCTATCCATTGGCGGCAATCACAATTGATGGTGAAAAAGCTTTTGACAAATTGGGTTGGGATTTCATACTTCAGTCTCTACATTGGCATGGTTTTAAACCCAAAATATTTTTCCTTATTTTCTTATTATATAAATTATGCAGGCCTCAGTGATAGTAAATGGAAAAGCCTTCCCTTTCTTTAGTCTCCATAAAGGGGTGTGTCAAAGCTATCCCCTCTCTCCCTTGCTATTTCTCCTCGCATTGGAACCTTTTCATTCCTGCATTCACAGTAGCTCATTAATATTTGACTTTCATTATGGTGCTACTCATTTTAAATTAGCAAAACCAAAGGGGATGATGGACGGAGTGTTGAATATTGCAAGCACTCACCCCAAGTCAACTGATCTGGGTTTAATCCATCATCATTCTTTAGCTCACTCTCACCCCAGTTCAGACCTGGCCATATGCAAATCAGTCTGACTCTGTGCTCATGGGAATATCCAGCCCAAACTGCCAAGCCATGTCTCTCTGGACCGAGTCAGCATCCTGGGACCGGCTTCTGGCTTGAGTCGTCATCAGCCAGGCTATCTTGAATCCAGTGGAAAAGTGAGCAGGACCCACGTCTAGGCATACCTGCCAACTTAGGGCGAACATAGCAAACCAAAGTGGATGATGGACGGAGTGTTGAACATTGCAAGCACTCACTCCCAGTCAACTGATCTGGGTTTAATCCATCATCATTCTTTAGCTCACTCGCCACCCAGTTCAGACATGGCCATATGCAAATCAGTCTGACTGTGCTCATGGGAACAGTCCAGCCCGACTGCCAAGCCATGTCTTCCTGGATCGGAAACAAGCATACTGGGACTGGTTTCTGGCTTAGAGCCGTCATCAGCCAGGCTATCTTGAATCCAGTGGCAAAGTGAGCAAGGGACCCACGTCTGGGCATACCCCCTAAGTTGGCAGGGTATGCCCAGAGGTGGGTCCCTTGCTCACTCTGCCACTGGATTCAAGCTAGCCTGGCTGATGACGGCTGATTAGGCAGAAACCGGTCCCAGGATGCTTGTTTCCGGTCCAGGGAAGACATGGCTTGGCAGTTCGGGCTGGACTGTTCCCATGAGGCACAGGGTCAGACTGATTTGCATATGGCCATGTCTGAACTGGGGTGGTGGAGTGAGCTAAAGAATGATGATGGATTAAACCCAGATCAGTTGACTGGGGGTGAGTGTTTGATTTGCTCGAACGCTCCGTCCATCATCCCCTTTGGTATCGCTTGTTCGCCCTAAGTTGGCAGGGTATGCCCAGACGTGGGTCCCTTGCTCACTCTGCCACTGGATTCAAGCTAGCCTGGCTGATGACGGCTGATTAGCCAGAAACCGGTCCCAGGATGCTTGTTTCCGGTCCAGGGAAGACATGGCTTGGCAGTTTGGGCTGGACTGTTCCCATGAGGCACAGGGTCAGACTGATTTGCATATGGCCATGTCTGAACTGGGGTGGTGGAGTGAGCTAAAGAATGATGATGGATTAAACCCAGATCAGTTGATTGGGGGTGAGTGTTTGATTTGCTCGAACGCTCCGCCCATCATCCCCTTTAGTATCGCTTTGTTCGCCCTAAGTTGGCAGGGTATGCCCAGACGTGGGTCCCTTGCTCACTCTGCCACTGTATTCAAGCTATCCTGGCTGATGATGGCTGATTAGCCAGAAACCGGTCCCAGGATGCTTGTTTCCGGTCCAGGGAAGACATGGCTTGGCAGTTCGGGCTGGACTGTTCCCATGAGGCACAGGGTCAGACTGATTTGCATATGGCCATGTCTGAACTGGGGTGGTGGAGTGAGCTAAAGAATGATGATGGATTAAACCCAGATCAGTTGACTGGGGGTGAGTGTTTGATTTGCTCGAACGCTCCGTCCATCATCCCCTTTGGTATCGCTTTGTTCGCCCCTAAGTTGGCAGGGTATGCCCAGACGTGGGTCCCTTGCTCACTCTGCTACTGGATTCAAGCTAGCCTGGCTGATGACGGCTGATTAGCCAGAAACCGGTCCCAGGATGCTTGTTTCCGGTCCAGGGAAGACATGGCTTGGCAGTTCGGGCTGGACTGTTCCCATGAGGCACAGGGTCAGACTGATTTGCATATGGCCATGTCTGAACTGGGGTGGTGGAGTGAGCTAAAGAATGATGATGGATTAAACCCAGATCAGTTGACTGGGGGTGAGTGTTTGATTTGCTCGAACGCTCCGTCCATCATCCCCTTTGGTATCGCTTTGTTCGCCCTAAGTTGGCAGGGTATGCCCAGACGTGGGTCCCTTGCTCACTCTGCCACTGGATTCAAGCTAGCCTGGCTGATGACGGCTGATTAGCCAGAAACCGGTCCCAGGATGCTTGTTTCTGGTCCAGGGAAGACATGGCTTGGCAGTTCGGGCTGGACTGTTCCCATGAGGCACAGGGTCAGACTGATTTGCATATGGCCATGTCTGAACTGGGGTGGTGGAGTGAGCTAAAGAATGATGATGGATTAAACCCAGATCAGTTGACTGGGGGTGAGTGTTTGATTTGCTTGAACGCTCCGTCCATCATCCCCTTTGGTATCGCTTTGTTCGCCTCTAAGTTGGCAGGGTATGCCCAGACGTGGTCCCTTGCTCACTCTGCCACTGGATTCAAGCTAGCCTGGCTGATGACGGCTGATTAGCCAGAAACCGGTCCCAGGATGCTTGTTTCTGGTCCAGGGAAGACATGGCTTGGCAGTTCGGGCTGGACTGTTCCCATGAGGCACAGGGTCAGACTGATTTGCATATGGCCATGTCTGAACTGGGGTGGTGGAGTGAGCTAAAGAATGATGATGGATTAAACCCAGATCAGTTGACTGGGGGTGAGTGTTTGATTTGCTTGAACGCTCCGTCCATCATCCCCTTTGGTATCGCTTTGTTCGCCCTAAGTTGGCAGGGTATGCCCAGACGTGGGTCCCTTGCTCACTCTGCCACTGGATTCAAGCTAGCCTGGCTGATGACGGCTGATTAGGCAGAAACCGGTCCCAGGATGCTTGTTTCCGGTCCAGGGAAGACATGGCTTGGCAGTTCGGGCTGGACTGTTCCCATGAGGCACAGGGTCAGACTGATTTGCATATGGCCATGTCTGAACTGGGGTGGTGGAGTGAGCTAAAGAATGATGATGGATTAAACCCAGATCAGTTGACTGGGGGTGAGTGTTTGATTTAATCAAACGCTCCGTCCATTATCCCCTTTGGTATCACTCATTTTAAATTGGCAGCTTATGCAGATGATATTTTACTTTTTATACCTAACCTTGATTTCTCAATACCAACCTTATCAGACGAATTTGCTCTCTACTCATCAGTTTCTGGTTATAAAATGAATACTGAAAAAACTGAAATACTTCCCTTCAATAAATTCTGTACCAGACACTCCTGTGAGTCATTTGGAATTCTTCCAAAATCAAATATTTGGGTCCTTGGTTTATTAGCTCTGTTAAAGAGAGAGTTAATACCAACCATAAGGAAGTTTTATCCAAATCGGAATCTCGGCTTTCGAACTGGAATCCCCTCTTTTTATCCTGGTGGGGGCCCTTAGATTCTATTAAATTGAGGATCTCGCCCATTTTTCTTTAAACTATTTCTATGATACCAGTCAAAATTCCCCTTTTTCATTTTTAGAAAATTCACTCTCTTCTCTCAACTTTTCTGAGGAAAAAAGAAGTCTAGAATTTCTTTGATCAAACTTAAAAAGACA
This sequence comes from Calotriton arnoldi, assembly GCA_963921515.1. NCBI lineage: Eukaryota > Metazoa > Chordata > Amphibia > Caudata > Salamandridae > Calotriton > Calotriton arnoldi. The sequence continues at coordinate 2,178,464 of CAWUFW010002165.1, forward strand.
AAATAGGAGGGTGGGGTTCAATTTCCAGACTTCCATCAATATCACAGAGCATTTTGTTTATGTCAAGCTTCTTTTTGGTTGCAGCGGATATCTTGCCCTTTATCCCCAGTAGGCTGGATTTTGAGAAACAGTGACTTATTCCTTTCTCTTTTCAGGAAGTTATTTTTTTGTCCTCATGTCCTTCTATTGTCACTACTACAGTGATGAATCATACCTATTCGTTGTGCTCACATCTCTCTTCGTCCTCCAAATCTCATAAGGAATTTCTTCAGTTACCCTTATGGCATACGAAACATATTAAACTTCAAAACAGGTCGATTTACTGGAAGTCATTGAGAGCCTGCAGCATTATTTTGGAATCTGATCTCTTTAAGGATAATGATCCGATCTCCTTTCCTAAATGTCAATTGAAATGTCAATGCCCCACCTCCTTTCAACCCCTTTCCTCTCTTTTTCTCTTCACCACTGTTAAGGCCTAAAACTAAGACTAATCTACTGTGGGAGAGAGATTTTGGTCGTACCTGGACAATTCCTCTTTGGGATAAACTCTAATTAAAAATTCATAAAGAATCTCGAACTGCTAACATTACTCAGACTTTGCTCTTTATTTATAATAGACTCCCTCTATGTCTGCTATATTTTCTAGGTTTCTAAAAATAATTGTTGGCATGTAATAAACCAAACGGTATTTATTTATTATATATGCTGTTTTGGTGTCCAAATACTTTCACCTTCTGGCATGAAGAATGGAATCAAATCCAGTTAATTTTTCATACCCCATCTTCTTGAATCAGTCTTATTCCACAATAAGTTATTCGACCTTTTATTAGCTATTGCTTTTCAGCAAATCACCCATAGGGACCCATAAATGTTCTTCAAATATCTCATTGAAAGCATGATGATATGTGGTTTGTCATCATCATAGATTAGACAGAGCATTTATGTGTCCCTCTAGTTCCACATCCAACAGAGAAGCATTTTGGCTCCCAATGACAACTTCTGTCACATCTGAAAATTTTAAACCACCTTGAACATATACTGTCTTTGTACTCGTGTTCTAAATGCAATCAGCTAAGATATTGTTAAACTTAGCACCGGTCCAAGTAGGATGATAGTAAAGAAATCCTCTAATAGTACTCAAAGGACAGAGCAAGACAGAGAAGCTAATACCTCAGCATAAATACATGAGCCCAAAATGTGGGGGGTTAACTTTGAAATCCTGATTGAAACTTATTGCAAGTACACCACCTTTATTATTCCGACAGAGAAGATGAAACATCTTATATTCCATCTTGTATAGAAGGTTACTTTGATTACGTGGAAAGTGGAAGGTAGGGTGGTCTTGTGTCAACATGAACCGCTTTATTAGGCAAGTCTATTGACCAATTTGAAGCAAGAAGGTCTGCAGATATTGTATATTCTCCTCAAGTTGATTGCAGGTGCTATACATTGTGTCTGAGATTGCATTTTCTGCTAGAGCCAGAGGAGCTAGGATGGCAGCATGTGTTCCCAAGAAGTTATGGTTAGCAGCTACACAATGCACAAAGGTCATAATTAAGTTTCAATTCTCAGCCGGGCATGGGTACTGAAGAAGCCGCAGAGATCAAACAGTCACTCCTGTGCCTGATCATAGAAACATTCTGAGTTTTAGGCATTTGTGTGACATAAGTGAAGGGGCTGCAGTGGCAGTAGGTGTCCCAGAACTCTCGGCCAGAATAGATGTCTTTAGTGTAGCTAGTGTAGAGAGGCAGGATGTCTGGATATACACTGATTGACCTACTCCGTTAATGTCCGTCCAACTTGTCATAAGTGGCATTGCGAGGGAGCATGTGTTTCTGATGCAAGCAAGGAAATTGGGCACTTTATACCTGATATTATGGTAAAGGACTGCCATAACTAAATTGCAGGGTGGCCCTCAAACCCATACAACCTGGTGCCACTGTGTCTACTGCACTGTTGACAGTTATGCTGCTGCTCGTCAACTGATGAACAGAGGAAAGGAAAAACAGAATGAAGAAGGAAAAGCAGTACTTAATTTGAGCCGACGGTTGCTGGTGTGCCCCATTTTTGAGGACCAGCACATATTTTTTCTCATCCGACATTTACTAAGTGCAAGAGCGGGAAAAACACACAAAGGGGAAAGAAGGAAGAAGATTGAAAAACCGTCACAAAGGGAGAAAGCAGAAACATCGAAGAGTGAGATAAAGAGGCAGCGAGTGTCTGGTAGTGGATTAAAGAGGCATGAAGTAGATTCAAGACTGCGCAGCCTTGGTATTTGGTGAGCCGACATTTAATAGCACGAGCCATGAGCATCTGAGCAGAGCTTTAGGCACTAATTCTTTCATAAATAAAGCACTATTAGAAAGCAAGGAGTTAGGCATGTGGGTGGAAAGATGAGAAAATTTGGGTTGCTGAAGACTGAATATGGAGTGCATGCACATTTTATTTTGATAAAAGATTATTCATATACTTATAAAAAAGTTAGAAAATACTTTAATTTTGTGGCAATGTCCTTATTCAAATAAAACAAATTAATTATTTTCAATGTCGGTCGCTCTCACATGACCACACTTCTGTGTTCGCATGAAAGAATCTTTGTGCGCAAGAACCAAATTAATTCTTTTTTTTCCAGTTATTCCTCTTTGCAGCTCTAAGTATCTAACTTTAGCTCAGATATACACGTAAGTCAGCCTATCTCAATTCCCTCTGGAGTTGCTCCTGCTAAACTGTTACTTAGTAAGAGGAAATGATGAAGGAGTGTTGCTCGGATATGAATTTACCTTAAAGAAATGAAAAGACAAGAGGCGTTTGGCAAAACAGGAGCAAGTTGTTTTAATTAAAGCAGCGGCCGGGAGAGTCTTGAGAGAATGCGTCTGAGGAAAGTCTTTTGGTGGACAAAGTTTTGGCTGGTTTTATACATTTCTGATAAGTACCATAAACCGATTGGTGCAGTCTTAAAAGGTATTACAGTAATACATTAACAAGCTTGGGCATCTTGATAAGGACACAGATTGCTCTCGATCTTGGGGAGAGCTAATGTGGGCCAGTGTGTATGTGTCCAGATTCCCGGCATGAGGAACGCGTGATCACTATGTGCGATGTGCATGTCATGTCCTGAGTGTTTCTATCTACACGTGGCATCTAGCTTTGTGGTATTTTTGGGGAACGCAATCCTTTGGCCAAATGTGTTTTATTGCGGCCAATTGCCGCAGAGCTATTTGTGGTGCAACTATCTACCTGTGGGATCAAGCAAGTTATTCCCTGGGCGTGCATTTATCTTTTGGGTTAAGAGAGACCCCACCTGTGACCTGTTATTCGATAGGCGTGGGTGTGGGTCGCAGGGCCAGTCTGACCACGTATCTCTGACTCAGGGTTGATAGGAAGGTCACCTTGGGTAAATCCAACAGCAATGGTACGAGTACACTGGAACTCCTAAAAATAATATGGCAGTCACTGGTGTCATTTTTATCGACATTCTCAATAGCTTCTGTACAGTTGTCATAGCGTACATCGGTATTGTCTTTACCGATATTGGCATGTTTTTGCATTCCTATATCATGACATTCATTGACATCGCTTTTACTGGTAACAACATTGTCGTTTGTACATGGATTATGGCATCCATTGACATAGCTACTGCCGGTATCATCTCAGTTGACACTGCCCTCCAATTCCTTGGCCACTTCCCCCTCAAACATCGCCTGAACCTACGATGCCAAGAATCAAAGCTGAAGGTTCATCTGACCCCTGGACCTGCTCAGCCAAGCAGGAATAGGCTCATCCTCCTCAGAAGAAGATAGCATGTGCCTCAGCTTGGATGCTCGCTTCCCCACCATCATGACAAATATGAGAAAGGAACAACCACCCTCATTTAAATAGGGAGAAGAAACACCAAGAAACCAATCCCGAACAACATAAGAGACCAACATGCCAGCTGCACCAATAATGCTGGCCGAATCTCAACAACCAATCCTCACTGTACACAACAGCACAACAAGCATTTGCAATGCAATAGGTCTCGCTTTCATGCGAGTTTGAGCTATTGGTATTGTAAATGACAATGCCTTTTATTTATGTTTTGGGTTTTAAAACATAAATAAAAGGCATTGTCATTTACAATACTAATAGCTTAAACTCTCGCAAATGCGTTACCTATTGCATTGCAATAAAGGGCCTTCTCGACCGCTTGTTAGATTGAAAATATCAGAGGAGGAGACCTGCCTGCAACGTCTTCAAAGTAGTGATAAATAGTGCAGTGAAGAAGATGTGTAAGTGTTGTAAATTACACAGACACAAAGTGTGAAGTGAGAGCTATATATGATCTGAGCTATAAACACTAACAAACCGCTCCAACACCTTTCGCTCTGTGATTACACTGTTGCGGCTCAGGAGGAAGAGCGGAAGGGGGGGGCTATTTCCTGCCCTCTCTGTGATTTGAGTGTGCAGCGTGGCATTGCGTAATGTCATTGCTATCTTTGGCCTAATAAAAAACACTCCAGCTGTAGTAGGGCCCTGGCATCACCTCCTGGTGCAAGGCGGGCTGTGCTTTATGGCAGGCATGGAGGGAGGGGGGATGGTCTCGGCTGCAGCTCCGGCCTCGTACAGTGCCCCTGCTATTACTAGTTAGTGAGAGGCGCTGAGGTGGTGGTATTGGTATTGGTGGTGGTGGATTGGTGGTGGTGGTATTGTTATTGGTGGTGGTGGTGGTAGTGGTGGTATTGGTGGTGGTGACATTGGTGGTATTGGTGGTGGTGGTGGTATTGGTGGTGGTGGTATTGGTGGCGGTATTGGTATTATTGGTGGTGGTGGTATTGGTGGTGGTATTGGTAGTTGTATTGGTGGTGGTGGTGGTATTGGTGGTGGTGGTGGTGGTATTGGTATTGGTGGTGGTGGTATTGGTGGTGGTATTGGTGGTGGTGGTATTGGTGGTGGTGGTGGTATTGGTGGTGGTGGTATTGGTGCTGATGGTGGTGGTATTGGTTGTGGTGGTGGTATTGTGGTGGTGGTATTGGTGGTATTGAGGGTGGTGCCTGGGCGTTCCCATGCAACCACCCATGGTTTCTCACGCTAAACCCAATTTACTAAAAACAGAAGATTGGGGTTAGCGTGAGAAAACTGCGCCCTTTTCAACTAGGCACAAGGAAGGAGAAATGCTTTCATTTCTCCTTCCTTTTCCGACTTTGCATGCGTGCTGCACTGTGCAGCACGCATACAAAGCGGGAAAAGCTTTCCCTTGTGTCGAGCATAGTATTTTGTACAGGAAGGGTACCACCAATACTACCACCACAACCATCAATACCACCAAGGTAAATAACTCAATATTTGTGCAATGGCAGCAAACAAAATGAATTTTAGCATTTTAGAAACCAAAAAGTGGCAGTTATAATTTTTAATCTCAACAGTGCAAATATCAAACATTTGATTACCTCAGGGCAGGTGCTGTACAGTGACTGGGGATTACATAACAATAGGGTATACCCAATATCAGCTGGAACTGGGCCAATAATGATACATACAGCAATGGTCAAACTGATCAGTGAACTTCTAGAAGAGAAAATACAAGGATAGGGAAAAAAAACACAATAATGAAATCATACAATGACCAGGTTGACTTTGTTGTCAACAAAGTTTTATATTGACAATTATTCACCAATTTGCTTATTCTTCAATTTGCAATATCAGTGGTTGCTCCACAGTGACAAGGTGAATAAAGTGCTCAAGGTAGTGCTCGTGGTGTGAAGGAGATGTGGAGGATAGACATTTCAAAATATACAATATTTACAAGAATGAGACTGACCTGTCTAACATAGTTTTCAAAAGACTAACCAAATAGCCCAAACAATGCGATGCCATGAATGCATGATAGGTTTGTCCGCTGCTGAGCTGAATGTTTGAGTACAGGTCCAAACGTAAGATAAGTCGACGTTTCGACCCCAGAAAATAGAAGAAGGTTGTTCAATCCTTACAACAGGCTCTTCCTCAGGACCAATAAGGGAGCAACCTACAAGGTAGGTAAAATTATCATCATTACTAGTACAGGTTAGATAGGGGCGCGTGATTTCAGGAACATGACAACAAGGCTCACCTCAATAAAGACACTGGTCCAATATACAGTGTGGAGTTGGTGATGGGGCTAGGTCGCTCCAGGTGTTGGAGAAATGAGTAACCCTGGGCGTAGTTCGCATAGTAGCGCTACGCGTAGCTACGCGAAGTGCACTTCGCACTACGCGTAGCACTACGCGAACTGCGTAGTTTGCTGTTCGCAATGATTGCACAGTGCCGGATGCTTGTCCGCACTATGCAATCATTGCAAACGGCATCTTGCCCAGTGCAAGCGGTCGCTTTCTGCCGCCGAGTAGATTTTACTCGAGCGGCAGCTTCTCAACGCGGACTGGTAGTTTCTCATCGCGAGCGGTCGCGAGCATACGCGACCACTCTCAATGAGAAACCTGACCTCCCCGCGTTGAGAATCTCGCCGGGAGGTTTATTTTCCACGCTCGCGATCGGCAACTTGATGTTGCTGATCGCGAACGAGGAAAAAGTCTCGCCGGGATGTCATTTTGCTCGCTCGCGGTCGCCAACTTGACGTTGAGGACCGCGAGCAAGCAAAAAATGCCCGCTACGCTACGTGTTTTTGCACTGTGCTACGTGCAATTCGCGTAGTGCGAAGTAGCGCAAACTACGCACACTACGCGAGCATAGCGTAGTACTACGCCCAGGCCTAGAAATGAGACACCAGAGGTGCCGGACTGAAAGAAAAAGTGAGGCACATCAGTGTTCCAACGAGTCTTCAAAAATAATTATGGTGCAAGGGACAACAGGGGCAATACTCACAAGATAAGGGCTTTACATCAATGGTGGAGTAGTGCCTTAAAAATACATTTGGCATAGAGGAATGAATCCGAGAGGTAAAACGTGATCCAAAGATTCACTTGATGCTGAAGGAATCAGCGTTATTCTAAAAACAGAAACAGAGGAAAGGGGAGGCAATGAGTAGTCACAGTTAACCACAGAAGTGTGTACGCGCTCGTAGTTACCATAATTAAGTGTCTAGCAAAGACGCTAACTGAATGGTTTGATTGGATCTAGATGTGGCGTTAAAGTGTGGAGCAATGCTGTGAGTGAGACCGGAGAAAACTCGTTCGTCCGATAAGCGGCCGAGTGGACAGGTCTTAAAACGCGAGGGCGACTATACAATTCCTAGACAAAGTCAGTGTATCCTAGAACAAGCAAAAGAAAAGGCAGGGGAGAGCGGGCAACGCGCTTTACCTTGACAGGATTGATGAGTTCAAACTGGGCGTCTCACGTCCAAGGAAGCATCTAGGAAATTGTAGCTGATAAAATGCTCACCTCAGGTACAAAGGCAAAGACGCAGTTTTCTAGAAGTTAAAAGGGCCCTAAGAGACAAAGAGGTGAAATATTCAATGCTCTTTCCAGCAAAACTGTGAGTGGAGTGAGCAGGGAAAACAAGGCTCTTCTCGACTTCCAGAGAGGCATGGAAGTGGCTCGACGGATGGCAGATGGTGAGGGGCAGAGGCACCAAGATACAATGAGGATGATAGGGCCCGCAGTGGGAAACATCACTCAGACGACAGCTAAACAACCCTAACCGGCATGGAGAGGAATTGCAGCACCAACAGACTTCGGGGTCGTTTGACTCCATATGAACAGAGACACACAATTACACCAAGTACAGTGATGCAGTCAGTTGATGAGGAACCATGATTTCCTGGCTTTTAAGGCAGGGAGTTGCTGAAACATTGACAGCCTCCGCAGATGCCGCAACCTGAGCCCGGCAGAAGGAGCTGTACGATGATTGAGGGGGTAGGAGGACAGAGACTCCCCCTCTGGTTTACTATACTGTTTAATGGACCATTGGTAACTGTATGATTTATTTGGGGGACTAGTGCCGTGTCCAGGGTAGGCTACAGTCTCCAAAGTGTTACATGTTGGGTTGGAGCAACAGGCACTCTGCAGAGTTGGGGGGCGGGCAGTTTTAGGTCTGCATTGCAGGGAAGCAGGGTGGGGGATTTTGTTATTGATAAAAATTAGATGTTTACAGGCTGAGAAGAAGGGTGGGGCAAACTTGTTCAAGTTAGATTTTGGGGGTTTTCTCTTTCAATTGAACGACAGGCAGCAATTGTTTTACACCGTACTGGCCATAACTAGATCGTCATGTACAGAAGGCACACTTCCTTCCCAGCTACTTGGAGTGTCTGCAACAACCGGGAGTACAGATACACTACTAGGTAATAAACTACTAGGACGACTTCATTGACCACTTCAGATATTAAAATAATGTCATGGGTACTTACCTCAGGGCAGGTGCTGGAGAGTGACTGGAGGGGCAAAATTACTATTTCTACTCCTCTGGGTACTTACCTTAAGGCAGGTGCTGGACAGTCACTGAGGGACAAAATTAGTATTCTAACTCCGCCAGGGGTGCATAACTCAGGGCAGGTGCTGGACAGTGACTGGAGTTCAAAATTACTATTCCTACTACCCGGGGTGCTTGCCTTAGGGAAGGTATGGGATAGTGACTGGGACGGATAGTGACTTTCAAAAAAGTACAGAAATGGAATCCAATATTTCACTGAAATCTCACCACAATTCTTCAAAATAAAAGTAAGTTCAGCAAAGTGAATATAACCAAAAGGACCATACAATACTATACATTTTCCAAAAATAACATTTCTTTTCACTCCTGTCACACAGGAATATAACAAATCCAAAATAACCAGATTGGTCACCTTCTAAGAATTTTTCTAGAACAAAGATCCAATTCTCCAACAACCCAACAAGCCAAATACCACATCCACCACAAGTAACTAAACCCACTATTAAAATTCAAAGACCCTAACTCTTGGATTAAAAAATAACCACAAAACCAAGAAACAAAACTGACAATGTTTTTCTCCTACAGGATGTAATTGTTCCCTATCTCCACAGGCTAAAATATATAGCAAATATATCTCTTTCTCTCCATAGGCAATACAACACAAAATAGCATTTTGTAAAATTTTAAAACACATATACTTAAACATTTTTTCTTTCTCCTTTCTCCAACAGAATAACCAACAATGTTGTCACAACGCCAAGTAACTTGTGTTAAACCCAAAATAGGAAACAAGCTTCTAAAGTATGGTGGCTATCTCTACTGTAAGGGGAGATTGACTGAACCCAGGAGGCACTGGAGGTGTGTGCAGTATTTCTCTTCTCATTTCGCAGGCAGAGCGGTTGCTCTGTTGTTAGGACAACAGAGCATAACAACTCTGCCTCTGCAATGAAAATAGAAGTATGAGAAAATAAATTAAACTTCTTACACACACCTCCAATGAACCCTGTGGTGCAGTATTAAGAGAGGCAGCACAAAACATTCCCATACACGTTGCCAGTGGCATGCCCTCCATACCCAACCTTAGGAGAATGGTTCAGAGGCAAAAACTGGCAAGTAATCTCCACTGTGTAACATCCCAAACCTATGAACACACATTAACATCCCCCCTCAACTAACTAACTTTCTCAAATGAACCTTTCCTCCTGCATGACAATGAAAACCCTCAAAAAAGAATTACAATTTTTAGCACTATCCATAATCTAGTAACCCTGGAGAATAGTCCAGTTTGGATGGTACTTTTAAATCAACACCCCATCCATTCACAAAAACTTATACTATTCATGCCAACAAGAATAACACAATTATCCCACTAGTTCATGCTTTGCTCCCTGACAAATATTCCTTAATGTACACATTCCTCTATGTACACTTAATTTTTAACAGTGGTCAAAACCAAAACTATTAATAAAAGTCCTTGAAAAGTAATTATAGATTTTGAATGACAATGATTAATACAGTCACTAAATTATACCCTGATACTCAAATTCAAGGATGTTTTTTCACTTTTTCAGGCATATTGGCAAAAATAAAAAAATCATCCTTGGTTGAGGACTATTTGTCAAGCAGTAAACTACAATTTCAATTAAGAAAAATAACTTTGTTATGTTTTGTATCACCTGACAGTGTAGATGAGTTCTACACTTCAATTACAGAATCTGAGGGCCCGATTCACAAAAGTAATCAGACAAAATCCTAACTTTATGACTTTCGGTATTCATAAAAGACATTTAGGAGTAGTAAAGTTAGGATTCCTAACTTTACTACTCCTAAACTGAGACAAAATCCTAACTTTATGACTTTCGGTATTCACAAAAGGCATTTAGGAGTAGTAAAGTTAGGATTCCTAACTCCTAAATGCCTTTTGTCAAGCCTGTGAAAATAGAAAAAGGACATTTTACTCCATTGAAACCAAATGTAAAGCCTGGGAAAGTACATAAAACATTTTTTACAATATGTTCTGTAATGCTAAAAATTCTAAACTTATTAAAAAAGTGTTTCTAAAAATATTTGCATATTTTTTCATATTGTTAATAAAAAGTTTAATTACAAATAACTGTTTTTATTTTTGTCATTGTACTTACACTAAAATGAATTATTTTTTACTGTAAAATTTATTTTACAGTGTTGTCTATTTTAAAATAATATTTAATTAATTTTTAATCACCTTTTCCATTTTCTTCTAACTGTTATATTAATTCTATTAATAATGAAAAATAATATAATGAATACTCGGGTATTGAATGTAACACCTGAGTATTAATACACTTCCCCACCCATAAGCCCTATATCCCTTGCATCCTATCCCTAAAGGAGGCTGTTACTGATTTATAAGACATTATTTAACTTTAATTGCATAATTACTTTTAAATACATTTCTACCAGTATGAATTAATACTCAGGTATTAAAATTAGTACCTTAGTATAAATACACTTCCACACCAATAACCCCTATATCCCTTGCAGCCCGTCCCTAAAGGAGGGTGTTACTGATTTTTTTAAATTATTTTAGTTTAACTGCATAATTAAATTTAAATTCATTTCTGCCATTATTCATTGATGCTCATGTATTAAAATGTATACCTGAGTATTAATACACTTCCCCACCCATAACCTCTATATCCCTTGCATCCCGTCCCTAAAGGAGGGTGTTACTAATTTCTAAAATATTATTTAAGTTTAATTGCATAATTAATTTAAAAAACTATACAACCACTGTAAATACTCCGGTATTGCATTTAATACCCGAGTATTAACACTCTTCCCCACCTATAACCCCAACACCCTAATTATTTAGGTAGATATATATATCAATCAAAAACCTTTAAAATATATATATATATATAAATTCACTGAAAAACCATAGGTTTTAGGGACAGTTATAGTTAGTTGGACATTTCACTCGTACAAAACCATAGAAATTCCCCCGTTATAGTTAGTTCAGCTAACTATAACTCGCGCCCGCAATGCACTGCTGATGACGTCACATATTACATCACTCATGACATGGTCAGTGACATCACTGATGACATCACTGATGACATCTCAAATGACAACACTGATGACATCATCCAGTGACTGTGTGTTTCTGTAAAGTTTAAATATGTTTAATATATATAGGGAAAGGCGTATTGAAGAATGAGTGTGTGTATAAGTGTCTGAATGGATGATTTAGTACGTGAGTGACTGACTCTACAAGTGAGTGATTAAACGTATCTTACTGAATGCATGGGTTAGTGACTAAACTGTATGAATGTCTGTATCCGTCTGTTTGTTGGTGTGTAAGTGGATGCATGGATTTGCGAATAGCTACATGAGTGTCTATATGGGTTATTGATTGGTTATCTGAGTATCTGTATGGCTGCCTGAGTGTTTGTGTAGGTGGGGTGTGTGTGACTCTGTACATAGATGTGTGAGTGGGTGATTCAGTGGGTGCATGATTTCAAGAGTGCATCTGTGATGGACTGCTTGGGTGGGTGAGTGTGTGTATGGGTGTGTTAGTGAGTGAATGTATATCTCAGTGGTACATGTGCGAGTAACTACATATGTAAAAGGCAGTATATATGTGTGTTAGAGTATTTAAATGGCTATAAGTGAGAGTGTGTGATTGTGAGAGTGGCTGTATGGATGCGTGTGTGCTTGTATCAGTTATTGTATAAGAGCGTAAGAATGTGCTAGTATTTGTATGAGTAAGTGAGCTGGTGTGTGTATAACTGTATAGGTGAGTAAATGGGTGTGTGATTAATTTTTTGCATGACTGACTAGGTGTGTGAGTACCTCTATGGATGAGTGGCGGTGTGTGAGTGTTTATATAGGTGTATGAGTGCATATGATAGTCCTGTACTGAGTGACTGTAAGTATGAGTGACTGTACGGGTGAGTGAGTGGATGTGTGTGTAGACCTAAGAATCAGTGAGTGGGTATGTAGTTTTTGGTGTTGGAGTGTCTATGGTTTTGAGAATGGCAGTCTGTAATTTAGAGTGGGTGTATCAAAAGTTATATTAGGGTGTGAGAAGATGCATGAAATTATCACATGGATGATGTCATCACTGATGTCATTTGAGATGTCATCAGTGATGTCACTGACCATGTCATGAGTGATGTAATATGTGACGTCATCAGCAGTGCATTGCGGAGGCGCGAGTTATAGTTAGCTGAACTAACTATAACGGGGAATTTCTATGGTTTTGTACGAGTGAAATGTCCAACTAACTATAACTGTCCCTAAAACCTATGGTTTTTTCAGTGAATTTCAAAGGTTTTTTAAATGCTAATTTCTAACTATAAAGTGTCTGAAACCTATGGTTTTTCAGTGAATTTCAAAGGTTTTTTAAATGCTAATTTCTAACTATAACGCGCCGGAAACCTATGATTTTTTAAGTGAATTTCAAAGGTTTTTTAAATGCTAGTTTCTAACTATGCCTACAGAGGTAGGACATGTGAAGAAAGAAGAAAAACGCACAGAAAGAAGCAAAAGATGTGCAGAAAGAACCAACAGAGGAGCAGAAAGAGGCCTTGTTGCAAAATCATCCTGTGCCCACAACTTTTTCAGACGGGTACTGGTGGTAACTGACTCTGACAAACCAGAGCCAGTGCTATGCTAAAAGACACTTAGAATACAGTGAAAACACCTACATACACTAGGGAACACTATGCGTTGGGGTACCCCTGTGATTAGCATGACCTCCTCTGCAAGTCCCTAGTACATAATAGGGCAGGGGATTAAAACTACCTCTTAAAACGCGCTACAGGGCGCGTTTGCACAGTGGTGAAGGGAGGGGGGCCTGAGGTGACGTGTGCAAACGCGCTCCGTGGCGCGTTTTAGCTGCGAGATTAGTCCCTTGAATCCTGAGGGTCCCTGGGGCCCAACTAGCCCCCAGGTACCTACAGTTAGGACCATAGAGCTGAGTTGCAGAGAGGCGTTCCGAGGCCACGCACCTTTTTCACCTCTCTGCAACGCAACTCTGTTGTGCTTACTGAAGGTACCTGGTGGGCTAGTTGGCCCCCAGGGTCCCTCAGGATTCAAAGGGAATTAATTCCCCAACTTAAAACGCACCACAGGGCGTGTTTGCGCACATGTCACCTGAGGCCCCGCCCCTCCCTTCACCACTGTGCAAACGCGCCCGTGGCGCGTTTTAAGTTGGGGGATTAGGTCACCTTGAATCCTGAGGGTCCCTGGGGCCCAACTAGCCCACCAGGTACTTCCAGTAAGCACCACAGGCCTGCGTTGCAACGCCTGTAACAAATTGTGCAGTTGTGTCTAGGTAGTGAAGAGGGTCGTGCTGGGGGTAGTGATTTAGGGTTTAGGGTAGTGCAGTGGTGTTTGGGTAGTGTAGGGGGTACTGCTGGGGGTAGTGTTTTAGGGTTTAGGGTAGTGCAGTGGTGTTTGGGTAGTGTAGGGGTTCGTGCTGGGGGTAGTGTTATTAGGGTTTAGGGTAGTGCAGTGGTGTTTGTGTAGTGTAGGGGGTAGTGTTTTAGGGTTTAGGGTAGTGCAGTGGTGTTTGTGTAGTGTAGGAGGTCGTGATGTTTAGGGTTTAGGGTAGTGCAGTGGTCTTTGGGCAGTGTAGGGAGTCGTGCTGGGGGCAGTGTTTTAGGGTTTAGGGTAGTGCAGTGGTCTTTGGGCAGTGTAGGGGTCGTGCTGGGGGTAGTGTTTTAGGGATTAGGGTAGTGCATTGGTGTTTCGGGTAGTGTAGGGGGTCGTGCTGGGGGAAGTGTTTTAGGGTTTAGGGCAGTGCAGTGGTGTTTGGGCAGTGTAGGGGGTCGTGCTGGGGGAGTGTTTTAGGGTTTAGGGCAGTGCAGTGGTGTTCGGGTAGTGTAGGGGGTTGTGCTGGGGGAGTGTTTGAGGGTTTAGGGCAGTGCAGTCATGTTCGGGCAGTGTAGGGGGTGGTGCTGGGGGTAGTGTTTCAGGGTTTAGGGTAGTGCAGTGGTGTTCGGGCAGTGTAGGGGGTCGTGCTGGGGGTAGTGTTCTAGGGTTTCGGGCAGTGCAGTGGTGTTCGGGCAGTGTAGGGGGTCGTGCTGGGGGTGGTGTTTTAGGGTTTAGGGCAGTTCAGTGGTGTTCGGGCAGTGTAGGGGGTCGTGCTGGGGGTGGTGTTTCAGGGTTTAGGGCAGTGCAGTGGTGTTCGGGCAGTATAGGGGGTCGTGCAGGGGTGGTGTTTAAGGGTTTAGGGCAGTGCAGTGGTGTTCGGGCAGTGTAGGGGTCATGCTGGGGCTGGTGTTTCAGGGTTTAGGGCAGTGCAGTGGTGTTCGGGCAGTGTAGGGGGTCGTGCTGGGGCTGGTGTTTCAGGGTTTAGGGCAGTGCAGTGGTGTTCGGGCAGTGTAGGGGTTGTGCTGGGGCTGGTGTTTCAGGGTTTAGGGCAGTGCAGTGGTGTTCGGGCAGTGTAGGTGGTCGTGCTGGGGCTGGTGTTTCAGGGTTTAGGGCAGTGCAGTGGTGTTCGGGCAGTGTAGGGGGTCATGCTGGGGCTGGTGTTTCAGGGTTTAGGGCAGTGCAGTGGTGTTCGGGCAGTGTAGGGGGTCTTGCTGGGGCTGGTGTTTCAGAGTCTAGGGCAGTGCAGTGGTGTTCGGGCAGTGTAGGGGGTCTTGCTGGGGCTGGTGTTTCAGGGTTTAGGGCAGTGCAGTGGTGTTCGGGCAGTGTAGGGGGTCATGCTGGGGGTGGTGTTTCAGGGTTTAGGGCAGTGCAGTGGTGTTCAGGCAGTGTAGGGGGTCGTGCTGGGGCTGGTGTTTCAGGGTTTAGGGCAGAGCAGTGGTGTTCGGGCAGTGTAGGGGGTTGTGCTGGGCGTGGTGTTTCAGGGTTTAGGGCAGTGCAGTGGTGTTCGGGCAGTGTAGGGGGTCTTGCTGGGGGTTGTGTTTTAGGGTTTAGGGCAGTGGTGTTCAGGCAGTGTAGGGGTCCTGCTGGGGGTGATGTTTCAGGGTTTAGGGCAGTGCAGTGGTGTTCGGGCAGTGTAGGGGTCGTGCTGGGGGTGGTGTTTCAGGGTTTAGGGCAGTGCAGTGGTGTTCGGGCAGTGTAGGGGTCGTGCAGGGGGTGGTGTTTCAGGGTTTAGGGCAGTGCAGTGGTGTTCGGGCAGTGTAGGGGGTCGTGCTGGGGGTGGTGTTTCAGGGTTTAGGGCAGTGCAGTGGTGTTCGGGCAGTGTAGGGTGTCGTGTCTGAGGGGTGGTGTTTCAGGGTTTAGGGCAGTGCAGTGGTGTTTGGGCAGTGTAGGGGGTCGTGCAGGGGGTGGTGTTTCAGGGTTTAGGGCAGTGCAGTGGTGTTTGGGCAGTGTAGGGGGTCGTGCAGGGGGTGGTGTTTCAGGGTTTAGGGCAGTGCAGTGGTGTTCGGCCAGTGTAGGTGGTCTTGCTGGGGGTGGTGTTTCAGGGTTTAGTGCAGTGGTGTTCGGGCAGTGTAGGGGGTCTTGCTGGGGGTGGTATTTCAGGGTTTAGGGCAGTGCAGTGGTGTTCGGACAGTGTAGGGCGTCTTGATGGGGGTGGTGTTTCAGGGTTTAGGGCAGCGGTGTTCGGGCATTGTAGGGGTTCTTGCTGGGGGTGATGTTTCAGGGTTTAGGGCAGTGCAGTGGTGTTCGGGCAGTGTAGGGGGTCTTGCTGGGGGTAGTGTTTCAGGGTTTAGGGCAGTGCAGTGGTGTTTGTGCAGTGTAGGGGGTAGTGCTGGGGATGGTGTTTCAGGGTTAGGGCAGTGCAGTAGTGTTCGGGCAGTGTAGGGGGTCGTGCAGGGGGTGGTGTCTCAGGGTTTAGGGCAGTGCAGTGGTGTTCGGGCAGTGTAGGGGGTCGTGCTGGGGGTGGTGTTTCAGGGTTTAGGGCAGTGCAGTGGTGTTCGGGCAGTGTAGGGGGTCGTGCACGGGGTGGTGTTTCAGGGTTTAGGGCAGTGCAGTGGTGTTCGGGCAGTGTAGGGGGTCGTGCTGGGGCTGGTGTTTCAGGGTTTAGGGCAGTGCAGTGGTGTTCAGGCAGTGTAGGGGGTCGTGCTGGGGCTGGTGTTTCACGGTTTAGGGCAGTGCAGTGGTGTTCGGGCAGTGTAGGGGTCGTGCTGGGGCTGGTGTTTCAGGGTTCAGGGCAGTGCAGTGGTGTTCGGGCAGTGTAGGCGGTCGTGCTGGGGCTGGTGTTTCAGGGTTTAGGGCAGTGCAGTGGTGTTCGGGCAGTGTAGGGGTCGTGCTGGGGCTGGTGTTTCAGGGTTTAGGGCAGTGCAATGGTGCTCGGGCAGTGTAGGGGGTCGTGCTGGGGGTGGTGTTTCAGGGTTTAGGGCAGTGCAGTGGTGTTCGGGCAGTGTAGGGGTCATGCTGGGGCTGGTGTTTCAGGGTTTAGGGCAGTGCAGTGGTGTTCGGGCAGTGTAGGGGGTCGTGCTGGGGCTGGTGTTTCAGGGTTTAGGGCAGTGCAGTGGTGTTCAGGCAGTGTAGGGGGTCGTGCTGGGGATGGTGTTTCAGGGTTTAGGAGTGCAGTGGTGTTCGGGCAGTGTAGGGGGTCTTGCTGGGGGTGATGTATCAGGGTTTAGGGCAGTGCAGTGGTGTTCGGGCAGTGTAGGGGTCTTGCTGGGGTAGTGTTTTAGGATTTAGGTTAGTGCAGTGGTGTTTGGGTAGTGTAGGGGTCGTGCTGGGGGTAGTGTTTTAGAGTTTAGGGTAGTGCAGTGGTGTTTGTGTAGTGTAGGGGGTCTTGCTGGGGGTAGTGTTTTAGGGTTTAGGGTAGTGCAGTGGTGCTTGTGTAGTGTAGGGGGTCATGCTGGGGTAGTGTTTTAGGGTTTAGGGTAGTGCAGTGGTGTTTGTGTAGTGTAGGGGGTCATGTTTTAGGGTAGTGCAGTGGTGTTTGGGTAGTGTAGGGGTCGTGCTCGGGGTAGTGTTTTAGGGTTTAGGGTAGTGCAGTGGTGTTTGTGTAGTGTAGGGGGTCATGCTGGGGGTAGTGTTTTAGGGTTTAGGATAGTGCAGTGGTGCTTGTGTAGTGTAGGGGGTCATGCTGGGGGTAGTGTTTTAGGGTTTAGGGTAGTGCAGTGGTGTTTTTGTAGTGTAGGGGGTCATGTTTTAAGATGCAACGCTCCAATACCTGACCAGTCTGCACTACATAAAACTGCAAAAAACTAAAAATAAAAGTGTTTTGCACACTTTTGTCATTGGGCTATATGTGGGCTACATCTGGGTAATATTTGTGCTACATTTGGGCTCTTTTTCACTGGTGGCCATCTTGGAAGACTTCTTTGTTATGAAGTTTCCTAATTTCCTCATTTACTGCAGTCTCCTCAGTAGGAAATGCTTTCAGTTTTTTACTTTGATTCCATCAAGAAGGCATTCAGATGTGTCTCACATTTGCCATAAATTCAGAATGTTAGCACTCTAGTTGCTCATTAGATCACTGTAGTAAAGCTACTGCTCACCAGGGAGTTAACTGGAAGTCTGCTGCTGGTATTGAAAGTGATTGTTTCAGTCTGCATGTCAGAATTTTCTAATGAAATAGAAGAGGATTTGAGATCTCACTTAAAACATGCCCTCATTTTTCTTTCTGCAGCACTAACCATAATTTCTATTTCAAAAAGAACCCCTCATTTTGTTCCTTTTTAAATTAAATGTTTTAAGTGTTACCGGTTTATTCCAATCAAGATGGCTTCAGGTGTGCCATACTTTTGTCATAAGTAAGGCTGTTAGCGCTCTAGTTGTTCTTTAGAACACTCTGGGAAGCTGCAGTAGAACACAAAGGCATCAACTGGCAGGCTGCTCCTGTTGAAATATAACAGGAAGATATTTGAGATCACACTTGAAACATGTCCTCATTTTTCTTTCTACAGCACTAACCATAATTTCTATGACAAAATGAACCCCATCATTTTGTTCCTTTTTAAATTAAATGTTTTAAGTGTTACCAGTTTATTCCAATCAAGATGGCTTCAGGTGTGCCATACTTTTGTCATAAGTAAGGCTGTTAGCACTCTAGTTGTTCTTTAGAACACTCTGGGAAGCTGCAGTAGAACACAAAGGAATCAACTGACAGTCTCTGCCCTTGTTGGATGTACATGTTTTACTGAGAATGTCAGACTTCATTCTCACATGACTGAGAAAGATAATGTGAATTTACAGAAAATATGCTCTCATTTTAGCTTCTGGAGCACCTTCCAAAACTCTATGGGACAAGCATGTGAAAATAGTTTTCTCTCAAACATGATTCATGATATCCCAGCAGAAGGTTTTTCACAGGGTAAAATCACCTTAGAACACACCACAATTCCTGAAATTAGTATGGTACCATCAACAAATGAATTCTAATGTAACTAAAGTCTGTTATCACCCTTTATAGTTCTCCTTTTGGTAACCCTCAAAATCTTTGATTCACTACAATGCATTTCAATGGGGTACTATCATGTATATTGGTCTCAAGATGGCTGCCAGCAATTCCAGGATGAAGTGCTGACAGCCAATCAGATCTCACAATGACATGTGTGGTTAGGCTCCGCCCAGATATATATGTGATTTTACTTGTGATTTTCTCAGGAACTACTGAACGGATTTACACCATTTAAGCAAAAGGCACGAGTCTGAACCAAGGGCTAACTCTTTGCCAAATTTGGTGTCATTCCGTTCAGCAGTTCGGGCTGTAGCTGCGACTAAAGGTTCCTATGGAAAAATGAATGGGGAAAACACGTTTTGGGACCCCCTTTATTCTCGGCCCCCGCTTGACGAATCACCCCGAGACTTTCAGGATAGGAGCGGACCGGAGCGCCCCAACAAGTTGGAAACTTTCGCGAAGATTCGTCAACCGGCGCCAACGTTATTTCAAATAGAATGTTGCGGATTTCCTATGGAAAATAGGTCCTAACTATAACTATCTACTGGCGACCGCCGGTAGATAATATATATATATATATATATATATATATATATATATATATATATACATATGGATATATACATACATATATATATGTGTGTGTATATTTATATATATATATATACATATGGATATATACATACATATATATATGTGTGTGTATATATATATATATATATATATATATATATATACACCCCAAAAACCTTTTAAAACAACATTTAGAAAGCAAACATATATATATACTTTCCAAAATGCGTGGTTCAGGAATGCGTGGTTCAGGCAAATGCATTGTAAAGGCATGCGTGGTAAAAACATGCATTGTTTAGACTTACCCGTGGTTCAGACTGCGTGGTAAAGGCCGTTTCCCACTTTGCCACCTGATTCGGCTGTACTATTATCACTATTCACCCAAGTCTCTCATTTAAACAAATTTACTTCAGTGGATCTCTAATAAATAGTACTTGAAAAAAGTTCAACTGGAAGGGAAACTAAGCTAAACTGATAAAATACTTTGTGGGATGCCTATAAGTTTCACTCATGACAACTAATAAAGAGGAAACTTGCTTAGCCTCATTCATTTGATCTTTATTTCAGCTCAAACGGCCATAAAAGAACACAATACATAAAAACATTTCAACAGTAAAAGATCAATCATAATTTACAATTCATGTGCAAATCCAAGCCAGTGCATGCAATTAAAAGAAGTCAAATAATAAAATCTTGTCTAATAAAACGAGTTAAAATAAAGATATAAAAGAAGTTAAAATCTTGCAGCAGGAAACAAAAACAATGCTTCAAGTGGACAACTTCTGTTTGAGCCTCCACACAAACATCAGAAACCTTGAGACAGTGAAGAAGACACATTCTCTAGTGTGTTCCTAACTCCCAGATTGTGACAAACTGGTAAAATCCACTTCTTCCTATAGCTCTGATAGATTGGGCAGAAGAGTACAACATGCACTGCCATTTCTACCAGCCGGGGACAGAAGGGGGAAGTTCTCATGGGGTCAGGTTTCCCATGACTGCATGCTGCTGTAAAGGAGTGGATGGGCAGAATTCATATGCGAAATCTAATGTATAATGACCTCGCAAAGCGGGGTTCGACCTCATGCAAAAATAGTTCCTAGCTGTACTCATCTTTAAACTCCAGGAACGAAGCAGCAAGGGAACCCAGCCTAGGTGGTCTTAAGATGAGATGGTCAGTATAATGCCAAAAGGCACCTCTTAATTCCTGCTTCGCCACTGATATTGCATCTACTGGTGAAGACCAGAGATTCTTAAGCCCAATCTGCCTCAACCAATCCCTAACCATCCTCAGCCAAGGGATCTTACTAGCCCCAGTCTGCCCATCACCTATTCTAAGGCCCTATGGAAGGGTATAAGCTCAGGGGCTGTCCCTAACCTCTGCCAATACAACAGTGGCTTCAAACCCAGTACAGCCTTAACACACCTTAGGCCATGATCTATCCATAGAGGGCACAGTGTAGTGCTAGCTGGAAGGTTGCATAGTCTCCTCATAAATCTATTTTCTACTACCGCAAGGGCCCTAGTATCTAAGTGACCTCACAGTTCTCCCTTATACAAAGAGGCCCCTGGGGCCTGGCACTTATAAATCTCAAGGGCAGGGGAGATCGGGCGAAAAGAAGAACTACGCTGGGCACTCAAAATACCTCCACAATAGTGCTCAAGCTTGAGCCTGCGTGTCTGGACATGAGGCGGCCAGTCAAAATGTTCAGTGAGGGTAACCCTCAAGTAATCAAACACCCGAACATGCTCCAAGCTTTCTCCATTTAGGGTAGGATTAGGGCGAGAACTTGGGCAGGGGTTAAATACCTTCTACTTGGTCTTGCTGAGGGTAATCTCCCATCCCCGCTGCATGCAGAAGACCCCATAACAACTTAAACAAGTCGCCAGGCACTTTATCCAGCCCTGGTGCTTGGTTGGGTGTAATCGATTCCAGGGCTTTAGAAACCTCTAGTCTAGATATATGAGGTGCCTGTTGTAGTGCTGAGTTGATATGGGACTCAACAAAGTCATGACAAAAAGTTCACTGCCCAACCGCATTGTTCTTTCACCACTAAACTTAACTTGAGATAGTTCCTCAGAGGGGGTTTCGATGAAGGCTACAAGGGAGGGTTACTATTCTCCACCCAAACTTAGACCCCGCGCTCCACCTACCATGTGTACCGTGGGCGATTCCTGGGCTACATCTCCAGAATACAGTGGGGAAAAGTGCTCAACCCATGCAACCACAGCAATATTACTATCAAGCGGAGCATGAACTCCTGAGTCGGCATCGGTGACTATTTTCCAGAAGGGACAATGAGCTTTACATTTAGTGTCATCCAACATGGGTGGCCCATTTAGTGCACTCTCAATCTCTTTTTGCTTTCAAAATGGTGGCTTAGCTAAATCTGTGCAGTTTAAAAAGGTTTGACAGGAGGGCGTGTCTAAAATGTTGAATGAGTGAGAGCCCTTCCTATCGCTCTGCACCCAGCCCACCAGTGAAGCTTTCTCCAGCTGTCATTCCAGCAAGAATAGGGCCCAAAGTGCAGGATCAGAGAGTGGGAGACACAGTGAGCCACTCGGCAGGCACTTTGGCCTGCTGCTGCAGACAGAAATGGTGTACTGAGAAGTGTCTGAGCCCGCGCTGATTGAAGATGGCAGCCGCAGCCTAAAGAGGCGGACTTAACCACATAGCGGTTGAGCCCACGGCATGGAGAGGACCTGACCACGACACAGACGCGGTCCTTGGCTGATGTCGGAGGACAACTGTTGGAAGCAGAAGACCAGGGGACTCGCCACAGACAATCAAGGAGGTGAGTAGCTGGGCCGCCAAGGACACCTGCCTTGTACAGAGGGATGCACCCCATATTGAAGGGTCGTGCTGCAAAACCAGCAGAAGGTAGTGAGGTTGGGGATGACGGAAGGCCCTAGCTGTCGATGAGTGGAGGAGTGGAGGAGTAGGCACCTGGCCAGACACAGCCCCCCACGGAGAACCACAGCACATGGGCTCATAATTACTGGCCCAGGCCTCACCCGCACTGAGCTTCACATATTCCACCTGAGGTGGAGGCTGAATGGTGTGGGCAGACACCGCCCATGCTAGGTGCCCTTGCCATACTGCAGATCTCTACATGTGGAGCGGCAAGCCCCAGAAGAACTCCCACCTTTCACCAGATGGTAACCACAGGTCCACCACTGCATACGTTGCTCTACTTCACTCCTACAGTTCACCAGGCGATCAGTAACACCACCCTCAACATGGCCTCACACAAAAACAAATAGGACCCTACCTTAAAGGAGATGTTACACAATGCGGCGACCAAGAAAGCGGACACCTCTCATGTCTGTACAGATGACAGAGGGGAGACTGGGGTCCTCTCCATACACGCCCCCTTCAACCCATGGCTGAGGTGCCTCTGACCTGTACTTTCAGGGAGAAACTGTTCAGCAAAATCCGAGGGGTCAGAGGGTCTCCGCATTAGAGAATACCAGAGATGCGCAGGAAGAAGTACTAGGATCCTCTCAAAACTAAGTGTTAGAGCTCCGTAACCAAAATGCTGAGCTACAGAGCCACCTTGAAGATCTCGAGAATAGGTTCCAGTAGATCAAACTTTAGAATTAGGGGGTACTACGTGACACTGAAAAGGGTAACATGGTGGACTTTGTCAAATGTCTCTTCTATTACATACTACCTGGTTTTGCCCTGGACACCATACGACTTGATGGAACACTTCGAGTGGGTGGCCCTGCTGGCTCCTGCAACCTCCATGCTGATATATTCACATGTATCTACTATTTCAAGCAAAAATAGGCAATCACAATGGCAGCACACCTAATCACCTCAATCACGTTTAAAGGTGCAACACTCCATCTGTATCAAGACCTGTCCCCAATTGCCTTGCAGAGGCAGAAGCGACTCTGGCTGGTGCCCACCTACCTCAAAGAGAAAGGCATACAATATCGCTAGGGACATCCATTTGGCTTGATCTTCACCGTGAATGAGACGCTGCACACCATAATCACTTTAGAGGAAGCATTAATCTACTGTTCACAAGAGGCATCCCTGCAACTCTGTGCCGATCCAGAAAGGATAGACTGTGATGCAAGTAGGGGTGCAGGTCGACGATTTCACTCACGATTGGATACCCTCCCTGGAAATAAAAGTAGGAATTGTGTGATGTGGCCACTGGGGGTCCCTTTCCTGAGGGACTGTAGATGAGACATTAGGAGGTTGCCATACATATAAGGGTGGACTGTGTCAGAGCGGGGGTTGGACACCCTTTTCTTGGATACACATATGGACACTATGAAGTGGACTTCTGGCTCACACCTAATTGTTGGGACCTCAAAGATTGGGGGAGTGTAGTTCTTTTTTGATTGCTACTCTGATTTAGAAGCGCACCATGCCCTGACATATTACACACATGTGACACCACACCTTTCTGGGACATGTCACTATTCGTCAGGCCCCGTTGGTGACTACAGGAAATAATCTACAGAACACATGACAGAAATCCTAGGCTTTAATGTAAGGGGGCCTTAAAGCACCTGCTAAACGGTTGGCCCGCCTCAACATGATGAAAGAATCTGATTATTATATGTGTATATTTCAGGAGATCAGATCAGTTAGGCGTGACCGGACCGGTCTTCAATCACAGTGGTTTTCCAGACAGTTTTTCTCTTCCCTCAACAAGAAAAAAGAAGGGGTGGCAAATTATTTGCCAACAAATTTAAGGGAAAGATACTTGACAGACATGCAGACATTCCTAGGAGGTTCCTGGTGATTGGCATCTCCCTGGGCAACCACTGACTCCCTTTGGGCACCATTTATGCACCTAATGGCAGCAAAGAGGCATTTATCAGGAAGGCTTTTTAGCAAGTTTTGACATCACCAGACCCGAAGGTGCTGATGGATGGGGACCTTAGCATAGTGATGGACTCAGCACTTGATCGCTCACTCCAACAAACTAGACAGACAGGTGCACTCTGTAATCGGGGCTTGGAGTGGATGGGGGAGGTAGCTATTTGGAGGAGATTGAACACCACAAATCAAGATTACACCTTTTTTTTCCCACGTGTATACGGACAAAGGAGAATATGCTCTCCTATGCGAGAAGCAGTGTTTACTATGATGTCTTTAAATATTTAAGGTCAGTATACGTATGTAAACATACAAACACATATATATGTATATATATATCCACCTCAAGCACCAGGGAAACTGGTAAACATAATGCACACTCAGAACCGCATAATCGTCGTGTTTATTCCACCAAAATCAGCTCAGCAACGCGTTTTAGCTCCACAGCCTTGCATTGCACCAAAAAACACCAAAACATTCGTGCCATAGACATGAAAAGAGGGCTGATGCTCGAGTCCGCATATGCTAGTCATCCTAAAGCGGTTATTCATTACATAGTGATATTAAAACATTACACACATAGTTCCATAGGAAATAAACAAAATTATCTATATAGGCACTGAATACAAGGCATTATTAACCCGTTGCGTGCGTCTGTCGGCCAACGGCCGTCACGAGCACTACCTCTGTAGTGCTGCGAACGTCCGTTGGCCGACGCGGCCCCGCCCACTCCGCTAAACCGCCGCACCACGGCGGAATTGCCGCCGCGGTTAAGCGGTTAATAACTCATAGTATACATTTAGTTTCACAATAGAAATAAATATGAATTGTAATTAAAAAGCAATCATGCCGTAGTGGGCTACATATAGTGGCTATTAGCATAATACATCCGTTGGACAAATAAAAAAATTTAAAAATCGAGCAGTCCCAGTGCCCATATTTATTTCTATTGTGCCCACCGGCACCCATCCCCATCATGCGTTGTATGGGGTTTGGCACAGGGCCAAGCCCTAGGCCAGGCCCTGAACCCTACACCCACTGGAACCCACCCCCGCGCAGAACATAGCTAACTATGTGATGCAACAATATATAGGGTGTCAATTAAATAAAGGCAGACCTAAAGAAAGGCAAACCTACTGACTTTGTCAAAGAGTCAGAAGACCAAAATATAAAAAGCTGGCCTATAGGCTTTATCAAGGGGTCAGCACATCAATGTATATAAAGCAGACCTACTGTCTTTGCCAAAAAGTCAACAAGAACTATAATCAAATATATATTTCATAAATGTACACATTGCAGTGTTTAATAAAAGAAAGCAATTGTCATAAAATATTTTCAATAAAACATTTTTTTAAATATTTTTCAGACCACAAAGTGCAGCCATAGAACCAGCCACAAGAGGTCCCTGCACTCCAGCTGAAGAGCATTTAGCTTCAGCTCAGAGTACTTTAAAAAAAAAAATTATTAAGCTCTACTGAGGCCATGGCATTCAATAACCCATTTTTTAAACATTTCTGCTGGGTGGCTCCTGTGCTCCCTGCAACCGACGACAACATTAATAAAATTGTTGGCAGTGCCCTTTTCCCTTCTAGAGGCACCACAGTAAGCAAAAAAATGTAAAAGCCCTCGCAGGGCATTATGGGGCGCGCCTTACTGGCTGCTGCCGCTCATTTATGATTCTGTTTTTAAAAATGTATGGGTGTCCTGGTGCCAACCCAGGGCACGCACAACATATTCCAATTTTGGGGGCTGCCAGGGGAGTGCCAGGGCCCGCAGCCCCTTATGGGTCCCCGGCCAACACCCTGGCAGGAGTTAATCATTTTATTATAACCCTGAGTGCTCAGGTGCCCACCCAAGGCACCCACACTTTTCTTTTAACATTGGAGGCTGCTAGGGGTGGCCCAATGCCCCCCTTTTGTCTAAGCCCTTACTTGACAGATCACCACACAACTTACCAGGAAGAAGCTAAAGTAAATGAACTTTTCTTTTCTAAACTTTTGTGAAAATTAGTCAACTGGTGCCAAAGTTATTAGCAAACAAAAAGCACTATAACTACCTAGTAGGGCCTGCCACTGGGTAATATATATATAATATTATAAATAGGTTAAAAGGATGTTATAGTTAGGTGAAAATGTCAGCTAAAACATACCATTTTAAATGACACACAGCACTGAATTTCTCCTGTTACAGTTACCCCAAATATAACTCATGCCCTAAATTAACTATAACTTGTGTCCCCGCCATGCTCAGTTTTGTCATCAATGAGGTATTTACAGATGTTGCAGTGATGTTATCAATGATGTCATAGTAATATGTGAGATCATAAGCAGTGCATGGCAAGGGCACAAGTTATTGTTAATTTAGGGCACGCGTTATAGTTACTTGAGATAACTATAAGTGGTGAATTTCAGTGTTTTTTCCCGTGTACCGCGGTATGTTTTACCTGAGGTTTTCACCCAACCATAAAATCCTTTTAACCCTTGGTTTTTTTGAGTGAATTTCTAAGGTTTTTTGTAAATGCAATAGTAACATATTACTAATCCTAATTCTAACATGGCTTTAACCTTTTTTTTCAGTGAATTTCTGTTTTTTTTTTTAAACAAAGTAAGATGTCCATCGCCGTGCATGGCGTGGGGTTGGGCACACGGCCTGGTCTGGGGCCAAGTCCTGCGCCCAACCTCCTGTTAGTGCCTAACCCTCCACTGAGCACAGCCTTTAACATTTCGCTGTGCACCCCACCCCCTGCATGCGCCCTGTCTCGCACAGCTCACGGCCTTCTGCTGTGTGCAGCATACTGTTGGACGCAGTCAGGCAGACTTACTGACTTTGTTAAAGGGTCACAACACCAACATATAAAAATTGGGCCTATTGGCTTTATCAAGGAGTGAGGTATCAACATAAATAAAGAGGTCTATCATCTTTGTCCAAAAATCAAAAATAACTTTAAGCAAATGTATATTTCACTAATTCACACAATGCAATGTTTAATTAAAGTGATTGTTGTAAAAATGTTTAATAAAGTTTTATTTTAAAAAACAATACGTCTCTTAATCTTTCTTTTAACATTTTTCAGCCCACAAAATGAAATCAAAGAAACAACCACAAGAGAACCTTGCGATCCAGCTAAAGAGCACAGAGCTCCAGGGTGGAGTGCTTTAGAAAAATACAGTAAATTCTCGTGGGGTCATGGATTTAATGACCCAGGAGACATACAGTTTTTTTTCATGTTGCTAGGGGGCTGCTGCACTTCTTGCAAAGTTCTGTTCCCTGCCCGGGAGAGTACAGTATGCCCACACTCTCCAGTCAGGGAGCCACAGTGCCCCAGGGGTGGGCTCCCCAGTACAAAGCAGAGTATATGGGCCCAGGGTCGATCTCAGCTGAAGGTTGGGAGCCGGGCACCTCCCACCCCTCTGTTTGAAAACTGCCACAGTGGGATGGGGTCCCAGGGGCATCATCGAGGCTTAGCAAAGGGGGGTCATGAGCCCCCATCTCCTTCTAAAAAATAAGTCCCTGGGGGATGGGGTCTCCAGGGCCTGAAGATGCTCATGGGGTTGTGAACCCCCATAAGCCCCTCCTTTTATTATTTCTTTTGACCCTGAGGCCTCAAGAAGGCTCAGGGGATCCACATGCCCCATCTTCTATAAATCCCTTTGTGCTGTCCCCCCAAGCTCTGACCCACCCTGGGGGGTTTATATTTTAAAAGCGTGGTAGCCTGCTCTTTTTTTAAATTTAACTTTTTACATTTAGCCACTGATTTGTAGATCTTCTGTGAATTTGTGGCAACATTTCTTTAAAATATGTGTCTTTGGCCCAAGGGGGGTGCCTCACCACTGTACCATGCAGTGTGTTCAGGCAAATCATGTAATTTGAGATGTCATAAGTGTGGTTATTAATGCAGTGATTTCACATGCTCTAACTTCTGCAATATGCAAGGGTATAGGTAGTGCATTGAAAAGGGGTGAGTTATAGTTAATACAGTGTGGCGAAGTGAGGTGAGAAGACTGTGTACAGAGGTGTGCGAGTTATCTGAACTTTAAGGTGGTGCGTAACTATAAATGACAGTTATAAGTATGACATATAACTTTGCAAGTGATGCATAAATGATAAATTAAAGATTAACTATAACTGTAGAATTTCTAATGTTTGTATAGTTTATGTTGGGTTTGTATACAAAACATAAAGAAAGTTTTCCTAATTATAACTAATCTTTAACCTTTGTTTTTTTGTGTGGATTTCAGTGGTTTTTCTAATGTTAGTAACAAATGTGTGTAGTATAGTTTAGTGGTGTGGAGTGAAGTCTTATTAAGTAGAGTGTGGCAGACTATAATGGAGGATAGTGATGTAAAGTGTACTGTGGTTCAGCATATTTTGGTATACTGGGGAGGAATAAAGTGGATTTAGGTATTTTCTCAAGCATCTTATCTATTTGAGGGCCAAAGAGATACTGACCATCAAAAGGGACATTCAGTAGGCGCTGCTGCACTTCCGGCTTAAAGCTTGAAACATGCAGCCAGGCATGGCATCGCAGCAGAATACTAGAATTAATGCCTCGAGCTGCTGTATCAGTGGCATCCAGAGCACAGCAGATGTTAGTTGTTAGACCTGTCAGCCTTAGGGTGGTCTTCCTCCAAACGGTTTGCCTGCTTCCCTCCAATGATGCTGATCTTGTTTTTGTTGGCATTAGGTCTCTGTGCACTTAGCCACTGCTGACCAGTGCTAAAGTGCTTGTGCTCTCTCCCCTAAACATGGTTTGATTGGATTATCCACAATTGGCATATTTAATGTACCTATAAGTCCCGGTAAAGGGCACTACCTGTGCCTAGGCCCTGTAAATTAAATGCTACTAGTGGGACTGCACCACTGATTGTGCCACTCACTTAAGTAGCCCCTTAAACATGTCGATGTGGCATTTACGACCCTTGCCAAGCCTTAAAACTCCCCTTTATTACATATAAGTCACCCCTAAGGTAGGCCTTAGGTAGCCCATAGGGCAGGTGCTGTGTAATTAAAAAGGTATGACATGTACTTTTATGTTTTGCATTTCCTGGTAGTGAAAAACTCCTAAATTCATTTTTCACTACTGTGAGAGCTACCCCTCCCATAGTGTAATATTAGGAATTCCTTACTACACTTAATACAATTCCCAATTGGAAGGAGATAGAGCAGTCATGTTCAGTCCCTATGGAATTGTAATGATAAATCATCTTTAGTGGTAAAGTCGAATTTATCATTATAATTTTTTAAATGCCACTTTTAGAAAGATGGCATTTTTCTGCTCTTAGCCCTGTTTGCCTGCAGCCTGTCTCCAATACACGTCTAGGATGCATTGTCTCTAGCTAGCCACATACAAAGGGAGCTTAAGTGTGACTTGATGTACCATCTATATCCTGATGGGCCATCCTGAGCAGGAGGGAGGGAGGAGCTGAACACAGCCTCACACTTACACCTGAATAGCCTGTGTCCTGTCTCCACACAAAGGGCTACTTAACCCCCTGTAGTGAGCCTGGAGCCAGGGCAGGAAGGGAGGACCTCTGAGTACTTCAAAGCCCTTCTTTGAAGTCTCCCCCACTTCAAAGGCACAACTGGGTATAAGAACTGGACTTCTGTCCCTACCACTTCAGTACACATCTGAACCTGTGGATACTCTGCCAGGAAGAAGGATTGCTGTGCTACTAAAGAACTGCTGCTCTGGAAAAACTGCTTTCTTGCTGTGCTGACCTGTTACAGGCTGCCCTCCTTCCCTGGGTGAGAAAGACTGGACTCACGTCACTTGAACCCAGAGCCAGAGTGACTCCAAGGGCTTGCTGGCTTGCCTCCCGAATGAAGTCTAAGGGGCATAAAAGACTTCCATCTCACCCGCTTCAGCACCTGGGCTCTGCCATCTGTGAGGCTGCCCAGCCAAATAGTGCCAACCCAGTCCTGGACCCTTGAAACTGGGTTTGATGTGCTGCTCCAGCAGAATCCACGCAACGCAATCGACACAAGGACTCGGAACTAGCTCATCTCCTCCACTGCAGACGCATTGCTGCCATTGCGAGGATCAACGCCAATGCATCGCTGACTGCATGGCGCATCGACTCCATTCTTGATGCATCATCGCCGTTGCGTGGCTCAGAACTGACGCATTGTCATTGTGGACCGACAACAAGGCATCACCTCGCCTGCACCCCGCATCTCATCTTTGATGACAACGCAACCAAGGTACTTTGCAGCGGGCCAAGGCTGGTGCCTCTATACAACTTGCACTCCATCGCAGTTGGCCTGAACTTTTGGATTTGATCCGGTCTGTTGCGACCCGATAGACCCGATTGGCGCTTTATGCTTTTAACCACTACATTTCATTTTATTCTTTAAAAATGAATAACTTTGTTTCTACTAATTGGACTTTTGTTGATTTGGTCATGTTTTGTTCATAAAATTAAGCTCTATTTTGCTAATCAGGTGTGGCACCTTTTTGTGTGGTGTTTTCACTGTTTTACTGCTTGAAATGTTGCACAAATACTTTACACATTGCCTCTTAAGTTAAGACTGACTACTCTCTGTCAAACTACCAGGGGGTGGGCACACGTTAATTTAGGGTGTATTTGTGACTTACCCTGACTAGGATTGTGGTTTCTGCTTGGACAGGGTGCATACTTCTGCCAACCAGAAACCCAATTTCTAACATCAGTGTTAGAAATGATCTTCCCTTCTGCCACTAACTGTTGCCCCTTCTTACGATGCTGCTCTGGGAGGTGCCTTACCAGGTCCACCATTTGGTCCCAGTGTGCCCGGTCATACCAGGAGAGCAAGCCAATTGAATTCTTAATATGCCAATAGAACGCAGACTACGCTTCCACTCTCTTCCCCCACGCATCACTTTTCTTGTTCTCCTAGTCCGCGGGGGTTCAGCATCATAGTCATTCCATGAGTCCAGACCCTGTGAGTCATGAGGGTGGTTATATGGGTCATAAGGGAAGCTCCAATGGGCTAATTAGCATAAGCCTGCCTTCAGCTGCATCCCTGTCAATGTTTTCCCTATTGAAGAGGAACACTACACACACTCAATGATTACAGCTCCCATACTTGCCTAACTGAAGGTTTCCAGAGTTGAAATCTTGACCAGGTGAATACGTAAAAGTGTTCATCGATGAGAGGCATTTGACATGTGTAATATTTGCATTTCTCCACTCAGATCTTTTGCCATGAAAACCAACGGCTTCAGTGGGACCTCGTCCATTGGCTAAAGCATTAAACCTTGCTACGCTGGAGGATTTTGTCTTCTGTTAAAAAGATTAAGTCAGAAGTTAAAAACCTTGACCACGACGACACGCTTGGTACCAGCTCAGACAGCTTCAGATCATGCCTACGTCCTGGTCAAATGTCAGCAGGTCCTTTAGATTGGAGTTTTAGTTTTTCTCGGCTCTTTTCAAGCCACAACTTTACAATTTCATATCTCCAGTTCCTCATATTGGATTGTAATCAGTTGTGTTATTTTCATTATATTTTTCTTGGTCTTTTATAGTGTTGTCTTTTCACTTATTTATTATTTTAGTACTGCTAAACTCTTTACACACTTTTCCTAAGTTAAGCCTGATTGAACTGTGCCTTAGCTGACAGGGGCTGAGCCTAGGTTTAAATGATTAAACTGTGTGTTTAACTTGACAGGATTTTGGATTTATTACTCGGGACGGATGCACTTCCTCCACAACTAATAAGCCATTTTCTTACAGTGGGCTTGTCGATTTTCTCCCTCTTTTATTCTGGTTGCAGAAACAAGTTGAATTCCCACTTCATGGAACGGTGCTATTGTAAAGCCTGTTTATAAGAAATGAGATGCTAGCCTCTCACCTGCCTATATACTTATTAGTCTAACTGATATTGCCAAAGTGTATTTTAAAGTTATCTTCCAACACCTGTAAGATTAGATATTGTATAAACATTTAATCAAATGAACGAGTGGCTTTCATGAAGGACACCGTAATGCAGATCATTGCTTCATGCTGTGGGCTATAGCTCAAAGTTGACAGAACTCAATGGAGCTTATGTTTTGATACTTTTGACTTCGTTGCTAGAGGGTGTTTTTGGAGAAAACTGGAGGCTTTGAACATTTCCCTAGGTTTGTTATAAGTTCTTCGTGCCCTCCACGACTCAGATTTGACGCAGATCAAGATAGACTCAACTGGTTATCTATGAAGAAGGGTAGAGATCAGCAATGGTCTGCAGCAAACATTTGTCCTACCCTCAGCCCTTTCTGGTTTATATCTTGCTGACTTTAAGTAAATCTAACTAATTTTCACCGAAAATAGAAGGAACCCATTTACCCACCTCCTATATGCAGACAATCTAATGTTGATGGATTACACAGTGAGCAGTCTGCAAAGGAAATTAGAGAACCTCCAAATATATTGTACAACCAAGCATTAAAAACAAATGTTTATGAAACAAAAATTATTATCTGTGCTAAAAGGCAAGTTTTGTATCAATGGCAATTAGCTGGTAAAAAGTAAAGTTAACTCAATAAATATTTCGGGTTAACCTTCACAAGCACCGTAAATTGGAAAGAGCATCTTCATACTTTGAAGGGTAGTTCTATGTCTAAATTAAGGCTACATTTGGCTAAGAATATAGCAGAATTACTATGACTCTGCTATTAACTGTTAAATGAGATAAAATAACTCTTCTTCCTTTATATGGAATGAGTTATTGGCTAGTCACCCAAGCGCTTATTGGGATTTATGAGAGTCGCTGTTTGAAATAGTTATTGTATATCCCCTCCAGTGTTGTAGCCACCCATGGTTTTAATAATTATTACAGTGTGATTACACTCAGACTTCTCCACACTTCCAAAATCACCTGGCTTAGACCACAGCTTTTAGTAAATGTATAATCTAGCACAGACAAGATCATAGTCGTTCTGCTGGAGTCTGACTGAAATGGTGCCAGCTATTCTTCTAATTAGAATAAGGAAGTCATACAGTTTTAAGACTGGTTATAAACCCTGTCCTTTTGATTCTGTAGCTGGGATGTCAAATAAGTGAATCTCTGAAACCCTGTCACTCATATCTAGCTGTATTTGCAGATTGCTTAAAGTGTTTTGTCGTTATGCATTTTTCTATTTTAAAGCTTTATTAAACAAAGATTATCAAACAACGATAAACTATCATACAAAAACAACTAATATCCAGAGCTACATCAGGGACTTTTATGGCAGAGGCAAAGTGGCCCCCTTGGAAAATTATTCCTCTCTCTTAACTCTATCCATTGTGCTATCTCAACCTGTCTGTCTCAATGTCTCAGCTTCTCAACCTTCAACTCAGTCTCTCTCTACCGAGTGTCATTGTAACACTTTTTTGGGCTCTAGACAAGACATGTTTCAGATGTATTTGTGTGACCCCATTTTTGAAAGTTCAACATATAATTCAATATTGTTTGGCCTCGTATGGTCTTAAAATAGTAGATAATGGGAAATGCTAAATTGTTCTAAACAGTAGTCCCAAAATATATCTTACTTAGGGCCTCAAAAATAGCTCTACTGTACATATGAAGCAATCATAAAATATATTAATCAATATAAAGATGACAAAAAAAGCAATAAGTTAAAATGAGCTACATAGCTATTTTCCACCAGAAAGGACTATTACACAATAAGAGAAAAACATAGCAAGAGGAAGTAAGAAAGGACATCAAGAAAGGAGAGAGAAAGTTCCAGTTGTAATAACAATGTACATACCAAACCACAGTAAACAAAATTATATTGCAAAATTAAAAAACGAAAAATTTAAATGTAATAATATGAAATATTCTATAATAGAAAAACTACATATTAAAATCAACAGGCAAAAAGCTTAAGGGGGTTCTACAACCCGTACATTAGCAGGCATGCAATAAGAAGTTAGTTAAAAAAGATATCCAGGGTAACCAAATTCTCTCTTTAATACCGAATTGCAGCAAATTGCTATTATCTCTCTCTAATGTTTGATTATGACAAACTATGTTCCACTATGTTTCAAAATAAACATTTGCCAGTATTTCTAGTTGAATTAAATGAATTGTATAGTTCAACATACAATAAATCAACCACTTTCCCCTTGTTATGGGAATCAGACCAAATGTCATGTGTCCCTCCCAGAACTACACAAGCCTCTGAGAAAGGTATAGATGCATGGTATATTTAGGTAATTCTACATCTTAGTTCCAAAAGGCTTAATAAAATATCACCCACACCTGCCCCACACAAACCAACATTCAAACCTTCATTTCATATAAAGCACTAGGGGTAATATATAACCTGTTATGTGTATAGTGTTATCTGATCAGGAGGTGGAGTGAATTTTTAGGCCATATCGGATCCCACATGCTTGTTGAAACCCCCCTTATTTCTGTGTCACATTGAAGCTCAAATATAGTTGTAACAAATCTGCCTTTCCTGCATAGTCCCCCCAGATATTCACATTTGTCGTTCCTTTATTTTGGCTGGATTTAGGACTCTGTTTACTTTACAACTGCTAAACAGGAGTAAAGTGTCTATGTTCCCCCTTTAAACATGGTTACATAGGCTTACTCATAATTTGCATATTTAATTTTCCTGTAAAGCCATAGTATATGATGCACAAATACATCAACGTAAACAAAAAAGTGATGAATGGAATGTTTGAATTAATCACAGCCACTGGTAATTACTAAAGGCCGCATCTCAGTCCATCATTTTTTTGCCCACCATGCTACCTCATATTCAACAGATTTATTTATTGGACCCAGCAATATTCAAAGAGCCTTGGTCTTGCTCCAATGGGAGCAGTCCAGACCAAACTGTCAAACTTGGTCCTCTCTGAATTGGAGCACAAGCAACCCAAGACCAATTTCACTCTAGTTGAGACTCTTCAGTCAGGTGCAGCTTGGTTCCAGTGGTGCAGTCACCAGGGACCCACGTCTGGGCATACCCGTCACACTGAAGTGAACGAAAAAGTGATGGGTGGATTGCAGTGACAAGGAAGGTGAAAAGCAAAGGTGATTGCCTGTGGCTGAGATTAATTCCAGCATTCAATTAAACCACCTTGTTGTAGTAGCTCACGCCCTAAGTGTGACAGGTATGCCCAGAGGTGGGTACTGTGCTCACTGTGCCAAAAAACTCAAGCTACATGCTGTTCAGGGGTGGGCTAAATTCGATTCCACGAAATTCTGTGGACTTAGATTAGAATTGCACAAGATTCTGTGAAATTCCATGACAGGGCAAAGTGGGAATTTGGTGCTATTTTCTTAGTGCAAAATGCACCCTCACATTAAAAAATGGATGCGAGGATTCATTTTGCGCTAAGAAAATTGTGCAGCAAAGTACCCCTATGTGTCCTTACATAATCTGCAGTGATTACCGCAAAGTATGTAAGGGCACCACCACTGCTGAGTGGTATGCAGTGCTTTCTAAACTTTAGAAACCACTGCATATCACTCTGCAGTGCATACCCCTCAGCATGCTTACATACTCTGCAGTAATCGCTGCAGAGTATGTAAGGGCATCAAGATGTATGCACTGCAGTGGTTTCTAAATAGAGACGCAAGAGGGAGAATCCTGTCTGGGGTTGCTAAATTAAAATTGGCATGTTCCTTCAGTGACTAGGCCTCAAAAGCTATTTTCACTGGTCAGGACCTCAGCTGAATCCTAGAAAATGCAAAAGTACATATTATAGACCTTTAATCTGTATGTTTGTAGATGGGAAGCAGCTACAAAAGTCATTTAAAGACTATCTGTAATATTTTTAAAAATCCAATTTAATTGTGAAGTTGTTTTTTTTTTAATAATGATTTAGTAAAGTTACTTTTAGAAAGTTGCCTTTTACCTGCCTGAACCTTAACCTACTTAAAGGTGGTCTGCCAGCACTTGACCTTAATGAGTTGTGAAAACTCCTCCCAGAGTAGGGTCAATAACGTGCGTGTGGGGAGGTGTTTTTCTCCCATTGCAGGAAGGACAGTTGCGTATACAGAGGAACTTCATTAATTTGTAAATGTAAAACGTGACCTGGGGAAGGCAAGCCTTTGCTCCCCAGGGCCATAACACAGAGGCTGTCCCCAAACCGAGTGGGAGGGAAGCTGCTCCCAAAACCAGCTCAGAGTAGACAAGGAGAGGGTACTGTTCATTTCCTTGGCCATATCTCTGGGTGAACAAGAAGCTCTGCGCAAGCAAGTGTTGTAGAAATTGTAAAAAATGAACATTCTGTAGAAAATATGAAACATGAAAATATCGCAAAATATTACGCCTCAGCAGAAACCACATAGCTGTTTGTGGTCAGGAAACAGTTTAGGCCCACTCCCACACTGACAAGAGCAAGGTGAAAAGTTCACTCAAGAATGTAGTGGAATAGGAAACTTGAAAGGGTTTTCTGGTAAACGCCAACTCGTGTCTAACATACTTGAAAGCATTTACAGCATCAGCACACAATTTCCACAGCACACGCCGTGCCTTCAAACAGATTGTGGCCTGATTAGACAATGGATCCACAATCGAATTAGCCCAGAGTACACAGGTGCTTGATTAAACAATGGGTGCAGGGAAGAAACTGAGGGCCTAATTACGATGTCGGTCGGAAAGGCTCCGAACGGCATTCGGTTCATTCGGATCCGATTCGGAACCGGTCTTTCCGACCGACTCGGAAACCCATCCGACCGACCGATTACGATAGTCGGAAACCGTTCGGACTTTCCGAGTCGGCTCGACACGGTTCCGAACGGCATTCAAAAGAATCAACTCGGTCGGAGCCGAATTCTATAGGTCTACGGACCGCGTTTCCAACCGACATATTACGATGTCGGATTCGGACAGCCATGTTGTTCCGACACAGATCGGCTGTCGGAAACTGACTTTGGGGGCCCGTAGCAGGCCCCCCTTCACCCGGGGGCCTCCGAATGCAGCCCGTGGGGGTACTCATGGGACACCTCTTTCCAACCATGCACAGTGTGGCAGGCACCATGGAGTGCCTGCCACAGGGTGCAAGGTTTTTCGCACCCACCCCTTTCTTCAATGGGAGCCTGTGTTGTCCGTCAGAACATGGGCTTCCATTGAAGTCAATGGGAGTCCGACCGAACGGTGTTCGTAAACATCGTAATCGGTCGGTCGGACTCCCCGAATCCGGTCGGAAAACATTCCGACACCGAGTCGGACGGAATGCTTTCTGACTGACATCGTAATGAGGCCTTAAGTTCTGAGCACACAAAGGTCTCAGGCACACAATGCTGCCAGCACACACTTTAAGTAAATTGCATCTACCAAGAAACACACATGCATTCATAAGGCAAAGAATGCTCTGTCATTAAGCATTGTCAGAAGTAGAATGAAGAATGTGTAATGGTTTAGTTCAGGAATTCAGGGTCATGAGGTCACATGTCTTTGAGTGTTTTTCCATCTTAAATCTGTAACTTGCAAGTCAACTATTATTTGCTAGGTTTAATAAAGTACTGTATTGATTTGTATAAAAAAGCTTGTCTGCGAACAGGCATATGAGAAAACCCCAGAGACAGCATAAGCAGGACTGAGGTGCAGTCCGTTGTGTTTTTCTCCCAGTCACAAAAGTTAGTAAATACTGACTTCTCTTTCCCAAGAAGAGTCTGTGTGTTTATTCCAGTATTGGGAGTTTTTGTCACCCCGCAACACAAGGAAGGGTTCCCCCATATTGGATTCTAGAAATAAGGTGCACTGTGGGATTGTTTGCAGTAGAACAAACCAGAACTGCCAAACATTGGGTATGGCAACCACTGGAATATTTTATATCATTGGTTAGGAAGGAGCTAGGATTCACCCCCAACCACAGGCCAGTGCAAACCCACAAATGTGGTACTCCAAGGAACCCTTCTTAGAAGAATTTTTGGAACAGCGGAGAATCAGAACGGGACTGATCCCTGCTTGCTGTGATGTGAGAGGAGAACTAAAGGACTGTATCTGCTCCCTCTTGTATCCAGGACAAAGAAGTGTACTCCAGGGGTCACTGTGCTGACCTTCCATGTAGCTACAAGGACAGAACAAGTTGAAAAAACTGTTTCCTGGATAACCAGCTGCCCAATCACAACTGGACCTGCACTGGACCCTGGACAGGCTTTGGCTGAACCAAACCCTGAAATCCAAAGGGCCCCCCGACCCCAAAGCCTGTGAGTCATACATGAAGAGCTGAGGAAAAATTGGTTTAATACAGCAAAGTTTTGAGACAGAGAAAAATTCTGATTTCCAGCCAGCAGAGGACCGGGCTGAACCAGCAAAGTGGATCCCATGGAGGCGCGATCCACCAGCCCCCCATGCTGAAGAAACAGTTTTGTCTCACTTGGAGCTTCTCCACAGCACAAATCCCTTTTAGCGGGCCCTCAATGAGAACATATCTGACCCCTTGGTGCCCACTTCAGATACAGCCCGCAGCCTTTTCCCACTGGAGAAATCCAAACTCCATTTCAGACATTAAGTCCAAAGGTAGAAATCTTGACCAAGTGAAGGTGCCATACGTATCCAACTGAAGCAATGAAGGTCCTGGGGAGGGACTTCGCCAGCTCAGAGCTTTTTCTCCCCAAAATCAACAGCTTCATTGGTACCTCACGCAACAACTATCTGACTTTGATAAGAACTTCCCAGATGAGGCCTATTGCCTTGCCCTGCTGAGAGAATCTGACTTCCATTTTGCAAACTGACTGGGCCATACCGCTAGGAGTACCAAAATTCGGAATCCATTGCAGTCAGTCTCAAAGTGCACCTAGGTCCAGGTCTACCACCGACCATAGACTAGCATTCCTGGCAGGGGCGGTTCCTCCCTGAGGGCAGAGGAGCGTCGCCCTGCCTGCTGCCAGTGCAGCAGTAAATCAACAAGTAAATTAATTAATAAAATGGTGTTAACAGCCTCATTACCATGCCACTTGCTAGTTTGAGGGTAGGGGGGATTCCTTTATTGGCAGCAGCCTGGATAACATGAAAAGTGCGGAATGCGCATGTCGGATTGGCCGGCTGTCTTGGGACGGCCAGCACGACGTGCGCTTCTGCCCGCACCAATCCAGCAGCTATGATAACAGCCATGGGATTTGCCTGACACAGTCCTCCAGTTGCAAATTGAGCATTGGGCTAGCCTGCTCCATCAAATCCTGGCTGAAGAGGGGTGAAACCCCGAAACCGGTCCTAGGATGCTTGTTTCCAGTCCAGGAAGGACCTGGCTTGGCAGTTCGGGCTGGACTGTTCCCATGAGGCACAGGGTCAAGACTGATTTGCATATGGCTGGGTTCAAACTGGAATGGCATGGTGAGCAAAAAAACGATGGATTTAGGCCCAGATCGCTGTACTGGGGTGAATGTATGACATTGTTCTGCATTCTGTCCATCAACTGTTGTTTTTGCATTTGTCACCCCGAGTGGGACGGGTATGCCCAGACGTGGGTCCCGTGCTCTCCATGCCACTGGAATCAAGCTATCCTGGCTGAAGAGGGGTGAAACCCCGAAACCGGTCCTAGGATGCTTGTTTCCAGTCCAGGAAGTACCTGGCTTGGCAGTTCGGGCTGGACTGTTCCCATGAGGCACAGGGTCAAGACTGATTTGCATATGGCTGGGTTCAAACTGGAATGGCATGGAGAGCAAAAAAACGATGGATTTAGGCCCAGATCGCTGTACTGGGGTGAATGTATGACATTGTTCTGCATTCTGTCCATCAACTGTTGTTTTTCCATCAAATCCTGAGGCTGCTCTCATGCTAAACAACATGAGAGCAGCTGCAGTATGGATAAGATTTCCGTTGGCAACGTGACCAATGACCACACAGCAGACTCAGAGGTAGCACAGGCTCGAGGGAGAAAGACCGACTATCGTTACCAGTTGGCTGCAAGCTATGCATGGCTGAAATTTGGGGAACAAATCCTGCACGGCGCAAGCTAAGATGGAGGTTAAGTAAGTTCCTGTGTTGTGTTTCGGTCAATGTGTGTGCGCCGGTTTGTGTAGGCATTGTAGCCCCATATGGTGCTTTAAACATGGTAATATTCATTTTGTCTTCCATTACCCATTATGTCTACACAAAAAGGTGCAATATGCAATAAGCATTTTAAATAGCAACCCAGAGAGCAGACAGATTGAGAATTCTTCGAGAACTCTTTTTGGAGCCTTCCCTCTCTTTCCTCGGCCTCGCCCTCTTCCTCCAGCTGAAAGCCTCTCATAGGGCAGAATTATTGTGGACAATCAGCCTGTCTGTCGTAGCCCAAAAAATCCAATTTCTTGCGTCCCCTTTGTCCGTATTCATTTTTCCCTCCTCTTGTCTATGTGTCAATTATTTCTGCAGTCGTCTCTGATGAGGGACAAATAAATGTCCTTTTGCATGCTCCACTACTTGTAAGATACTTGTGAATATTTGATAATGTGTAAAAGTACAATTTCTGAAAGCCGTTTCTTCTTAACATGGACATGTTTCAGACAAAAACGTTTGCTGTGTTTTATAAATATGCAGTAGATTTCCTCAGATTTTGAGCTACAACTTTTTAATTGCTCTCGCTGTCTGGTGTCCAGTAAGGGGCTCCCTTGCCTCTTGCCAAGAACTGCTATTGGGGGAAAGGTGAGCTTTTCAGGATGATTGAATT
Organism: Calotriton arnoldi; assembly: GCA_963921515.1. Lineage (NCBI taxonomy): Eukaryota > Metazoa > Chordata > Amphibia > Caudata > Salamandridae > Calotriton > Calotriton arnoldi. The sequence continues at coordinate 2,219,074 of CAWUFW010002165.1, forward strand.
ATTTTCTTTATCCTGCGTAAGTGCAAGAACACCGTAGATTTTATAATCTTAAAAGCACTATGGTGTTGTCAATTATGCCAGATAGATAATCACACTTATTGGGAGAATTAGGTGTGGGGGCGGAGGGGGCGTGGGGGGTGGAGCTGGAGACCTCAATCTGACGGGATTAAGGCTAGAATAAAAGAGCTGATTTCCTTCACAGTGATGAGCGCTCGTCAGCTTTTTGCTTTGTGATATTGTGTTTATAATATCAATTGTGTAATCGATTGAATGAAGTGGGGTGTCAACGGCGAACCTGCACGATATTTTGCGAGTGTAACTCATTTTGATTCCACATTTACAGCGCTTATCTTAAACTCTAATTGCCAGAGCGCTAATAACAAAATTTGTATTTAATTATCACGCCTAATTGTTCCTGTCAGAGCGTGTTTAGTTACAGGATATGGGCGATGGGGAGAGGAGGGGGGTGTCGATGCTCTCATCCAAGACCTATTTTATGGAGTTTTGGGAAAATGGGGCTTATGGCATTGTGCGAAGCTCCCATTTGTGCCATAAGATTCGATATGCCGTATTTTTGTTGTGAAGCTGGACACTACTAAATATTCCATGTGTAACTCAGAAACTGTCATAAGTTTGTAATGTAAATATTCCAGAAGCTGTGGAGAGCGAATTAAAATATTAACCACAAATCTGTCATTTGTGAAGACAGATGACAAGCTGCAATGCATGCCATAAGGCTCTTGTGAAAAGGGCATATCGATTTACTGAATCAGTTATGTTTGATGACTGAAAGCACACACCCATCTGAGAAGATATGAACAATCCGCGCTGTGTTGAGTGGTCTGCGTTAGTACGTGTATGTCTTGTTACTTACCGGTAATCTTCATTACCCCGATTAGGGTCCTCCTCGTCCCAGTCCTAACAGAGTGAGGCAGGTCCTGCCTCCAACAGCCAATCAAAACGCCTAAACTTTCAGTGCAAAGGTCACATAAGCCCCTCCCACCCACCGCCATGCCTGTTATCAACAAGTCCAAGACACAAACACAGCGGGAGGGAGGGAGGGAAGAGGACTGGGACGAGGAGGACCCTAATGGTAATGAAGATTACCAGTAAGTAACAAGACATTACCCCCTCATGGGTCCTCCTCGTCCCAGTCCTAACAGAGTGAGGAACTCACAAGCAGAGAACCAAGAATAAAAAATGCAGGACACCAGGGATCCATGCAAAAGTACAAAATGTAATCAAACAAATGATTAATGAACAGCAGCGTTCAAAGCGCCAACAGCAAAACTGCCAACAGAGGCATGTAAAACATCAAGGTGAAAATGCCGAACAAACGTGTGATGGGACTGCCAAGTGGGTGCTCTACAAATCTCCAGGACAGAGACTCCAGCCGCCGCAGTCCAGGAAGCGGACACAGAACGTGTCGAACGACCCTGCACCTGAGAGGGAGGAGGCAGACCCACAGACCCACAAGATAGGCAGACCGCCAAACACACATAGCGAGTGAAGGCGGAAAGAGAAACCAACCAACCCTGAGCCACACTCCCACAGGAGACAAACAGGGCAGGAGAAAGACGAAACCCCAAGGCACGGAGGAAGAAAAACCGAAGGGTGCGAACATCCAAGGATGAAGGAACAAAGGAAACCCCAACCCCAGGTAAAATAGGAAGGAATCACCTCCAGATGCAAAGGGAACACGGAGGAAACCCAGGGAGAAAAGCCAGGCACCAGCCGCAAAACAACCCAATCCAGCAGAAACTACAAATAAGGGAAGGAGAGAAGCAAAGCATCCAACACACCCAACCGAAGCGCGGAGGCGACGGTCAACAAAAAAGCCACCGTTGCGGACAACCACAACAAACAACCTCCAACAAAGGCACAAAAGGGGGCAACAGCAGACCCCGCAAAACAGTAGGCAAACCCAAGAAGGCACAACCACAGGAGAGACCAGACGTAGAAGCCGAAAACTAAGCAGAATCCGACTCACCAAAGGAGCAACAACCTCCAAAGAGGCCCCGGGACCCCGACAAGCCTGAACCGCAGCCCAACGAGCAGACAAGGTGGAAGGGGAAAGGTCCATCAAAAACCCATCGCGGAGAAAGACAAGAATAGAAGCCGGATCTCCAACTACGGATCCAGACCAAGAGAAGAGCACCAGGAGACAAAAGAGCCCCAACGCTCACCATAGTTCTTAAGTGTTGAAGGCCGGCGCGACAACTGAATGCCACAGGCCACCACAGAAGAACAGCCCAAAGACGCCAACGACAGCCGCTCATGAGCCAGGCCGTCAGATGCAAGCGACAAAGACAGGGAAAAGACAGGTGTGGACACAGAAGTGGAGCCGGAGTCAAGGGAAGCCGGCCAAACCCGCCTCTCTGCCAGCAGCAGCAGGAGCGGAAACCAAAGGCAGCGAGGCCAAAAAAGGAGCAACCAATAGCACAGACACCTGCACCCCCCGAATCCGCTGCAGCACCCTCGGGAGGAGGGAAATAGGAGGGAAGGCATAGAGAAAGCCCGAAGGCCAAGGAAACGAGAGAGCAACCCCCAAGCCTGAGGACAGACCACCACGGAACAAAACCGGGGGAGAAGAGCGTCGGGAGGGGAAGCAAAAAGACCAATCCAGAGAGTTCTCGATCCGAAGACAAAGGTCCCAGAACAGAGGAACAGACAGACGGCACAAAACAGAGGACGGGAGGAAGTGACCCAAGCCGTCCGTATGAAATACAGACGCCCAGGAACACAAACAACCCTCAATGCCAACAGACGAGAGTGTGCCCAGACACAAATCACGGAAGTCAGCAGGTACAGAGACGCGTACCAGGACCCCCCCATGAAGGCGCAAGTAACAACAAGCCACCAGATAGCAGGTACAAACCAACAGACTTGTCAGCCACCAAGGACCCCAATGAGGCCCCCCAACCCAAAGGACAGGCGTCCGAGGCCAACAAAAGAAGAGAAGGAAGCAGAAAACGCCCCCCCCTGACACCGGGGAGGGAGAGCAAAGCCACCAATCCAAAGAAGGAATCAGAAAAGGGGAGAGAGGAACCAGAGCCACGCAACCCACATGGGAAGGGTCCCAACGAGTCAACAGAAGAATCACCAAGGACCTGAGGCACAGGCGAGCCCAAGGAACCACAGCCGTGGTGGCAGCCACCAACCCCCGGACCTGCAACCAACCCCGAGCCGGGGCAGAATGGTGACCCAGCAGGACCCGCAGAAGAGTCAATAGGAGGGAGAAAACAGCCCACTGCAAAGTGCCGAACAGGCCTCCGATAAACCAAAGCCCCTGAACAGGAACCAGATGAGAAAGGCCAGAACCAACACAAACCCCAGAACCTGGAACAAGGCCAACGACGCCACCACTGCCAGAAGAGCCTCAAGGAGGGTGGAAGCAGAAACCAGACAAAAGCAACACATGGAAACACAGGGAAAACCGTGGAAAAACCCAGGGAGCAGTAGAGAGGCCGAAAAGGCAACACCAGAAACGGGAAATGGAACCCGTCCACCGCAACACGCAGAAACCACCGGAAGGATGGGAACGGGAAAACACGCGACTTCCAAATCCAGAGAAGCCAAAAAATCGCCCACCAGGATGAGGGGAATGACGGACTGCAAGGGGATCATCCAAAAATGACCCAACCGCACCAATCAGTTCAAAGCCCGGGGACTCAGAATCGAGCGGAATGAAACAACGGGCGCCGGGACCAGGAACAGAGAGGAACAAAACCCCAGGTCCCGCACCGCCACCGGAACCAGCACAACAGAGCCCTGTGACAAAAACAGGCCACCAGAGAACATGGAAGATTGCATCACGGGGCCTAAGGACAATGGAGTAACCTCGAAAACAGTCCAAAAGGGGGACGGCCCCGGAAAGGAATCCGGCAACCAAGATCGATGACCGATAGGCCCCACCAGTCGGAAATCAGACCGGACCAACGATCCAGGAACAACGGAGCTGAGCCCCCAAAATAGCAACATCGCCAACAATGTAGACAGGAACCCACAACCAGTGAAACACTAGGAGTGGAACACATAGCCTCTGGAGGAAGAGACCGCAATTACAACCACCAGGCCACGGTGACACCACCTGGGCATAACACTAATTCACCAACCCCCAGGGGCAGCTGCATGCGCTGCAGAGGCCGGGAACCAAATGGAACGTAGCCCCCCGACCACAGGCCCAACCACGAAAGGGCCGAGAAGAAGACAGAGCACCAGGAAACTCCAGAACACGGAAAAAAGACAAGTCCCTCCGCATAAACTGTCTGTAGAGGTAGCCAAAAAAGCCCGGGATCCACAAAAGGCAGATAACGGACCAAGGTGTCTGAGCATCGTCAAGGCACCAAAGCACGGTCCAGAGAAACCGCCTACCAGCCACCGCCGCCCCAGCAGCCGAGGAGAGGGCCCTCAGGGCAACAAAAGTACAGCGGACAGAAACTGAGTCAAGACCTCCATCCGTGCCAAGCATGGAGTGAGATCCCCCTGACCTGGAAGACAGTCAAACAGGTACCCAAACCCTTAGAATGGACCTGCGAAGCAGAGGCTGAAGAAGAGCCAGTACGCACCCCAAAAGAGAAGTAGCAGAAGAACGCTTAAGAGCGGACGCCACCACCCGCACAACTGGGACAGCCCAGGAAGGGAAAAAGAAGAAGAAGCCATGGAGGACAAAATAGAATTTACCCCAGGAACCAGAGGGAACTGGGCGACAAAGTCCGCCAGGCCACACCGCAATCCCAGAAAGTGCAGAATCCCCTGCATGTCGACAGCAAGCCATACCACAGCCAGAATATCTGCGAGGACATCATGAAAAGGCAGGACATCCACTACCGAGGAACTACACAGGGAGTAAAACCCAACATCAGACAAGGACGGGGGTCAAATCCCAGCACAGCACGAACAGGGATCAACATGTCCGAAAAACCTTGCCTCGTATGGACTTCCCCTCAGGAGAATTTTCCATGGCCACACAAACATCCCCAGCCAGGTCGCAGAAGGCTCAAGCAGCACAGCCCGCACAGCAGAAGGAAAGAAATCCTGCAAACAGACTATGAAAGTCACAAAAGGACATTACGCTGCACGGAGAAAGATGTCGCAGGCACTTTGAGAGGAATACTCAACACCCATGGCCACAAGCAGGAAGAGCAAACCATACAGGAAGCCCAGCACACACCAGGAAGTGCCCAGCCACTCCACTTTAACACTGTCCCCAATCAACCAAGTCCCGTGAAACACGAGACATGGAAATCACAAAGGACAGCCCTGCAGTCACCCCCAGCCACAGAAGAAAGCACCATGGCAGCGGGAGCCGGACGCTGCTGGAAGACCCCAGCGCCGGAACGACCCGAGGCCAGAACACAAGTAAAAGCTCCCCGCCCCAGCCCAGCACATGCGCGGGGAGCGTGTTCTGAGCAGGAGCGCAGCCGACCGAAATTCCGGTGCGGCAGCGTGCAGAAAACGCAATAAACAACAATGTAAAGGCAAAAAAGTAAGCAAATAACTCACGGCACCGAATACACAGCCCGCCCTACCAGGAATCCAAACAGGAACCAACACGGAGCAGACCAGCGTTCCGACCGCCATCGGACAGTAAAAAGAAACAGGCATGGCTGTGGGTTGGAGGGGCTTTTGTGACCTTTGCACTGAAAGTTTAGGCATTTTGATTGGCTGTTGGAGGCAGGACCTGCCTCACTCTGTTAGGACTGGGACGAGGAGGACCCATGAGGGGGTAATGTCCTGTGTTGTGTGTGTTGACAGGTGAGTGTGTGGTGTTGTGTTATCCCTGCCAGCGTGTGTCTGATGTTTTCGTCAGCGTCAGTGTGTGCATGCAAAGAGTCTGTCTGTTGGCTGGAAGTTAAGGAGTTTTCCTTCATGGAGGGGGTTGTTGTCTGGTCTGCTTCTGCCTGCGATCTCTAAGTAGTTGGGTTTGCTCACTTCACTTGCTCCCTACGTAAAACTCAGTCCCTAGTTTTATGCCTCACCACTTTGACGTCACCAGCCGCCACTGATTCCTGGGCTTGACAGCAAGGAATCAGCTCCTGTTGAAGCTGCGTTCCATGAGCAATCCAATGCTTTTTAAGAAGAATGTAAAAACCTGGTTCTTTGGGCAAGCTTAACCCTAACATTGCTGACCTAGCTACGTCTGTGCCGGGACACTCCTTAGAGTAGCTGCATGCAATATAAATAGCATATCATATCATATCATTGGCGCTTAGTGATTTTTGGCACAATTGTTACTTAGAACTTTCAGAACTTATAACTCCAGGTCCCCCAATTGCATTTTTGTTGTCATTTTGTTTATTAAAATGCAATCTAGTTTTCTAATTTGGGTTGGGATTTTTGTTGTTTGGTGTTTTGAATGTATACTGTTTTGGTACTGCATAAACACTTTACACACTGCCCTAAGTTTAGCTGGTCTGCTCTGCGTCATAGCTACCAGTGGGTTAAGCTCAGGTCAAGTTGATGGAATTATTCCGTGACTTGGCCGACTGCCCACCCCAGTTCATATTCCACTTTCTTAAAGTAGCTTTTACTCTATTCCCAACATGAGAACTAAGTCATTTATAAATAAAAGATCGTTTTCTCCAAAAAATGTTTCTGTCTAAACTTTAGATACAGTGGGAGCAGGAGTCTCTAATATACTTGTTAATAGGCATGGAAAGTTTATCATACTAATCTCTGACGTTATCAGGAAGATCATATGAGTTTTGGAGTTCTTGGAACGAAATCAGTTGCTCATCCCAAACAATTTGCGAAGCCTAATAAATATGCTTCTTCTTCCACCTCTTCGAATAAATGGCCTTATTACAAACGTTAATTGAAATACTGTACTATACTGTAAAATTCACAAACAGACGATTCCCTGAGAGAGTATCAACAGTTTTTGTTTTTTTATATAGCGCAAACTCGACCCTAAGGTGTCAGAGCGCTTTACATGAGCACCAGTAACATTACAGGACACATTAATTTTGTTAGGCACAGGGAGATTAAGTGCTTTGCCCAGAATCACTGGATGTTGAGCGTTCCAGCGGTAACTCAAACCCAGTTCCCCAGCTTCAATGTTGACCACTCTAGCCGTTAGGCCACATCCGCTCTAAGGCTTTGTCAAAGGGCAAACATATTTAAGCAAAGGAGACAACAAGAATCTAAGCCTCTGTGATATAAAAGTCTCCTTAAAGGAAAATAAGTAAATAGAATGTTCCAGTCTTGCCAAACAGGTCTAAAATCAATTACACTTCAGAAAAACTATTACCAATCTGCCTGAGACTAAAAGCAAAGTCTGATAAATTAACACCACTGTTTGATTTAGATATCTTAAGCTTTTCAAGGGCAATCCTTGCTCTCTCCCCATCCTACAAAAACGTAGACAGAATAATATGAATTTTTTCATAAAATTTTCGAGAAATCCTAACTGATAACATAGATATGACAATATAATCACTAAAAGAATCTTCATCTCAAGTGTCTAATGTAACCCACCAAGAAAATGATAAAAGGAGCCATCTATCTGAGAATGTATTAACTCTAACAGTAACCTCAGATAAATTCAATCGTAATGTATCCTGAATAGAACTGGAAAGTAAAATTCCTAAATATTTAATTTTGGTGGTGGTACAGACTAATCTAAAAAGTTTGAAAATATTTGTTATGACAGTATATATTTAATGCAAGACTTGGGATTGTTTAATATTTAATTTATAATTAAAAATTTTAGAAAACTGCTCAAATTCTTCAAAGAAAGCTGATAATGTTAAAAAATGTATATATAGCAGAATATCATCAGCGTATGCTGGCAATTGTGCTTCATTTTCTCCAAAAGAGATAAGAATAATTAAAACTTCTCACCCTCTCTAAAAATGGTTCCAAGGTTAATAAGGACGAAAGAAGATATCCATGTCTTTTACCCTATGAAGTGAAAAATCTGAAGACTGAATAGCATTTACTAAAACAGATGCCCCGAGGAAACTATACAGCAATGTAATAAGTGTCCGAATATTTTGGACCAAACTGATACCACTTCAATGTGTTTATTATAAAGTCCCTTCCAACCCGATCAAAAGCCCATTCAGCATCTAAAGTTATGGCCACCATTGTGACTATAGATTTGGAGGCACCATAAAAAATATTAACAAATGTCATAGAATTCTCATAAATTCTGACTGCTCCCTAACAACCAGTTCGAGCATAAAACTCTATATGTGCTTGACCAGAAATTTAGTAAAAACCTTGCCATTCCAATCAATTAGAAAAATTTGCAGATAATTCTTGTAGAATAAACAATTGTTATCTGTCTTTGGGATTGCACAAAACAGAATCTAAGAAGGCACTGTGAGAAAGTGCTTTACTTTGCATGGTCACCCCGATGTTTTGTTACTGACGCTGTTGGTTTCTTTGTACTATCCACTGGGACACTGCTAACCAGAATCCAGTGCATGTGTTTTCACCCCTAAAACATGTTGAATTGGCTGACGCCTAATTGGCATTTTTAACATTCCTATGGCATCAAATGTACAACTATGGCATGGAAAGTTAAATGTTGCCTAGGTACTACGACACTACTATGCCATTCACAAGTGTGACCAGGCAAACATGACTCCCAGCCTGCCTCTGCAGCCTGGCAGCTGCAGTTTAAAACTGCAACCCGACCTGTCAAAATAAATCCTTCCTGACAGTAGAAAAGCTTCCTTTTAAATAAGAATTAATCTTCCTTATGTAGGCCTTGTAGCCCATAAGGCAGGATGCATGGAACTTATAAGTAGGACATGCGAAAATGGAAAGTTAACATCTTCTTACAGTGACTAGCACTCAAAAGCTCTTTTCACTGTACCAAGGATGGCTGTTTCATACTGCAACACTGGAGTGCACTATTACATTTAATAAGGTTATCTGGGGTTAGGATATTACTTGAAATGTAATTCTTGGACTCTTTGTAATATTTATTAAAAGCCCAATTCACTGACAAAGTCATATTCTTAAAAAATATTTAGGAAAATGTGCTGTGTTGAATAACTTTATTCGGTTTGTTTTGAAACCATCAAAGTATACAAATGCAAATACGAATACTACTAATTTTTAAAAGTATTTGAACAATTAAAAAAAGGTCATCAGACATATCTAAAATCCATAAAAAAGTGCATAGCTAAAAATTCTAAAAGCATTTGTCAACACATTTATCAACTAGTGGCATATAAAACAACATACAATTGAAGAGCACGATACTAGGGTAACAATCATAAAAAGGTTTTTGCTTACAGCGTACAATTCATTTAAGCCGGCAAATGAATTTGAATCATGGGGTTTTAATTTTTAGAGTTAAGAATCGGCACCATCGGTATGCAAAAGCTTTTCCCGTGTGATCCAGAATGAGAATAGGAAACGACTGACCGCGTAAACTATTGGTCCTGTGGTATCAGTTTTCAGGATTCTGTAGGCAACCTGATGTTGCCTAACTCCAATGTTTAAGCAGGTCGGTCGTACCCATCTCTTACGGATCTTTTTGTATTTTGTACAGAAGAAAAGAATGTGCTCTTCTGTCTCTAAAGTTTTAGCACATGCAGGGCAAGGTTCTAAAGATAATCCCGCAGTCTGATCGCTAGAAAACACTAGTAGAAGGTTACCATACCTAAATCTAACATACAGGCTTTTTGCAAGCGGTGGCATGATTAGATCCAGAAAGGTTTCAAAGGAGGGGCTTGGCTTGACACATAAAAACTGAGAAGTTAGTTGGCCGTTTGCTGGCCTGGTGACATAACGTTCATCCACAGCCGCCCAATACCTGATCTTCAGCTTTAAACAATCCTCTCTATTTGCCTTCTCTGGGTGTTCCCATAGTTCAGTCATACCAAGAGTTGTACACCAACTCGCAACATGCTTGAACCAGGGGAGGCTTTTAACACCACCAATGTTCAAAACCTCCTTTAGGGAGTTGCAATAATCAGAAAGCTGCGGCGTTGTCCATAAGCGCAGCCAGTGCAATAAAGGTTTCAGTGATGCCATGTCACCGATTCTTTTAATCCCAAGATCAAAAAACAGTGGGATTAAGGGGGTAGTTATGGATACTGAAATGAGTGATCTGGCAAAGATATTTTCGGATATCGTCAATTTATTTATATTGATATGCCCCCATATCTCTGCTCCGTACAAAGCACCACTCTGAGCTTTTGCTCGGTACACTTCAAGAGCTGGAGACAATGATCGAGTATAGGACTGCTTAAAGTGTCTCAATATTGATTTTGACCTATGGACAAGAGTTAAGTAGCTCTTTTCCAACTGTTGCTCCCAGCCTAGTGTATCACTCAATCTTATGCCCAGATAATCAAAACTTTTCACCCGCTCTAAGGGTTCCAATGCAATTCTGACCTCTCTTGATTTACCCTTAGTTTTCCCAAACACCATAAATTTGGTCTCAATAACATTTAGTTCCAAACTCCTGCTCCTGCAGAAATCCAAAAACTCATCCACAAGGACTTGCAACCCCATTGGGGTTGTGGAAATAAGTAAGGAATCATCTGCAAAGAGCAGGATTGGAACCTTAATACCATTCAAGACAGGAGAATCATTCTTACAGTTCATTAACCTGCCGGCCACATCATTGATAAACAAGGAGAAGAGTGTTGGGTCTAGCACGCATCCTTGGCGCACCCCACGCTGTATTGGTATTTTATCAGTTAATTCGCCTTGTGTGCCCCATCTGACCTGAGCATAATTATTCTCATGGAGTCTGGCTATCAGAGTCACCAGTTCAATTGGAGCCCCTAGATCGAGCATTACTTTCCACAACAATTTACGTGGCACCAAGTCGAACGCGGCTTTTAAGTCGACAAATGCCACGTAAAGTTTTTGTTTTCTCAGTAGCACATATTTCCAAGTCAGGAGAGTAAATCTAAAAGCCTGGTCACATGTGCTAATTTTGGAGTGGAAGCCCGCTTGATAAGGGGACAGCACTTTCTTCTCGTCCATCCAGCTCTGGAGTTTATCCAGAACTTGACGGGCAAAAACTTTTTGCAAGTTATCTATTAAACTGATTGGTCTGTAGTTGGATGGGACAGAAATATCACCCTTCTTGTGTATAGTGATTATCTCAGCTCCCCGCCAAGTTGAAGGGATAGCCCCTCCAGCCGATATGCAATTTGTTAAGATGTTTATATAGGGAGCCCAAACCATAGATTCAGATTTATAAAGATCACCCGGTATTTGGTCAGGACCAGGGGCCTTTCCTGCCTTAAGTCTATTAATTGCTAATGCAGTCTCATCCAGACTAAAGACCAATACTGTGTTGGTCTTTGGCATATCAGGGAAAGTATTCGAATCAATTTGTTCAATATTTGCACTATGAATGCAATCGTCATCTGGGGTTTTAGAATATAAAGTGGTAAAGTGCTCAACCCAAACCTCCGGCTGGATGTGATAACTAGGGGGTTTAAGATATCTAAGTTGCCCTTTACGAGGGTGTGCCAAAACAGACGTGTATCTTTGCAATTAGCTGCTAGTACAAGTTCCTGCCAGTTCTTGTCTGAGAATTCTCTTTTTGCTTTTGATATTGCAATTCTATATTTGTTACGTGCTTGAACGACCCTGGATTGGTTATGGGTCTTTATGGCTAGCTGGAGAGCACTCTTTGCGGATTTACATTCGGGGTTAAACCAACTATTAGTTCTTTTACTGGCAGGTCTACCACCCGAACCTTCCTTTGAAAACACTACTTGGAGTGCTTCAAAAAAATTGTTATGTATGGAGAGTATCGGGGTTGGTCCACTTAGCTGTTCGCCGTCCTGACTGCTTAAAAACCTCGAGATAAACTGTACAAATAATTCATAAATCCTGGTATATAAAGAGCAATTGGTAAGTACATGGGGCCAGGTCACTCTTCTGCGATTGTTAGTTACAAGGTGTTCATCCACCCTGGACAGGCAGCCAGATGGTTGTCTGCCCAGTTCGGAGCCCCTCATTTTTAGCAACAAGGGTTTATGGTCACTATCTGACCTTGGAGCTATTAGCATATCCTCGATCAGTGACCAAATTCTGACATCAATGAGAAAGTAATCGATGACACTTGAGCTATTACCACGTTTAAAGGTGGATTTCCTGTTCTTATCAGAGGGAGTCCTCCCATTACAAGCCCTCATGCTCCTGCCTACAACCAGGGATGCCATCTGCAGAGACACAGCCGTTGCTCTATAGCCATTTTTAACTGGTCCCAGATTTGGTATGCCCCAAATCTCATTCTCCTCCTCCAGTAAAATACTCAATAGGGGTGAAGGTTCAAAGGTAGTATTAAAATCCCATGCAACTATGGTCTTGGAGGTGAGTTGGTGCACCCCCAACAACTCATCTAGCTGTAATAATACAGCAGATTCATTGTTATGTGATTCTGACCTGGCGTAGATATTGAATATGGTTAAATTAAAACCTGTCGGAAAAGTGAGCTGAATCCCCAATATATCAAGAGATTCTATTAGCAGCTGTTTATATTTACAAACTATAGTATTCTTTACAAATATTATTAATCCCCCATTCGCTCTGCCAGATTTTTTGGGAGCTTTTGCTTCCACACTGTAGGTAGTATAACCATTTATATGAATCTTAGCCACTGCCCAAGTTTCTTGAAAGATACAGATATCATTAGGTTCAACAAATGTGTGCCAGTCTGGGTCTTGCAATTTAGAGTGTATCCCCGCCAGGTTCCAAGATATTATGTTTAGACCTTTATTTGCCTTATTTTTAGCTATAGTTAGGCCATTGCAAAATTCTATGCTGGTAGGATGCCCATTGTCAATGGTTGGAATAGGCAACCCAGACGAAGAATGGATTAATGAAGGATACACAGTCTCAGCCACATCAGAGATACTAACAGAGGATATATTAGGATGAAAAGCATTATTAGTTGTAGGGAGTGCAGGGTGAATGACTGCAATAATTGGTGGAGGTCCCTGCTTATTAATGCCGGGTACAAAGTGAACCTCAGATATTCCTCTATCAGGTTGGGCATCGCCAGATGACCCCGTACATTAAGGAGTGGAATTCTCCCCTATGACTTCAATGTTGTTTTTGACAATTTGGTTAGGCATCTTTGGGTCCACAAAAGCCAATTTTAAACTGGGCAATTTAGTTTCTATTAAACTACGTTGAATTTAGGAAAATGTTCTTTTAGAAAGTTACCTTTTTCTTACCTTAAGCCTCTGGAGGCTAATTTGCATTAGCCTCCAGCTGCAGCCCTCGGAGTGCTCAAGCCCTGAATGAGGTGTGAAAACTGCTCCTAGAGCAGAGACAAAGGCCTCGGGGTGGAAAGGTGTTTCTTTTCCTCTGTAGGATGACCATTTGGGCAGAAATACTTTCACATGAGATCTTTCTTTCATAATTTTAAGAACATACACCAACAATTTGCCTGTTTTGTTTCTCCTCCATATTGCCATAATATCTCACAATCATTTTAACAATCCACATGCACATTCAGTATATTTTCTATTTAAATGAAACAGTATAATATTTGTGATCTAAATTTTTAAGTCTTGATGACTATATCATTAGATTTCTTTTCTGCCTTAATTTTCTTAAAGGAGACATTATAATTATTATTCCTCTCACAGCAGCTTCAAAGAAGTCCCAAATAATATTTCTGAAACTATCTTGATAGGTATTGTTCTCAAATGATAAATTGGTGAACTTCCCAAATTTTTCAACAAAGTTTCACTTTTCAATACATGTTAAGTACTTTTTGTATAAGCCCCTTATTCAGGAAATGGTAATCATCTCTTCATTGAGATTTATGGGTGGGAATGTAAAAAGTATACTCCCTAAAACCAGGGTTATAAATTCACCAAAAGCCAGTAAGAGCTCTCTGTGAAATCACTCTTGTATAAACACTTTGCATAACATTTGGGACATATTTAACGTGAGAAGATCTATCTACTGATGGATCCATTAACTGATTTTTATCTTGAGAACAACTTATCAACCTGTAGGAAAGATTCTCAAAATTGAACATGCATGTTATTTGGACCACACACATTAAATATAAACATGTGTATTCAGTTTAGTTTCAGGTCCAGTAAACCCATCTTTCATGAATATTTGACTCTTGTTAACCCATTTCCACATGCAGAGATTAATGACAAAGAACCACTATCCTATTCTTATTATTAGCAGATGGTGAGTCACTACCCCTACCCAAAATCTTTTCAAGTTACCGGTCAATGATTCAGAACAAAGTTTATTAGATATAATTGTCCATAAAAGGCAGCAACACAATTCATTAATTATCAAAGCTTGAACCTACAACAAAATACTAAAATAAATTAAAACAATACAAATGATACATTTATTTACACTAAATATATGCACTTAAAAAACTTGAGCACTAAAACACAAAGCAAACATTGGTGTAACACTGACTAAATTCAACTGGCTTAAGAATCCAAAAGCCGCACTACTGGTATGAAGATTGTTTTCAATAAACAGTTGTTCCAGATATCTGGCCTTCAAAGTCTTAAAAGTAGGGCAGAGCAACAAAGAGTGTTATAAACAGCATGTGTGCTCCAGCCTAGTGTGTCAATTCTGTTGGACACCCAGTTGGAACAGCACCATCTTGACTCAAATTGGGGACCATTGTTAAGTATTTAGACAGTCACTGTGTATGTTTTACTTTATGCAGTTGTTACATTTTTTAAATTATTTAATGAATAACCTTTACTTGTTAAACAACAGAACTTCTACTCTCTGCCCGAGTAGTCCTTTAGAAACTGAAAGTAGCTGGCCTTTGGTGATCTTATCAAATATGAAAACAACTCCTTGAAGAGAGCAAAGTAGAGGAAATTTGATTCTAGTTTGCCATACTAAAGCTAACTCACCTTTGCAAAGGTCAATAAAACAGTTAGAGGCAAGATAATTAATTATAGGGTTAGGTTATGGATGCGATAAATAAACCCTATGGATGGGGTTTACCTCTCATACCCCTGGATAGACGATCTCCTGTAACAAAGCTTTTTGACAATGTAATTAAGGTACATGGGCCAATACTATGAACCTGTACTGGATTGTGTAGACCCTTAAAATTCCAAGTAAATACACGTAAGCCATGCAAAATGAGACAGCACTGCAACTACGAAAATCTTTTTTTTAAAACACATAAAAAAAGTAGCCACAATACATTGTGAAGTTGGAATTTCATAGAAGGAGTCAAGAATGAAGAACTGAAATGGTAATAAAAAAAAGAAGAAAACCATAAAATTGGGAAACAGATGACTCCCAATAAATAGGAAAAGTACTTTAAGATCCCAAATGTGTTTCCATAGTAAAGACAAAACTCTACTAATGGAGTGAAAATGAGAAGAGGTGAGAAGCGGAAATAGAGTGATAAGCCACAAACCCTGCACAGCGATATCATCACAATAATAATTACAGCCATCAACCCATAAGATGAGAGCAAACATAATGAGGTCAAACATAGTTGAAAATACAAGAATTGAATTTTAATACAATTCATAGCACCAAGGAGGAGAAACAAAATATAAATATATGCAAACAAATATAGAGCCACAAATGTATGGCAGGAAAAAAATTACACTTACCCAAATTAAACTTCAACATGAAAAGTAAAAGGACAAATGCACCCATTTGGGTACAAACCACAAATACGTCTAAAACACTTTGCACACATGGCAGAAAAATAAATTATCTGAAAAATATAAAAAACAAAAATATTAACATGGATTCAAAAATATATCAAACATACAACATATAACTTTAGCCAACAAACGAGAATCATGAATACACCGAGATAAATCTTACAGTTAGTAGGTAACCAATGGATCCCTAAGAAACATTACTACAACGAACATTTACCTCCTCTGCCTTGTGTAACTGAATAAATAATTTTACTTTTATAGGGTCATGAAGCATGTATTTTTCATATTAAATTGTCACTTTAACCAAGCAAGGATGGATCAACCCATATCTGGCATTTGATTGCACATCTGGTCGAAGATTAAGAAATTCCTTTGTCCTGATTGTAGTCACAGTAGAAACATCCTGTGAGAAGAATACTTTAGTTCTACACCAAATCATCTGCTTCCTTTGCTTGGATGCTGAAATAACTGTAATCAAATCTGTATAATACAGGAAAAGAATAACAATTGCTCTAGATTTTGAGCTTTTATTGGAAATATTACCACTTAGACCAATCCTATCTTTTATCTGAATATTAAGGTCAAGGGGGTCAGACAACCCAACAATTTTGGGAATACTCATTTTCAAAAAAGCTATCCCGTCCTGACCCTCAAATCCTTCTGAAATACCATACATCCAGAGATTATTCCTCCTATTTCAGTTTTCAAAATCCTCCAACTAACTCTAAAGCCATTCAGTCTCTGTTCAGTCTTTGCACTGACCCTATTACATCTTTGGCATCACTAATCGTTTGCTCCATCTCAATAATTCTCTCATCAAGAAATAACCATTTTCCTCAAGTCTCTGTAAGGTACTATCAGTACCAACAATGGAAGGTTTTTCCTCAAGTCTTTGCAAGGTACTATTGGTACCAACAACAAAAGGTTTTAATGACTTCATTTTTATCCAGTAAATATTTTATACTCACTAGAGGAGGAGATTTAGATAACAATGATGAGTCTTTTTTCGCTCTCTTATTAGAAGTTACTGTATTGTCCCTGAGGGGTACTGAGCCTAGAGCCATTGCATCCCTCTCTTGGAAGTACTTGTTCCCTGAATATCTGATTTAGAGGCAGGAACCAGGGAGCTCTCCATTGCTGCAGTAACAAAAGCCTCTTTTACGAAGAAATTAGAATCCCTAAAGGGACCTTCCCAGCAATAAAATATATATTTAAGAAAATGATTGTGGGATTCGAAAATCCATCTTCCATCATTAAAAGTATTTTGTTCCCTACTGCTGTACATGAACAACAGCCATGTGTGGGCATTGGCCAAATGTGGGGCGTTAGGAGCAGGTCCCAGCTGCAGTTCAGTCCAGGCAGCGCCTGTGTGTGATGGGGATGGCTGCATGCAGGTGGTTGCTGAATGTCATGCGCTGTGGGGGTTGGCCACCCACTGCTGTTTGGGGGGCCAGGCCCTACTTTAAATCCCCATTGCATAAGCTGCTACCAATCCATGCAATGCAGAGCTGAAGGCTCTACTCAACGGAGTTTGGCTGGCTGGGGGTGGGGTGGATTTAGTGCTGGCCAGCTGCCAGACCCAACGGATAACCCCAGCTACGGAAGGTGAGGTCCTCTGTCTAATCCCCGGTGCAAGAGGTCAGGCCCTGTGACCAACTCTCGCAGTGCACAGAAAACGTCCGTATGGAGTGGGGTTGACCACCAGCAGGGGGTAGGGCGCAGTGCCTGGCCAGAGACCATGACCTGAGGCCAAACCCCACTGTGTATTACCGAAAGTCTTGCATAGTGGTAGTTGGCTGTAGGAAGGATGAGAGCTGGCCCAGTGGCCAATCTACGCAGAGTATGGACAAAGGCCATTCACAGCTGGGGTTAATTGTCAATGGAGGATTCGGCATAGAGCCTTGCAGGCAGACAACCTCCCCTGCATACAGTTAAAGTACATTTGCAGTAGGGCTCGGCGGCCAGTGGATGATGGGCACAGGGCAGTTGAGTTCCGATTTTCCCAGAACACAGCTAAAGTACATGTGCAACGGCGGTTGGCTGCCCAGGGTGGGTTTGTCACAGGGCCCTGCCTGGCAGGTCCAGGCAGAGGCTGTGCACAGTGGCAACTGGATGGTCATGGAGGATTATCAGATCATGGAGTGTTGGCTGCCTACAGCATAAGGGGTTGCCCACCTGCAGAGCTAGCTGTAGACCTGGCTCTGCAGCAAATCTCTACTGGGCACAACGTTTGGCTCTACACAGCGTGGTTTGGCATTCTACAGAGGTTTGAAGCCAGGACCTGGACAGAGTCAACTCCTGCTGCAGTTCCCTCATGCTGTGCACGGGCTGGGTATGTGCACAGTGCTGGGCACAGGGAACTCTTAGAGGTGGTACATAATAAAAAAAGAAAACAAAATCACTAAAACAACAAAGGTTATTGTTGGCTTTGTCAGAACACCTCAACATATGTTTTAAAAAATCACAGAATTGCAACAATAACTCCAGCTTGCCAAGGACAGACTTAAAGGCTTTGCAAAAGCTGGTCTTTTTTTATGTTGAATATACTCTTGCAATAACTGTGTTAGTGCAAGAGAAAGTCTGTGTTACAGTCCTGCCACGTTTTGCACATTCTCTGTCAACTATTCTATTTTACTGCTTTCTCCTTCCTCTCCCTCCATTTCTCGGAGTGCTTTCTCCTGCTTCTCCTTATTTTTTCCTCATTTGCTGGTCCTGCCTGCCTCCATTTTCCCACCTCCCGCCTAGCCCCACCCACCGCCTCTCCCACCTCCCAGGACCTACTTAATGGAGCCGCAGCGGGACCCCATTGAGCAGGCCCCAGGCCCAGCTATCCCTGTGCTGCTGCACTGCTCTTCTTCCTACCAGTTTCTCTGAGTGCTTTCTCCTGCTTTTGCCTCGTTTTTCACTGCTTTCTCCTTCCTTTCCCATTTTTCTGAATGTTTTCTCCAGCTCTTTGCTCGTTTTACTGCTTTATTCCTTTCCCCTCATCTTTCTGGGTGCTTTCTCCTGCTTTCTTGTTCCTCTCCTCTGTTTTTCGAAGTGCTTTCTCCTGCTTTCTTGTTCCTCTCCTCTGTTTTTCGAAGTGCTTTCTCCTGCTTTTCCCTAGTTTTTACTGCTTACATGGCTGTTCGAGTGAACAGAGCACAACGATGGAGCTAGCAACTGCAGCACCTTGAGACCCTCACGGGTGATTTGCTGTGCTTTATAAATACTGATTGATTGATTGGTTACAGTCTTATTTTGCGTACACTCCTTAACAGACACAGACTCTATATTTAGATTATAATTTTTGCTATTATACCCTCTTAATTCTAATTGAGCGAATGGGGATTGCACAGTGTTTGTTTCCGTATTAACTTCTAGGTCACTCATGGGGCCTGCTTTGCCAAAAAGACTTGCAAAATATTTGTTCATACAGACAACCCCAATCTGTTCTCAATAATTGCTTGTGAAGAATATGAACACATAAGGGCAAGACCTCTGACCTCCTGGTCAGGGAACTCTGCTCTCCCCTCGCGCAGCTATGTCACTGCGCCGCTACCCCCTGCACCTCTCTGGTCTCAGGTAGGTGTACGAGGCCCTCCTCCACCCCCAGGCTCCTGCCTGCGCCTCATCCCTGGTGGTCCAGTGGGAGAGCCTTGCTCTTCTGCTGGTCCGCTCTGCCAGCCTTGTCTGTCTGCCTTTTTGTCTGTCTGCCTGTCTTTGTATAATTGTGCTTGTGCCTTTGCCTTTTTTTCGTGCTCTTGCCTTTTCTGCTGTTTGTGGTCTTCTGCCTTTTTATATAATTGTGCTTGTGCCTTTGTCTTTTTCGTGCTCTTGCCTTTTTTGTCTATTTTGTGCCTGTTGTGTCCATTTTCTGTGCCCTCTTTCTGTCGTTTTCCCACTGCTGCCTGCCCCCTGTGGCCCCTCCCCCCCCTGCCGGTGCCCGCTCCCGCCTCCCAGCTGCGCTCCCTCCCCCGTCCCCTACTTAATGGCAGCCGCTGCGCGACAGGTTGGGCAAGACCTATGACCTCCTGGTCAGGGAACTCTGCTCTCCCCTTGCGCAGCACCGTCACTGCGCTGCTGCCCTCTGCATCTATCTGGTCTCAGGTAGGTGTTCGAGGCCCTCGTCCATCCGCAGGCTCCTGCCTGCGCCTCATCCCTGGTGGTCCAGTGGGAGAGCCTTGCTCTGCTGCTGGTCTGGTCTGCCAGCCTTGTCTGTCTGCCTTTTTGTCTGTCTGCCTATCTTTGTATAATTGTGCTTGTGCCTTTGCATTTTTTTGTGATCTTGCCTTTTCTGCTCCATTCGTGCTCTTCTGACTTTCTGTATAATTGTGCTTGTGCCTTTGCCTTTTTTGTGATCTTGCCTTTTTTGTCTATTTTTTGCCTGTTGTGTCCATTTTCTGTGCCCTCTTTCTGCCGTTTTCACGCTGCTGCCTGCCCCCGTGGCCCCTCCCCCCCTGCTGGTTCCCACTCCCGACTCCCAGCTGCTCTCCCTCCCCCGTCCCCTACTTAATGGTGGCCGCGCCACTGGCAAGCCCGTCTGCACCCCTCCGCAACCCGACCGCGACCAGTGCCAGGGACATTGGCTCTCCGACCTCCCACTGGTACAATTCAGCTGCCCTCCATGCACTCAACCCTGGAAGAAACAACTGCCAGCTGTCGACGCCGAAAACCACCCATGGCCAGTTCTCCTGCTGACACTGCCGCCGCACCTTCACCCACCTCCAGACCACCACGGCTACCGCCCACCCACAAGACGCCAGCGCACCCAAACCCCTGAACTGCATCCTCCTCAACGTCCGCTCCTGCACAGACACGCAGTAGAAATCTGGGACCTCCTCGACACCCTGTCGCCAGACGTCGCCTTCCTCACAGAAACCTGCACCAACGCCACCTCTGCCCCCGACATTGCCACTGCCATCCCCGACAAATACAAGATCCAGAGGAAGGACCGCCTCAACCACCCAGGAGGAGAACTCGCCATTGCACACAAAAACTCCCTCCGACTCACCACATCCATCACAAACGACTCCTCGTCCCCCAAGGAATATCTCCATTTCCAGATCCAGACCAACCCCAGAACGACCCTAAACGGTACCCTGGCCTACAGATCTCCCGGACCATGAACCACATTCGCCGCAACCATCACCGACCTCATCGTGCCACACGCCATCGCCTCCATGGACTACATACTGCTCGGAGACCTGAACTTCCACCTCGACAGCCTCAGTGAACCCAACTGCACCACCCCCCCCTGGACAACCTCGCCAACATCGGACTGAAGCAGCTCGTCACCACCCCCACCCACAAGGCAGGACACATCCTCAACCCCATCTTTGCAGGAGGAAACAACATCTGCTTCAGCCACACTACGCAACCCCTCTGGATGGACCACCACTGCGTACACTTCTCTTTCTCCAAACCCACCGCACACAATCCTACACCACGCCCCGCGCAGAAATTGGAGCAAGGTCACCGAAGAGCACCTCAACTCCACCCTCAACCACACTCCCCCTCCCCCACGACTAACGTCAACACTGCCGCCAACGAACTCCACAGATGGATCACCAACTGCGCAGACAAGCTGGCCCCCCTCCGGAACTCCGACAGACAGCACCTCACAAGAGCCACCTGGTTCACCACCGACCTCCGAGAATCGAGACGCACCTGCAGACGTCTCGCGAAAGGATGGAGAAACAGCAAAACCCTGGAAGCATGGACCAGCTACAAGAATGCTATGACAGACTACCACCAACGCATCAGATCCACCAAAAGGAACTTCACCCTGGACAAGATCCGCGCCAACCCCAGCAACTCAAAGGAGCTCTTCAGCATCATACAGGAATTCACCAAACTCCCCAGCAAAGCCTCAGACGTCACGCCCTCCCAGGACCTCTGCAACAAACTCAGCTACTATTTCCATCTCAAGATCAAGTCCCTCTACAACAACTTCAATGAACAGATACTAGACACCGAAACCACACCTACCTCCAGCAACACCAACCAGCCTACCATCGCCGCCTGGACCCCGGTCGCTACAGAAGACACTGCCACGACCATGAAGAGCATTCACTCAGGAGCCCCCAAGGACCCCTGCCCGCCGCACATCTTCCACAGAGCCACTGCCTCCATAACACCCGAACTACGACACATCCTCAACGCCAGCTTCGAAACAGGCACATTCCCTGACGACTGGAAACGGGCAGAAGTCAAGCCGCTCTTCAAGAAGCCCTCCGCAGACCCGATGGACCTCAAAAACTACAGACCCATCTCTCTCCTCCCCTTCGCAGCCAAAGTCACTGAGAAGATCATCAACATCCAGGTCACGAACTTCATCGAAGCCAACTCCTCCCAATACGGATTCCGCAGCAACCACAGCACTGAGACAGCCCTCCTAGCGGCCACAGACAACATCTGCACTCTCCTCATCCTACTGGACCTCTCTGCAGCCTTCGACACCGTCTCCCACCGCGCACTTACCGCTAGACTCCACGACGCCGGCCTACAGTAAACCGCCCTCGACTGGATCCACTGTTTCCCCACCGGTCGAACCCAAAGAATCAGACTCCCGCCCTTCCTCTCCGAACCCACAAAGATCCGCTGCGGAGTACCCCAAGGATCATTGCTCAGTCCCACGCTTTTCAACATCTACATGGCCCCCCTCGCCGCCATCGTCAGACAGCATGGACTCAGCATAGTATCCTACGCCGACGACACCCAGCTCATCCTCTCCCTCACAAAGGAACCCAACACCACCAGACTCAACTTCCAGGAAGGAATGAAAGATGTCGCATCCTGGATGAGCAGCAACTGCCTGAAGCTCAACTCAGAGAAGACAGAAGTCCTCGTCCTGGGGCCCACCCCCTCGGCATGAGACAACACCAGGTGGCCCACCACCCTCAGCAACCCCCCTACTCCCACGGACCACGCTGGCATCATACTCGACTCCTCCCTCACCATGACCCGACAGATCAACGCCGCCTCCTCCACGTGCTTCAACACCCTCGGCAAAACCTTCAAATGGATCCCCCCTGAAGCCATAAAGACCGTCACCCACGCACTCATAACCAGCAGATTGGACTACGGAAATGCCCTCTATGCCGGAATCAACAAATCCCTGCTCTGGAAACTCCAGACCATCCAGAACACCACTGCCAGACTCATTCTCGTCATCCCACGACAAGACCACATCACCCAGCACCTACGAAACCTCCACTGGCTCCCCGTCGAGAAGAGAGTGACCTTCAAGCTACTCACTCACGCCTACAAATCCCTCCACAACACCAGACCCCAATACCTCAACGAAAGAGTCTCCTTCTACGCACCCAAAAGAAGCCTCCGATCCGCTGACCTCGCCCTTGCCTAAACCCCTCGCATACGCAGAGCCAGAACGGGTGAAATAGCCTACTCATACATCGCGGCAAAGACCTGGAATGAACTCCCGCTCAGTATCAGACGCTCCCCCACTCAGCATGCCTTCAGGAAGAGCCTCAAGACCTGGCTCTTTGGGTGAAATTGAGCTGCACGATCTCTCCCCCCCCCAGCGCCTTGAGACCCTCACAGGTGAGTAGCGGAGAGCCAAAATGGGTAGAAGAGCCTACTCATACATCGCTGCAAAAACCTGGAACAAACTCCCGCTCAGCATCAGACGCTCCCCCACTCTGCATGCCTTCAGGAACAGCCTCAAGACCTGGCTCTTTGGGTGAGACTGAGCTGCACGATCTCCCTCCCCAGCGCCTTGAGACCCTCACAGGTGAGTAGCAGAGAGCCAGAACGGGTGGAAGAGCCTACTCATACATCGCGGCAAAGACCTGGAACGAACTCCCGCTCAGCATCAGAAGCCCCCCCACTCTGCATGCCTTCAGGAAGAGCCTCAAGACCTGGCTCTTTGGGTGAAACTGAGGAGCACGATCTCTCCCCCCCAGCGCCTTGAGACCCTCACAGGTGAGTAGCGGAGAGCCAGAACGGGTAGAAGAGCCTACTCATACATCGCGGCAAAGACCTGGAACAAACTCCCGCTCAGCATTAGACGCTCCCCCACTCTGCATGCCTTCAGGAATAGCCTCAAGACCTGGCTCTTTGGGTGAGACTGAGCTGCACGATCTCCCTCCCCAGCGCCTTGAGACCCTTATAGGTGAGTAGCGCGCTTCACAAAACCCTGATTGATTGATTGCAGGGACAATTTTAGGAAATGTAACTAAATCGGGCTCACAAGGTCACCGACTGTTTCAGTGCTCTTGGCAGGCACTTAGATTACTCTTAGCAATGGCGGTGACAACATCTGTACCAGCACCAAAAATAATTGGAATGCTAATTAAACCATGAGTATGCTGTGGGACGAGTCATATGTACTAGTAAATAAACATAAAATAGCCGAAGTTTTAAAATATGCACTGTAAACAGAAAAGACGTGGAGTAACATACAAGGACTATAAAGCTGGTGCACATAGAGGAGCCCTACTCTCGTTTGCCACCATTCACTTGTCACCACTGTCATCGGACGACAAATCATGGACCACGTGACTATGTTATAATTATAAAATGCCTCCAGAGAAGTGACGTGCAGATTTTGCAATCCGAGCACGTATTGACCGAGTAGGGCAACCGGAAATGTACACCCTGATGACAATGCCTTGTAGAGGTAAGAGATATCCAACGTGGGAGCACCGCTCAGGCTCCAATAATGTCCTATCACGTTAAATGAAGTGAAAACAATTCAAAGAAGTGTGCAGAGAACCTCAGCAACGATTATTATTCATACAAGTTGTGTTTACGTGATTCAAAATCATCGTGTCCGTCCACTATTCAATGTGAGAAAGGATCACTCTAGGCTGCGAAATGCTTTCTCTACAAGGCCCATTTATGTGGAGTTGTTGGCAAACAACTGTGCTGCAAGGCTGGAAGTGTGCCCAGCCTTGTGGGTTCCTGGCGCAGCGGAATAGATAGCCTTAATGCTGGGCACCAGGCTCAAGGTCTCGGCCCGCTGCACTTCATTCAATCTGGCTGTCTTTTACTACCAAAACGTGCATTCGTGCCCCTAGACTCCTGCCATGCAACTGCCAGTACGGTCCGTACAGTCACTCTCAAAATAGTGGAAAATAGTGATTTTTAATTGTAATGAATTGACAGATATTATGAATAAAACGGGAATCGTGTGCTAGATAAAATTAAATGAATATGAATGCTTGAAAATCTCCCAAAACTCGGCTTGATGATCCCGCGCACCCCTTTGGCAAAGCGAGGACGAAAACTCAATCTAAGTGTCATTTGCTACCCGCAGCAAGTTTAAGGTAACAGGGGACAGGAACAACAGCTAAAGAGCCTGTCTCTCACCAGGAAGGTGACACAAGCCATTACCACCAACTGCAAAGGAGGATAAAACTGCACAATTTCGTTTTATTGTTTCTTTGGTGAATTCTTAAATTAATGACGGAAACCTAAATGTTTGTTTAAGAGCAGCTGACATGGCAAAGAGGAAGCCTATCTGATAGTTCAAATTATGCCTGTAGGATGGTATTACCAAGGGACAGAGATAATTTCCACGTAGAAATGATTTTATCTTTTCCTTTTTTTAATGTTCATCATGCGAATGTATAAAAGAGCTGTAAAACATATGCCTTAACAACTAGGACAAAGACTTGACACTTGAAAAGCAATTGGCCTCTGATCCATTCCCGGAGGCGTGAAATAAATTTCCATATTTTCTAAGGACACATTTATAAAGAGTCCCTGATGGAGTCAGAAAGTGCAGCAGCAAACCTACAAAAAGACCAAGGATTTAAATCAACTCCTCAGTCTACCCAGGTGCCGGAGGCCTAAGGAGCGCCAAGAAAAAACACATACCTTGCACAGTACACAAGGTTAAATTATTTCAGTGTGGAATAAAAAATCACAGACCTATATTAATGATTTGCAGTTTAAAATCAGTTTGTGAATATGAGCCCTATTACTTATGCTTTCCCAGTGTTGGCAGATTTACCATGCATGAGAAATGTGTTCCGACTCATTTATTCCCTCTGGATTTTTCAGTTTTTGAACCCACCTAGTTTGGTGACTTCTGCTGTGAGTGAAACTCACTACCTGAGTCTCACTCACTGTAAGCTCGGTTATAATGGATTGAGGGTGCTAACCATCAGTGTCTGCCTTTAGAGAAACAAAGGAAGGTAGCAAGACCTCTGGAGCCAGTCACAGGAAGGGCTGCCCTTTGAAGTTTTGAAGGTACGGGACCAGGCAGCCGTGGCAGGTAGGGGCAGAGCTTAGGCTCTCAGAGAATGTCTTTCAAGAGACCACTTGACAGTACCATCTTCAAAATTTCCTAAATGCTGTGCAGGAGAGTTGTGGCAAGGGTGGAGTGATGATGTGCCATCCTAGGACTGGGCAGAGATACTTGGCTTCTGGAACATTCCACCACCATTTAAAAAAAAACGTGCATAGGGGAGAGACTTTTGAAAACAGTCTGGATGTGGACAAAGCAATACTAGAAGAATGCCCAGATGGAGGAGGGAAGACATTCAAACACACTGCAAAGATGTACTCTAGAAATTCTGATTTCAGGTGGCACCTACGGACAAGGACATGTTTCTCCAGGCCTAGTCATGTTGCCCCTGCAAACACACTTTGGGGACAGTAAATAGATGTACCTGCTAGGGGGGGAACTCTAGAGGTTTCCCTTGACTGGTCCTGCATGAATGTGACCTCCGCTGACCCAAATGCTCTGCAAGAGGCAAAAGGAGACTGTGGGACCTAAAAGAGATTAGCAGGGTGGGTACTCTGCCTTGAGATCAAGGGGATGCTTTTGAGGAACACACCGGGTCAAGAAGAAGTGGCAGGCGCCCACACAGGAGGTCCTGTGTGAGGAGGGAGCACAGTAAAAATCAGATTTCGCATGAATTGAAAAATTTACAAGAGGGTTCATGGTCATAGGGTTCAGGGCTTGATAGGGGTTGGAATTGTTAAGAGGGTGTTACTTTCAGTATTCGTTCAAGTTCTGGGAAAGATGAACAGTTACATCTTGGTTGTCGCTGAGAGTACCATGGGAAAGTATTTTACTGTCAGGCTCCGAGTAAAGGCATATATTTTATATGTTAGGGTGCGAGGAGTATAAGCACTTACCAGCAGAGATGCATTACTAACAATGGAAAGCACTGACACTGCTCAATAGGAAGAAGGCACACTGTAGGCAGGAGAGTGCCTGCATTTTTCTTTATCCTTCTAAAGCCCTGTATATGGGTGTCAATTTTACATCTTTCCTTGCCCTGCTACACACCCATCATAGATTTGTTTTTATAGATGCTTTTACTTTGGTTTGGAGTATTAACCTGACCCACCAGACCATGCCAAAAATGTAAATGTGCATTATACTGCTCTTCAGATCTTTCAAAGCAAACCAGTTCCTCTCTCTTTTTCACATATTGCTCTAAATATATGAATCCCTAGACTGAATCATGCAGTATTTTTATTCAAACAGCTCACTCTATTCCACTTAAGTAAGGTGGTTCGAAAGGAATGCCTATATATCACAATTCGATTTAGAATATTATCTTCCTATGTTGAACGCCCAGATCCTTTGCTTGTCTGTTCCTCCACCGAGGAATGACTAATGCCTGTACTTTTGAGCTCAACTTTATGTATTTCTGTGCTCTAATTTTAGGGGCAGATTTACAGGAACTGACGCATCTCTGCATATTAGCAGAGATGCGTCAGTTAATTTGCGTCACGCAAAAAAACCCTTGCGCCACCATGGAGGCGTCGCATTTGCAATGCGGCGCACCGTGGCGCAAGGATTGACAGATGCGTGACGCATCTATTGGCGTAAAGGCAACGCATTGCTGGAGTTGTGTCGTAAGCACGACGCAACTCCAGCAATGCTTCGAAATGTCTATTTCTATTATGCTGGGTCACTCCTTACGCCTGCTTCAAGCAGGCGTAAGGTTTTTGACGCAGTGGCGTCGTAAAAGTGACTCAGTGAAATCTTGTAGATCTCACTGCGTCACTTTTATGAGGCTTTCTTGCGTCGGAACGCCCACCCTGCATACATTATACCTGATGCAGGTATAATGTGACGCAGGGCTTTACAAGGTGACGCATCTCCCTAGATGCGTCACGTTGTAAATGTGTCGCAACGTGGCGCTTTGTTTACGACACCGCTGCATCACAAAAATGACGCAACGGCGGCGTAAAAGTGTCGCAAGGGACTTGTAAATCTGCCCCTCAGTCTTTTAAGCAGAACAGCCACACTAGTATTTTAGATTATTGAGTACAGAAATATTATGCTACAAGAATGTTGTGTCAAAAATGTCAACAACCAAAAAATCAACAACCCTGGTATAAATTAGTAAGTATGGATTTACTACTCTGAACTCCACATATATGTACATTGAAGATATAAAGATCCTCAGGGTACATATATGTAGAGATTGGTATAGTAAAGTTATACTTACCTATGTAAACTTACCTAGTCAATATTTTGTTTGTCGATATTTTTATGATGATATTTATGTAGAACAATATTAAAACTCGATATTCAAGTACCATACGACGTTACAGGTCAGGCCTGCTGGTGTACACATTTTTTTAATTAAAAATTTTCATTAGAAATTAATTAATGCATTAACAATA
Organism: Calotriton arnoldi; assembly: GCA_963921515.1. Classification (NCBI taxonomy): domain Eukaryota; kingdom Metazoa; phylum Chordata; class Amphibia; order Caudata; family Salamandridae; genus Calotriton; species Calotriton arnoldi. The sequence goes on from CAWUFW010002165.1 coordinate 2,247,297, forward strand.
CTAAAATACATTAAACTATAGGCGTCAATATATGTATCTCATTCAACATGATGGGACACTTATATTGGAAGAGTTCAATGTACTACAATATTTTCATGATGCATCACAATAGGGCTCAAGAAGAGGAATGATGTTTGATGTTTTAAGACTAAACTGAGGATTAGCAAATAGAGATTCTTTAAAGCGAGACCCATTGATAAAAAAATTGTCAAACGCACTGGTACCCAAGTTAATAAGGCTGGATGTTATTTTGTTCTAATAACATGGAATCAGCTAGAATAACTTCCCTGGTGAAAGAAAGTGGCTTGAGGAAATAGAATTACATCTATGTCCCATGTCCTCATCCCCTTCTTCACTAATGAGGGGGAGTCCAACTCGAGAGACAGAAAAAAGAATAAGAATGCTTGTAATATTGCCCCCAGTACAAGGCTGGAGCCTACTATAGGCAGTGCTTAATTTGAGCCGGTGCTTTCCGGTGCTCAACACCGGCACTTAATTGGTTTCCTGTGCTCGGCACCGGCACTTAATTGTCAACACTATACTTAGAACAGTCCACCACATGGTGGCACTGCTCATCTAATTTAGAGATGAGCAGAACAACGGTAGTTTAGGACTACAATATACATTAAAATTGCTAATACCTGCCTCCCCAGCCATTCCTTTAGCTTTGGGGACCTGGAATAATCTGAACTGTCGCATTTACATGCGAGAGAGATGGTTAATAGTTGCTTTGGCAGCGATGACAAGGGCGATGGGTGGTGCAAGCTGCAGTGGCCTCCTGGTCAGAGCCCTGGCACTTAATATTTTACAAATTAAGCACTGACTATAGGCAATACTTACCCAGCATTCTTCCTGTTCTTTTTTCTGTCTCCTGGAGACGATAGTCGGAACAGGTCAGCTCCTGCTGGGCTCGAGTTGGGTCATTAAGAATTAGTTCTGTTGGGCTAAGCCATGCTACTGTCGTAAATTCCAGCTCCTGCTGGGCTCAAGTCGTGATGGTGTGCGATTGCTCAGTTTTTTGCTGGGCACTTGGGGGATAAGGTACTGTTCGATTGCGGAGGCAGGAAAGACTTGCCATTTTGGAGTTCTGACCCTCCTTAGATGGATCAAGATGCAGCTGTATGACAGGCTTGCAATGCATAGCAGTGACTGTAGGAGAGTAGGATCTGCTTCACATGGGTACCCCCACTTTTTGCTGATGCTTCACTGTTTTTCGACATTAGTCTGGCTGGGGCCCTGCTAATCAGAACCCCAGCCTAGCTGCTTCCTCTCTAAAATGGTTTCCATGTGCCTTAGGCACATCACTGATTGGGATCTGGAGTGCCCTTATAAGTCCCTAGTATATGGTATACTATGTACCAAGGGCATAGGTACCTCAGAGGCCTGCCAGGGGCTGCAGCATGTATTATGCCACCCCTGGAAGGCCATCCAAACTGACACCACAGGTCTGCTACTGCAGCCTGGGTAAGGTGGTGCATGCACCCCTTACTGTGATATAGGTTACCTATATCACAAATTACATACACACATATAAACCTATAAGTCACTCCTAAGGCAGGCCTTATCAATCCTAAAGGCAGAGTGCGTGGTTCCTATGTGAGAGGGTGCCCCTGCATGAGCAGGGCCCCTCTGCAGCATTCGGAGACCATCTCTGATGCTGTTTGTAGTGCAGCCTGACCATATACTCTTAAGCGCATTATATCCTCGCGGTAAAATGCTAACTTTGGAATGGCTGCACCTAAACATGTCGTGTTTGGTGTCAAACATCTTGGAATACTACCCCCCGCCAATTCTGGCGGCGGGGGTAGCATTCCACCCTTCTAGAGGGAAAGACATGTTAACTCTGACTAGTCCGGTAACTTCTTTCCAGAGCCCTGGCATCACAAAATGGATGCTGCTGCCACAGACACGAGTCTGGCCTCCTGCTGCTGGACGAAACTCCGGCAGGGGAGGCCTGGACAATAGGTTTCCTGTCCCAGGGAGGTGTGACCACCTCCCCAGACAGGATAATGTGTATTGGGGCTGGGCGGGAGCACTTTCGGGTGCTTTGAAGTCCTGCACTGGGGGCACATTTGGTGTCCCTGTGCATACCCCAGTTCAAACCGGATCAGGGGCTTGAAGCCCCTGCTTTGGCGCAAACTGGACAAAGGGAAAGGGGTGTAGCCACCCCTCTGCCCTGACCCACCCATAGGTGGGGCCACAGAGTAGTCCAACCCCTATCTTTAGTATAAAGATAGGAACCCAGTCCTTAGGACTTTAGATTATCCCTGGACGAAACTCTGAAACTGAATCCTGGATCTTCGACGCTCTACTCACGATTAGAGGACTGAAGAATCTCCCTTGGGGTCAAGGAGTGACTCCCCTGCTTGGCAGGCACCAAGGTTCGCATTTCTGAAGCTCCCGTTGGACGCCGAAGTCATCGCATCACCAGAGGTGGATTCTCAGACTTCCCCGAGGCTACCCTGAGGCCCCAGCAAAGCTGAGGCCTGTGGCTATTGTGGGTGACTTGAGACCATGACCCCTGGACACTGAGCACATTTGCAAGTGCATCCTCTTCTGGGTCTCCCAAGAAGTCGTGCTTTGGGCTGCGAGTAGCCCTAGCCTCCAGCACCACCTGCACCGAAGATCACTGGCCCCCACTCCACGAGTGTCCTGTAAGCCAGATCCACGTGCGGCGTCACGAGGCTCCTTCGTTGTCGCTAGCCCGTTGGCTAGTAGCCCTTAACGAAGGCCAATACTTTTCTAACTTGGCATCCTGGTTGCTCCAGGCCTGCCCTCACTTACCCTCACTGGGTGAGTTCCACAGACCTTGCTGGTCTGCACCATCGACGATCTACATCTTCACCGAGACTTGCCGTTGCCAAGGCTTGTTGGGTCCAATCCGGTCGCCGACACCTCAGCACTCGACAGACATTGTGCACCAGCCCGAATCCTGCTCCTGGTTGCCGACAAACGCCTCCTGGAGCTCGTGGCTGAAGAGTCAAGACGACCGTCAACGCACCTGAGGCACTCGACATCGGTGGGCATCTGTCCATCGCCTTCCTGGTCACTGGCTAGTGACCCAGACTCTGTCCCCTCTGCTTTCAGGTTCTTCAGAACTCCGATCCACTCTTGGATCCACCCGGACACTTTTCTCTTGGCCGCCAGCAGCACTTTGCAGCAGATCGCCATTCGAATCGACGACGAAACCCGACCCCGAAAGGCACCTATGCACCCGGCTTCCCTGGGTGAGGTAACACGAGTACTCTGGTGCTCCCGTGGGTAGAGACTCTTCAAAGTCCTAGATCTCAAAGGGTTTTGTCCTAGTCCTCTTTTAAGTGTCCCTTTTCTCTATTTTCCCGATCCCGACTTTCTCCATAGAAGTCAACGGCGTATCGCGGTTGTGTATTTACACTGCACGCGTCTCCCGTAGGTCCCCTGTGTCACTACCTTGGGTGGTTCCTTGTGGTCCAAGCACTTCTAGAGGCTCTAGGCCTAGTGTCTAGTTCAGTCGTGGTTCGCATACCACTTTATTGGTATATGGTTTGGTACGCCCCTAGGGCCCAAACGTGTATTTGTGCTATTACTGTGAATTAATAACTTATAACTTATGTACTTCGAACTCTAGCCTCATAAAGAGACTAGAGGGGTGTGTTTAGCAATAAATACATATATTTTGAATATATACCTGGTGTGGTGCTCTTTCATTTGGTCACTCAAGAGATTATAGACTGGTAAAACAAGCTGCTTTACATTCCTTCAAGACTTAGCCTGAAGGCTGCTCTCCATAGCTACCACTAGGATAGCTTTCAATAAGGTTGTCTTTAACCTATCTCCAATAAGGGGTTGTTTGGACTGGTGCAAGGTGCCCACTATAATTAGTGGACAGCATATACCAGGCCAACTTCTCACATTGGTGTGCAGCGTGTGGGATTCCAGCTTGCTATTGTTTTACCAGATAATCTCAATTGAATTGATCAACTGAAAACCACTAAAGGTACCTAAGGTACATATAATTTAAGCTTAGAATACAGTAAGTTCTACTGAACTTAGAGTTGTGTGTTAAGGGATAGCACAACCCTTTCTACAACTCAAGAGAGTTTAGTAGGCCACACTAGAGTAGGTAGTGCATACACCACACCACACTAGTAATGTCTTTAAGGGGAGGATCCAAAGAATCCTTGCAGGAAGCCATTGAGCTTCCACCCTCCAAGTATGATACACTCCCATTCTTGGAATTGAGAGCTTTATGTAACTTGAGAAAAATAAGGACAGGCCAAAGCCCCACCACCCAACACCTCAAGGAGTTGTTGGTGGCTTATGACCTTAGTAAGCCTGTAGGGACTGAAGGGGTAGGAGCTGAGGGTGGGGCAGGAGAAGAGGAGGACGCCAGGGGTACCAATACCCCCAGCCCCCCCTCTGAAACTGGCCAGGAGGGTGACAATGACCCTGACCTGGATAACCCAATCCCTCCTGTGGACGATGAAGAGGATGATCAGGATGACACCCTCTTTGTCCCCCAGGAAGGATTAAGAGTGTGCCCAGGAAGTCTAGATCTCCTTCTCAGGAGTCTAACCACTCTGGCACCTCTATAGGGAGCTCTGTCTCTTCTCACAGGAGGGAATCCTCTCATGAGAGGAGAGCCAGACTGGTCCAGTATGAGGAAACTCAGCTGGAAATCAGAAAAAAGCAATTGGCTTTAGATAGGGAATCCCTAGATCTCCTTAGAGAGAGAAGAAAGTTGGGACTAGAGTCCCATGGTGGCAGCCATGTCCCTAGAGACAGGGAAAGGTCCTATGACCATAGGAACCTGAGCAAGATTGTCCCTCCCTACCAGAGTGGGGATGATATCCACAAATGGATAACTGCATTAGAGAGGGCCTGTAAGGTACAGAAGGTCCCTCAAGAGCAGTGGGCAGCAATCTTGTGGCTCTCCTTTGCTGACAAAGGTAGAGATAAGCTCCTCACTGTTAGAGAGGAGGATGCTGATAATTACAAGGTCTTGAAGAGTGCTCTTATTGATGGGTTTGGCCTAACCACTGAACAGTACAGGTTGAAGTTCAGAGACACCCAAAAAGCACAGACTCAAGACTGGGTAGACTATGTGGATTGTTCTGCCAAGGCTCTGGAAGGCTGGTTGATGGGCAGTAAGGTGTGTGACTTCTCAGGATTGTACAATCTGATAATGAGGGAGCAGATTCTTAATAACTGTCAAAATCAGCTGTTGCATCAATACCTGGTAGACTCTGATCTGACCTCTCCCCAAGAATTGGGAAAGAAGGCAGACAAATGGGTCAGAACCAGGGTGAAGCAGAAGGTACAGAACCAAGGTGGGGAAACCAAGAAGCAAGATGCTAAGAACTCTGACAAGGGTGGGGAGAAGGGTAAAGATCAAAAGTCTTCATCAGGCCCCCAAAAATCTTCTTCTGGTGGGGATTCACAGTCTACCAAAGGGAAAGGCCAAAGAAAACCATGGTGCAAGGTCTGTAAGCAAAAGACCCACTGGACCAGTGATTGCACCAAGTCCAAAGACTCCAGTCCAGCACCCACCAATGCCCCTAAGGCACCTGTTCCCCCTAGTACAGTTGGTGGAAGTGCTCCAGCAAAGGGTTTAGTAGGGTTCACCCTGGGAACTGAGTTGGGCTCTGACTTAGTCAGAGAACTGACTCAGGCTGTGTTAGTCTGTGATGGAGGCATGGATGTGACCTCCACTGTGAGCCCCAGTAATCTGGGCAAGTACAGACAACAGCCTATAATCAATGGACGTGAGGCTTTGGCATTTAGGGACACAGGGGCAAGTGTCACAATGGTGACACAAGACCTTGTGCTTCCTGGGCAAGTTATGCTTGGTGAGATGTACCAAGTGACCAATGCTAGCAATGTCAGAACAGACCATACTCTGGCAGTTGTTAACTTCTCCTGGGGAGGGGTAACTGGCCTTAAGAAGGTTGTGGTAAGTGCAAACCTACCAGTCGAATGCTTGCTTGGCAATGACTTAGAGACTTCTGCTTGGGCAGAAGTGGAGCTCAGGACCCATGCAGAAATGCTGGGGATCCCTGCAGATGTGTTTGCTGTGACCAGGTCACAAGCCAAAATGTCTAGCACTGAACAGGCCTTGGATTCTGGAAGAATGGACCAAGTGCCTTCCAAGAGGAGGAGTAGTAGGGTTAAGGCAGTGCCTTCCCCTTGGCTCAGGAGGAAGATCAGTCCCTTGAGGGGGATGATCTCAGCCCTGAAGAAGGAACTGCCCCAGAGGAACTTGAACCTGAACAGGTTGAGTTCTTGGGGACAGGGGGACCTTCTAGGGCAGATCTGAGCCAGGAGCAGCAGAGCTGCCCCTCCCTTGAACCCCTCAGACAGCAAGCTGCTGCTGAGGCTGCTGGGAAAGCTAGTGGTCCCCATACAGTGTATTGGGATGATGGACTCCTGTACTCAGAGAGTAGAGACCCCAAGCCTGGTGCTACCAGGAGGTTGGTAATACCTTTGAAGTTCAGGGGCTTCCTATTGACCCTAGCCCATGATATTCCCTTAGCAGGTCACCTGGGCCAGAACAAGACTTGGGACAGAATTGTCCCTCACTTTCACTGGCCCCACATGTCTGAAGACAGTAAGGAGTTTTGTCGCTCCTGTGTAACCTGCCAAGCCAGTGGCAAAGCAGGTGGCACTACAAAGGCCCCCTGATACCACTACCTGTGGTGGGGGTGCCCTTTGAAAGGGTAGGGATTGACATTGTTGGTCCCATGGATCCCCAAACAGCCTCTGGGCACAGGTTTATCCTGGTGGTAGTGGATCATGCCACCAGGTACCCAGAAGCTATTCCCCTCAGGACCACTACAGCACCTGTGGTGGCAAGGGCCCTCCTGGGAATCTTCTCAAGAGTGGGCTTTCCTAAGGAGGTAGTATCAGACAGGGGTGCTAACTTCATGTCTGGGTACTTAAAAGCAATGTGGAAGGAGTGTGGAGTGACTTATAAGTTCACCACACCCTATCACCCACAATGCAATGGTTTAGTTGAGAGATTCAACAAAACCTTGAAGGGCATGATTAAAGGGCTCCCAGAAAAGCTTAGGCGTAGATGGGACATACTCTTGCCCTGCCTTTTATTCGCATATAGGGAGGTGCCTCAGAAGGGGTTGGTTACAGCCCTTTTGAACTTCTGTTTGGCCACCCTGTGAGGGGTCCACTGTGCTTGGTGAAGGAAGGATGGGAGTTACCTCTCAAGACCCCAAAGCAAGATATAGTGGACTATGTACTTGGTCTCCGCTCCAGGATGGCTGAGTACATGAAAAAGGCAACCAAAAACCTTGAGGCTAGCCAGGAACTTCAAAAGGCCTGGCATGACCAAAGGCTGTTCTGACTGTTTACCAGCCAGGACAGAAGGTGTGGGTGTTGGAGCCAGTGGCCCCAGCAGCTCTCCAAGATAAATGGAGTGGACCCCACACTATTGTTGAGCAGAAGGGTGAGGTCACTTATTTAGTAGACCTAGGAACACCCAGGAGTCCCCACAGGGTTCTCCATGTCAACAGGTTAAAACCATATGTGGACAGGGCAGACATAGGCTTGCTCATGGCTACTGATGAAGGGCAGGAGGAAGAGAGTGACCCACTCCCTGACCTGCTCTCACAGAACCCTGACGATGGGTCAGTTGATGGTGTAGCCTTGGCAGGCAGCCTCACTACCCAGCAACAAACTGATTGCAGGCAAGTCCTCAATCAGTTTAGACATATGTTTTCACTGACACCCAGTCAGACCACCTGGTGCACTCATGAAGTGGACACTGGGGACAGTCTGCCTATTAAAAACAAGATTTATAGGCAACCTGACCATGTCAGGGACTGTATCAGGACTGAAGTCCAGAAAATGTTGGAATTGGGAGTTATTGAACCCTCAGATAGCCCTTGTGCTAGTCCAGTAGTCCTTGTACCGAAACCTCACACCAGTGGTGGAAAAAGAGAGATGAGGTTTTGTGTGGACTACAGGGGTCTCAATGCAGTCACTAGGACTGATGCCCATCCAATACCCAGGGCAGATGAGCTCATAGATACTTTGGCCTCTGCCAAATATCTCAGCACATTTGACCTAACAGCTGGTTACTGGCAGATCAGACTAGCTGATACTGCAAAGCCCAAAACAGCATTCTCGACCCCTAGTGGACATTATCAATTTGTGGTAATGCCCTTTGGTCTGAAGAATGCACCTGCCACTTTCCAGAGGTTGGTGAATACAGTTCTCACAGGACTGGAAGCCTATAGTGCAGCTTATCTAGATGATATTGCTGTCTTTAGCTCCACCTGGGAGGATCACCTGGTCCACCTCAGGAATGTTTTACAGGCCCTGCAAAAAGCAGGCCTGACTATCAAGGCCACTAAGTGCCAGATAGGGCAGAGTCAGGTTGTGTACCTGGGCCACCTTGTGGGTGGAGGCCAGGTTCAACCTTTGCAGAGCAAGATCCAGACCATCATGGACTGGACTGCTCCCACTACCCAGACTCAGGTGAGAGCCTTCTTAGGCCTGACTGGGTACTATAGGAGATTTGTCAAGGGGTATGGATCAATAGTGACACCCCTGAATGACTTAACTTCTAAGAAAATGCCCAAAAAGGTTCAGAGGACAGTTAGCTGTCAAAAGGCATTTGATGACCTCAAGAGTCCTGATTACTCCAAGAAGTTCATTGTTCAAACTGATGCATCTGAATTGGGGGTAGGGGCTGTACTGTCACAATTGAATGAAGAAGGTCAGGATCAGCCAGTAGCTTTCATTAGCAGAAGGCTGACCCCTAGAGAGAAACGTTGGTCAGCCATAGAGAGGGAGGCCTTTGCTGTGGTCTGGGCTCTGAAGAAGTTGAGGCCATACTTGTTTGGTACACACTTCCTGGTTCAGACAGACCATAAGCCCCTCTTATGGCTAAAACAAATGAAGGGTGAAAACCCCAAACTGCTTACGTGGTCCATTTCCCTACAGGGGATGGACTTTACAGTGGAACATAGGCCTGGGAGTAACCATGCGAATGCAGATGGACTCTCTAGGTATTTCCACTTAGAACATGAAGACTTAACTGGGCAAGGTTAGTTTAATGTCCCTACATTTGGGGGGGTTGTGTAGGAGAGTAGGATCTGCTTCACATGGGTACCCCCACTTTTTGCTGATGCTTCACTGTTTTTCGACATTAGTCTGGCTGGGGCCCTGCTAATCAGAACCCCAGCCTAGCTGCTTCCTCTCTAAAATGGTTTCCATGTGCCTTAGGCACATCACTGATTGGGATCTGTAGTGCCCTTATAAGTCCCTAGTATATGGTATACTATGTACCAAGGGCATAGGTACCTCAGAGGCCTGCCAGGGGCTGCAGCATGTATTATGCCACCCCTGGAAGGCCATCCAAACTGACACCACAGGTCTGCTACTGCAGCCTGGGTAAGGTGGTGCATGCACCCCTTACTGTGATATAGGTTACCTATATCACAAATTACATACACACATATAAACCTATAAGTCACTCCTAAGGCAGGCCTTATCAATCCTAAAGGCAGAGTGCGTGGTTCCTATGTGAGAGGGTGCCCCTGCATGAGCAGGGCCCCTCTGCAGCATTCGGAGACCATCTCTGATGCTGTTTGTAGTGCAGCCTGACCATATACTCTTAAGCGCATTATATCCTCGCGGTAAAATGCTAACTTTGGAATGGCTGCACCTAAACATGTCGTGTTTGGTGTCAAACATCTTGGAATACTACCCCCGCCAATTCTGGCGGCGGGGGTAGCATTCCACCCTTCTAGAGGGAAAGACATGTTAACTCTGACTAGTCCGGTAACTTCTTTCCAGAGCCCTGGCATCACAAAATGGATGCTGCTGCCACAGACACGAGTCTGTCCTCCTGCTGCTGGACGAAACTCCAGCAGGGGAGGCCTGGACAATAGGTTTCCTGTCCCAGGGAGGTGTGACCACCTCCCCAGACAGGATAATGTGTATTGGGGCTGGGCGGGAGCACTTTCGGGTGCTTTGAAGTCCTGCACTGGGGGCACATTTGGTGTCCCTGTGCATACCCCAGTTCAAACCGGATCAGGGGCTTGCAGCCCCTGCTTTGGCGCGAACTGGACAAAGGGAAAGGGGTGTAGCCACCCCTCTGCCCTGACCCACCCATAGGTGGGGCCACAGAGTAGTCCAACCCCTATCTTTAGTATAAAGATAGGAACCCAGTCCTTAGGACTTTAGATTATCCCTGGACGAAACTCTGAAACTGAATCCTGGACCTTCGATGCTCTACTCACGATTAGAGGACTGAAGAATCTCCCTTGGGGTCAAGGAGTGACTCCCCTGCTTGGCAGGCACCAAAGAAGCATCTGTCCGGTTCGCATTTCTGAAGCTCCCGTCGGACGCCAAAGTCATCGCATCACCAGAGGTGAATTCTCAGACTTCCCCGAGGCTACCCTGAGTCCCCAGCAAAGCTGAGGCCCGTGGCTATCGTGGGTGACTTGAGACTGTGACCCCTGGACACCGAGCACATTTGCAAGTGCATCCTCTTCTGGGTCTCCCAAGAAGTCGTGCTTTGGGCTCCGAGTAGCCCTAGCCTCCAGCACCACCTGCACCGAAGATCACTGGCCCCCACTCCACGAGTGTCCTGTAAGCCAGATCCACGTGCGGCGTCACGAGGCTCCTTCGCGGTCGCTAGCCCGTTGGCTAGTAGCCCTTAATGAAGGCCAATCCTTTTCAAACTTGGCATCCTGGTTGCTCCAGGCCTGCCCTCACTTACCCTCGCTGGGTGAGTTCCACAGACCTTGCTGGTCTGCACCATCGACGATCTACATCTTCACCGAGACTTGCCATTGCCAAGGCTTGTTGGGTCCAATCCGGTCGCCGACACCTCAGCACTCGACAGACATCGTGCACCAGCCCGAATCCTGCTCCTGGTTGCCGACAAACGCCTCCTGGACCTCGTGGCTGAAGAGTCAAGACGACCGTCAACGCACCTGAGGCACTCGACATCGGTGGGCATCTGTCCATCGCCTTCCTGGTCACTGGCTAGTGACCCAGACTCTGTCCCCTCTGCTTTCAGGTTCTTCAGAACTCCGATCCACTTTTGGATCCACCCGGACACTTTTCTCTTGGCCGCCAGCAGCACTTTGCAGCAGATCGCCATTCGAATCGACGACGAAACCCGACCCCGAAAGGCACCTATGCACCCGGCTTCCCTGGGTGAGGTAACACGAGTACTCCGGTGCTCCCGTGGGTAGAGACTCTTCAAAGTCCTAGATCTCAAAGGGTTTTGTCCTAGTCCTCTTTTAAGTGTCCCTTTTCTCTATTTTCCCGATCCCGACTTTCTCCATAGAAGTCAACGGCGTATCGCGGTTGTGTATTTACACTGCACGCGTCTCCCGTAGGTCCCATGTGTCCCTACCTTGGGTGGTTCCTTGTGGTCCAAGCACTTCTAGAGGCTCTAGGCCTAGTGTCTAGTTCAGTCGTGGTTCGCATACCACTTTATTGGTATATTGTTTGGTACGCCCCTAGGGCCCAAACGTGTATTTGTGCTATTACTGTGAATTAATAACTTATAACTTATGTACTTCGAACTCTAGCCTCATAAAGAGACTAGAGGGGTGTGTTTAGCAATAAATACATATATTTTGAATATATACCTGGTGTGGTGCTCTTTCATTTGGTCACTCAAGAGATTATAGACTGGTAAAACAAGCTGCTTTACATTCCTTCAAGACTTAGCCTGAAGGCTGCTCTCCATAGCTACCACTAGGATAGCTTTCAATAAGGTTGTCTTTAACCTATCTCCAATAAGGGGTTGTTTGGACTGGTGCAAGGTGCCCACTATAATTAGTGGACAGCATATACCAGGCCAACTTCTCACAGTGACCTCCGGTTTACAGAGCATGCACAAAAGCCTGTTAATTTGCCGATGCACATTGATGCTTCATTTCTCAGGGATGTGCTGGAAAGGAGAGTAAAAGTAAGCACAGGAATGCAAATAGGTCCACATAGTGGTGTATAATGACTTTTCTAAACTGTTGGATTTTGTTGCCGAGCGTTGTTGGTGCTTGGTGAATATTGCAATGGGGAAGCACTCTGAGAAGAGAAAGCATGTAGTCTCTTCTACATCAATGAATTTGTCTTCTTCCCCGCCTCCTAAAAAGAGCCCAACGGAAGGAGAGGATGAGAGGCTGAAGTGTTTGATTAGAGAGGCTTTGCCTGAAATGAAGTCAGGCAAGAGTTTGACTCAGGATAATTCTGGGAACCAAAAAAATAAATCACAAATTAAGGTCAAGTCATCCTTATCATTAACACTTCCAAGTCAGCACAACATCTTTTTTATAAAGCAAATATCTGAATTACTGAGCCGATTTAAACTAAACCGCAAAAAGGGGCTATTCCAAATTCGGTGTAATTCTCTTAAGCAGTTCTTGCTGTAGCAGAGAGCAAACATTCATACAGGACTTAAAATGGAAAACACTTTGTTACCCACTCTGTACACCCAAACCCATTCATACTTGTGTACACACTTGTGATGGAGAGTCTATAGGAAATGCCATTTTTTGGTCCTTTTGCATTTGGTTGTTCATTCCTACTTTGCTGCATTTATATTACAAAATCTTCATTTACTTCAGGGGTATGCATAAAAAAAGGCTTCTGGTCATTTTTTTCCCTCCGGTATGGAAAAAGGTATTAAATATCAATCAATCAGGGCGTTTAAAGCGCGCTACTCACCCGTGAGGGTCGCAAGGCACTGGGGGGGAGAGGAGGGGTGCAGCTCCGGTTCAGTCGAAGATCCAGGTCTTGAGGCTCTTCCTGAAGGTGTGCACAGTAGGGGAGCGTCTGATGTTGACTGGAAGTTCGTTCCAGGCTTCGGCCGCGATGTAGGAGAAGGCTCTTCCACCCGCTCTGGTTCTGCGGATGCGCGGGGTTTCAGCTAGGGCGAGGTCGACGGAGCGGAGGTTTCTATTGGGTACGTGGAAGGAGAGTGTATCGTTGAGGTATTTGGGTCCGATGTTGTGGAGGGATTTGTAGGTGTGGGTGAGTAGCTTGAAAGTTACTCTCTTCTCGACGGGGAGCCAATGGAGGTCTCGCTGGTGTTGGGTGATGTGCTCATGTCGGGGGATGCCGAGGATGAGTCTGGCCGCAGTGTTATGGATGGTCTGGAGTTTGCGTAGCAGGGATTTGTTGAGTCCGGCGTAGAGGGTGTTTCCGTTGTCCAGTCTGCTTGTTATGAATGCGTGGGTGACGGTCTTTTTGGCTTCGGGGGGTATCCACTTGAAGGTCTTGCAGAGGAGGCGGAGGGTGTTGAAGCTGGTGGAGGCCAGGGCGTTGATCTGTCGGGTCATGGTGAGGGAGGAGTTGAGTATGATGCCGAGGTTCCAGGCATGGTCCATGGGGGTAGGGGGTGCCGAGGGCAGGGGGCCACCAGGAGTTGTCCCAAGCTGAGGGGGTGGGTCCAAGGAAGAGGACTTCTGTCTTCTCCGAGTTGAGTTTCAGACAGCTGCTGCTCATCCAAGCTGCAACATCTTTCATTCCTTCTTGGAAGCTGAGTCTGGTGGTTTCGGTGTCCTTCGTGAGGGAGAGGATGAGCTGGGTGTCTTCAGCATAGGATACAATGCTGAGTCCATGCTGTCTGACGATGACGGCGAGGGGGGCCATGTAGATGTTGAAGAGCGTGGGACTGAGCGATGATCCTTGTGGTACTCCGCAGTTGATCTCTGTGGGTTCGGAGAGGAAAGGCAGGAGTCTGATCCTTTGGGTTCTGCCGGTGAGGAAGGAGCGGAGCCAGTCGAGGGCGGTTCCCTGTATTCCGGCGTCGTTGAGTCTGGCTGCGAGAGTGCGGTGGGAGACGGTGTCTAAGGCTGCAGAGAGGTCGAGTAGGATGAGGGCTGCGGTGTGGCCTTGGTCGAGGAGCATGCGGATGTCGTCTGTGGCGGCGAAGAGGGCAGTCTCAGTGCTGTGGTTGCTGCGGAATCCGGATTGGGAAGGGTCGAGGATGTGGATCTCTTTGATGAAGTTTGTCAGCTGGGCGTTGGCGATCTTATCTGTGACTTTGGCGGCGAAGGGAAGGAGAGAGATGGGTCGGTAGTTCTTCAGGTCCGTCGGGTCTGCAGAGGGTTTCTTGAGGAGGGGCATGACTTCTGCGCGCTGCCAGTTATTGGGGAAAATGTCGGATTTGAAGGAGGCGTTGATGGTCCATCATAGCTCGGGCGCTATGGTGGAGGTGGCTCTGTGGAAGATGTGTGGAGGGCAGGACTCTATAGGGGCTCCTGAGTGAGTGCTTTTCATGGTCGTGGTGGTATCTTCGGTGGTGACCGGGGCCCAGGCGGTGATGGTGGGCCGGCTGTCGTCGAAGGAGGGAAGGGTGGTTTATGGAGTCTGCTCACTGAAGTTGTCGTAGAGGGCCTTGATTTTCAGGTGGAAGATGAATGAATACATCAAACCTGGCCCTAACACAAAGCTTGTGCCAAGATAGATCCTGTTTGAGTTTTGAGGTACATCTGTTCAATACTTTATCAATATTTGTGAAAATAAAAGCCAATACAAGCTTAAAACGTTTTATCTACGGTTTTGTAAATTAGGTATAAATAAATGAAGAGGTTAAGATTATTTTCTCAATTTTTCCGAGTTTTGAATGGAACAAGAGAAATTAATGCAAACAAAAAAATAGTGACACTGGGTCACCACAGGCTACAAAAAGCACACCCCCATAGCTGGAAAATGGGCTAGATTCCAAAGAAAAAGCACCTGCAAAAGGAGATAGGTTCAATAATGCAGCACTCAGTTAAGGAACACGCCAGCTCACATCATAGGCAGTTTACAACAATTTCATGAAACATGCACTGAACCAAACATGGTTTATGAAGTCAGCAGTTTACATCACTTAAGAATCTCATTCTGGTTGACCCAGTTCGGGCCGCAAGTTTACTGATCACAATCTCCATCCCAGTATAAAGCAGAAAACCTGGTTAATTAACCACAAGGTTCATTAAAGAGATCACCAACAGATGAGTTTCACAAACCATGAGACCCAGCCCCCAAACTATATCAAAGTTAACACAAAAATGAATAACTAAAAAAATAGAACAAATTAACTAAAAAGTTATATGTCATTGTCAGTGCTTAATTTGTAAAATATGAAGTCCAGGTGCTCAAATGTTTGTCAGAGGCCACACCCACTTTCCCTGGCTCCACCTACTTATTCCACTGGCTCCACCCACATCCTCAGCTTGCACTGCTGAAAGTCAGATGTAATACCCGATCTGAATTTCAGCAAGGGAGCCTTCTGACTCTGAAGCACATAAGTGAATAACATCTGTGCCTATACAATTATCTAGACAATAGTGGTATATTATATGACTGGTTTAAATATTAGACCCATAAAACGTGATTACTTGTTTTTATAATGCTTGCTAAATGTGGACTTTGTCTCTTTAAAGCACTGTAAATACTAGGTGTTACTATTCAGTGGATCTACTTCAAAAGGATGAATGACTAAGTGTGAAGCTTGCAGATTACACACGCACACATATATACACCCCACTCGACATCTAGAGCATATCTCACTGAGCTATCTTCCCACAGACGCGGTGTCGGTCACAGTTCAGGGGTGTAACTTATGCTTGACTTGTTATACACAGTATCACACCGTGACATACTTTCTGTGAATGTGATGCTGTAGGAAAGAGAGGAGGCGGAGGAAGTGTGCATTTAGTAAACAAAAAGAAGCAGTTTCAGGGGCAACTGTGTAGACAACGGGAGTTTATAACAATACATTGACACTTGAACCTTTGTGAACTTGGGTCATGTTGTGTGGTTTTCTTTCACTATGGTGAGGTTATCTTCTTGGATTTGCATTTACCTCCTTGCTTTGAGGTTTAACGAACAGATTTCCTTCTCAATATGAGTGCAATTTGTCAGGGATGTAAAAATGCGATACTCAACCTCATGACATAGGTGAACGTTACACTCGGGCAACACAGCTAACAAGGTTCTCTACCTTAACTGAAGCAACAAAAATATCTACCATACAAATATCAGCGCCAAAAATATCTACTACAATAAACTCAACCTGCTGTTACACTGTCTACATACTGTAAAAATCACCATGTTACTTTTTTTCATTAACAATTTAGATATTCCAATAAAAAGCACTTCCAGCCAGGCTAACGTTATGAACCAGGTTCATTTACTATTCCATTTCCCATTCCAGCAGGAAAGAAGTGCTTGGTGATGTCTTGGTAGGTAGTTATGAAGGGCAGGTCAGCATGAGATTCAGAGGGATTACATGGAAGACTAAGCAAGCAGTGGAAGTGGTGGGTGGGGGTAGGTTCTGTGGTAGTTCGGGGAATAGCATACGTTGAGCGGCAGCTGCAAACATTTCACTTTGGTTGGAGATGCTTTCTCTCTCTAACCGTCCCGGGATAGTTGTTTTTTGAGAAAAAGTAGGGGAACTGTTTGTCTAAAATTTTAAAAGTATGGGCAAGTCGTGCCCCTCAGATCCCCCCACTTCTACCACTGCCCTACCCTGGTGGGTTATATGGTGCTGGGGACAAGATATATTTGGTTTAGAAACTTCAGGTGAAAGAACTAACCAGCAGCAACTAGGCACAAACAGGGCTCTGTGATTAACAAGAAAAGAGGCTAGTGAACAGTGAAGGCTTACTTCAGGAGGTGGCAGAGAAATTGGATCCCAGACACAGTCTGACACAAATAAACATACACAAATGGAACTGTATGCTACATAAGTGTGATGAGTATTAATAGAGTTATCAGGGCCGAGAGACCAGACAACTGGTACTGTGTGCTACATAAGTGTTATTATTCCTACCATCAGCATCACAGCACTTCTAGCGTCACAAACACAACCCCTGGCTTCTAGCACAGCATATTGTAATCAGTAGTAAGTCATGGTATTGCCTGTGAAAGCACGTACTGGCCCCAGCACACTCAATCAGCATAAGAATTGCCCAACACCAATTTCACCCCAAAAAAAGTTGTTGCACAGGGACAGAGGAACCGATTTCATGGCCTGCCCTGAGTGGGATAGATCAGAGCCTTGCACTTGTGAAAGAAGACAGGTGATGAAAGACTCACTTGCACAGCTGACAAATTTACAAAGGATGCAATTCTCAGTAATCCAGGGTGACATTGCCAACCTATCTGTGGGAATCGGAATGTTCGAGAAGCTGGGATTTACAACAGTGGAGACCAGTGCCTCCTTTTCACATCGGTCTCTGCAAGATTTAG
Source organism: Calotriton arnoldi (assembly GCA_963921515.1). Classification (NCBI taxonomy): domain Eukaryota; kingdom Metazoa; phylum Chordata; class Amphibia; order Caudata; family Salamandridae; genus Calotriton; species Calotriton arnoldi. The sequence goes on from CAWUFW010002165.1 coordinate 2,264,499, forward strand.
TGCATAGAGATTTAGTGGACACTTGTTTAAAATGGAAACCAGCTCACAACAGCACTCACGAAATCTCAGATCGGCAGACATGATGAATTTGGATGAGACCCGCCGATTTTAACCTTCCTTCCTCAGATCTGCATAAAATGACATCGTGTTTGAATTAGGCGTTGATGTGAAGCGATTTGTACCTTAGATTAAATGCTGCTAAACCGCTTCTGAAGTACATATGTACTTCAGTTCACATATTTCTCCATCATTATGTGCAGTGTCTTGCCTCCTTTCCACTGATCTTAAAGAACATGTTGCATTTGGGTCTCGCTGTATGAGATTGGTTTTGAGGAAAATGCCAAGGCTAGGGAGTGAGATAAAAGTGAGGTATACAAGAATATAGACAGAAAGGGGTTAAGGCCCTGCCCTTCCAGCTTTCCTGCCTAGGGCATTGCACACGGCGCCTGGTACCGGTGGCATGATTTCTTGGAGTCGGTTCATACCAAGTTTACCAACCATCACGGTGACCACGAACTAGAAAAAGCAGCGTTGGTTACTTACTGGGTTACTTCCTTTATTGAGATGAGGCCTGCTGCTGCACACTGCACGACATGCTGGCTGCTTCAAATAATAATAGTGCCATCGTGCTGAACTGCCCGTGCCAATGCGTCGTGACTCATGAGTGTGTACCGGGGTCGTGGAATTTTTAAAAAAGATTACGCATGTATGCTGCTGCGGCGCCTGCCGCAGCCCCTCAGTACCAAATCCAGCCCAATCAGTGGCCCACCCACCGGCAACACTGACTGAAAGCAAAATGGAATGCACATATTATTGGCTCTGTCTTTCATGTTAAAATAAGTGTGCCACCTTCCAGTAACGGGCCCTATCATGGCCTCAATTACGGCGGGAAATCCTTTTTGTAACTTGCAGCAGCTTGATCCTTTGGACATTCGACACTGCCAATGCAAACAATTAAGTCCCCAATAAAAAATATTTGCTATTTAATGTACCCTACACAGATGCCGTACTGTGAGTCTCTCCGAACTTCAGTGATCATGGAATTCTACAACGTGTAAGTCAGCACAGAAAATTACCTTTAATCTATGCGCCTGGTGAAATCTGATCCGTCAGCCAGGGTCTCCTGCACCCCCCAACCCCACAGCTCCATACATAATTGTTTGGAGCTGGGCACTGCCTCAGCAGCACTTTTCACCGGGGACTCGGGAGTAAGAGTGTGAACATCATAGTCGTTTCGTGTTTTGCAGTCGTTGATGTGAGTTGGAGGAATCACCGGCACAAATTAAAGCACTGGTCATGGTACGTTATAGTGGACATATACAAACTTAAAGACACCAAAATCAGCTAGCTGGGAAGTTTCAGCACAAACCTGAATCATGATATAGTCATTAGGAAACTATAACAGACTTAATGAGATGTATGCAGCTCTATTTAAAATACCACCTTAACAACCACAGGCATTCTAGTATAATAGAATAGTCATCAGAGAAAACACTTGCTCAACCTTTATAATAAACATCTATCAAAATCTATGATTGAGTCACACAGACTTGGAAAATGTTAAATTCCATAAAGTCCGTGGGATCTAAAAAAGAAAATGGGCAATCGTGCTTTATGTAATGAATATCTAAAAGCATGAAAAGAGAAGGAGGACTGAGCTTATCTCACATATTGAGACACAGATATGGCCCTGTCTTGATGTTTTTGGTAATTGTAGTGAGCCATTATATATGTCCATTAATGATCATTTGTCTTAATTTAGGATTGACAGAATATAAAGAATCTAACCGACAGACTGTGGGGGTGAGAGTTCGCAGTCTTGATGTGAGCTGCTGCTATACTCCCAAACACTGCTCAAATAAAAGAATCTGTATGGGTAATCAGGCTCACCTTAAGTAGCTTGGCTTGAAAAGCAAGGTAATCCTCAGAAACAAGTATGTGGAGAGATATACATTATAAATCAAACAAACAAGTGACAAAATAAGATTTTAAAGTTCATCACCAACTTCAACTAAAAAGAGGAACAGTTAAAAATACACCAAAAATCGAGAGAAATCAAAAAAGAACTGAAAAGATTATTTGGGACAAACACAAGACACAATTGGTTTAGGACTCCAGTGTTAATAGCAACGTCAGGAAATCTTCTAAAATCATATAGTTCTTGTATTGAAGTCTTAATGTGGCAAGGGATTTAAGTAAGACCTACATTTAAGGGTTCGCAGCTGGCTTACAAGTAGAGTTACAATCAGCTAAAGTCGTTTTAGCCTGAAGAAGAGTTCAAGCGTCCATGAACCAGACACGCAGCTGAGCAAAAGCTCCAGTGCGCATGAACTGGTGGAAGCTACTTCGATGCCATGTCCACAGATGGAAGTGCAACCTCTCTGCGGTCGGTTCTTGGGACTTAAAACTGCCAGAGCATAAGTAGGTTTGCCCAGTTCAACTGCCATGTGACATTATTCAAGCCCAGGCATGTATGGCTTGAATGGTCTATCAGCCAGATTTGGCTAGGAAAAGTGAATATTTTAAGCTGCTGCTTGCCTGCGATTTGTCAAGTGTGAGTGAATTAATTCTCTAATTCTTGTCCATTCAGGGCTAATTTCAATGACCTCTTAAAAAAATAATTCTCTGCTCAAGCAGTTTCCTCTATTTTATTGACTTTCTAATCTGCTCAACATCCAAGATTTCAGAATTACAACAGGTAAGCTCTTCCAAGCAGAGAAAGGTCCAAATGTTGCTTTGGACCTGGCATTCTCAGTTCTTGGGAGAAAACCCTGGGGACCACAGATTCAAGCAGGAAGTAGGAACAGATCTTCCAACTTTCCTCCAACAGCTAGCTGGAGTTCTTAGCACAGCAGACTGGGAAGTTTTCTTGCCCTCTTTGGAGTTGTTTTATGTTCAGATTTATTTATTGATTAGATGTTCAAGCAGTCCAAATCAATGAAATTACAAATAAAAACAACCGTACAAAATACAAACAATTCTACAAAATGCAAAAACGATTTGAAAATGCGTACACAAATCATAGTAAAAGTCTTCTCTATTAAAATTAAAACCATAGTCTGATAACTCTCCTAACATTATAATGAAGAAACATCACCCTCAATAACGTGCATAGAATCGTGCATCTGTGGGAAAACAAGCAGTACACTGAGGAAAGATTTGATACAACCATTGTCTCTGTGGCACAGCCTTTCATTATATTTCTCAATTTTTTACGAATCTGTAACTCCCATGCATAATCACTCATCTATGTGCTTATACCACCAGCCCTTTTGCTTCTGATTTTGAAAGAACTGCCGACCGACAACCTTCCTTTACTTTTATTAGGTTCAAATATAACTAATTATGGCTACCTATGAATGCACTGTCGTTAGCCTTTAAATTTAGCATTTATTGTGCCTAGTGCTAATCAAACCACAAGTTGCAGATTTTCATACATACAAACATGTTCTGCCAAATGTTTTTATTCTCATAATCACAACCCCTGAAACGACATTCTGGGAGAGATGCACACAATAAGGTGGAGCCTTTCATTCATAAACAGTCTTCAGTGCTCCTCCACCATGTTCTGCTACTTCTTTGCTGGGATAAATTGTGGAGTGTATTTAGGACATGGGACTTATCTATCGTATTTCTGTTTGGGAACAAATGAAAAAACACTAAGGATTATAACTCAATTTAACATTCTTTGTATTGTACCCTCTCTTTCTGGGACATCCAAACACTATTGTTTAACTAGGGGTCTGATGTGTATAACAAAGGCATCCTGACTCGTACAAATTCCTTACTGGGTAGAACATTTCTTGTGCGGCCCCTATACATAGCCCATGGTTACTTCTCTCAGCTAGAGTTGTCAATGGGCTCTCCAATATGGCCTGTATAGTATGACTCAGGCCACAGCACAAACAAAAAAGTCCCAAAGTCTAAAATGGCAAAAGCATTGGCAAAGCCAACAGATCCCGCCTTTTGACTTTGCTCATTAGCAAGAAAAAAGTAAAAATGTGTGATGAATTGTACCTGTGCATACGTCATCACGCATGAATGCATACATGCCATGATACTGTAGTGGCCCAGCGCCTTATGTGGCAAATACATCACCACAAATGTACATGCTTATGGCATATCAAGCCATTTCCTTTATTATTTTAATTTATCATTCCAAGACGGCGGATGCCAAACTTGAAATGGTACGCGAACAAAAAATCATTTTAAAAAGGAGTATCCAGGCAGCAAGTGGCAGCTGACTGGGCTCACCAAAAAATGTAATTTAAAAAGAATAATTTATTTTAAAAGACCACGACAAGAGAGGCAGGACCAAAAAACAGGAGCACTTGGGGGAGAAGTCAACGTGTGGGGGTGGAAGCAACTCAGAGTGGGTGGAGGAGCAACAGATGAGCTTTATTTTGCTTAAAAAGCATGAAAATCCCATGCGGGGTGTGGAAAGCAAGGGATGAGGTGGGGGGAGGCAACATGATGCATGTAGGGGAGAGGGTATTTGAGGAGGAAGCAGCAAAGGAAGGAGAGAGCAGGAAAACAAATGCACTCCCAGTGAGTATTTAGAGGGAGCAGTTGAAGGATAAAAGTCAACCAATCAAAAGGGTGATAAAGATGCTATGTTCCATAGGTGGGAAACACAAGAACAGGAAGGAGATACATTGAATAAGAAGCATGCAGATGAGGTTGATAAGAAAGCAACTAACGGTAAGCAAACAGGGTAAGCAAAGCTCACTGTAGGTTTTGGTATTTTTCCACAATGGGGGTAGGGATTGAGGTGGAGTCTGAAGACTGCACCATTGACCATATTTGTAATACTGAAAAGGAGTGTTCAGTACTTTTGTCTTTAAGATAAGAGAAGGGGGTTGAAACAACTCTCAGAGGAGTACAAATATATTTGCTTCTTCTACTTAGTGATTATAGGCAGAGCTCCTCTTTTCATTGTTTCTACCTGGTACTGTTTTTCTTTGTGCATCTGATAAGCAGGTAACATTAAAAACGTCTTATGGTACTGTGGACGCCAGTGCAGTGATATTATGGCTAGAGTGATATGGTAGATACAGACTATGGTGCTATGGTTTATGTAATGTGGAAAGGTCGATTTGTTTTGTGTATGACAACATCATTACAAACAGAAAATAGCAGTATAATTATTGGAACATGAAGAAATAAATGCGCAAGAAAATCAAAACAACATTAAAACACCAGAGCAATTATTATCATGTACTTAGTTAATGTGGCCACATGATCCTTAAAGGAAATATAAATAGGGCTACTAATGAAGTCGAAAACATGTTAGATATAACTAGACCTATTAGTGTGAATGTTTGGCTATAAAATCACCAAGTGTTTTCCACATTTAAGGTAATATCAGTTCAATTTCACATTTATAATATCCAGTCCCACCAAGAACTAATGAACAAAGCAGAAGCATTTTTCCATTTAAAAGTAATAGATCTGGTCACTGAGAAAATCAAAAAATCAAATAATTTCATACCTGCATTAGACATGCTTTAAGACCAAGCAGATGATTTACCTATAATGAAATACTAAGTAATATGAAAATTAAGCTTTATATTTTTTGAGATCTTTAACCCAAACTTCAGACCAATATGTAACAATGATAGCACAATCAAATATTAAGTGTTTTAGTATGCCAGGATCCTTATCACAGTGCCTACAGTCTTGTTTATCAGTTAATTATGCCTTAACTAATTTCATAGGAGTCCAATAGCCATTATATAAATGCAAAATTCCAGCATATAGAAGAAGGCAACCAATTTGAAATATTGCATGATCACAATTTGCTCCATTGCTGTACTAAAAAATGTCTTGTAGAATAGGATTCCAAAATTCTCTCAATGTTAATAAGTTCAACGAATCGTTAGGAGTCCGTTTTTGATATGTTTTAGATGCACTATGTCCAGAAATTCTTTTAACTCTAAGATAAAGGTCAAGATCTGCATATTTAACAGAGGGAATAGAACTACCATATGCATTCAATATAGCATCAAAAAATATAAATGTTTATTAAACTCAAAAGAGAGAATATTATACCTAATTTGGATATCTGAAAAAGATAAAAGCATGTTGCTTTGGCATATATCTACAATATAAAACACACTTGCCTTAGTTCAGGTCTCCCAATTAAAGACTGCGGTGAGCAATTTTAGTAAGAAATGTGAAATTTAGCTCCAATAAGGGGATTTTAATTACGTTAATTATTGGAGAATATGGTCTGGTTTTTTTTATGCCCATGGTTAACATTCCTGGTAAAAGGAAAGAATGAACAATATTGTTCTCAATTGATACCTATTTTGGTAACATATCAGGATCTGAACTACAGAACCAAAATATACTTTGTGCTACCAAAAAGGAAGAATGAGGTTTCTTTAAATTAGGAATAACAAATCCCCCATTTTTTGATACTTGTAACAGCTTATAGCCGATCGGAAGGGCTTTATTATTCCAAATAAGTTTGGTATTATTTTTAAGATTAGTGTAGAAAGAACTAGGAAAAGAAGCTGGTAACATAGATAATAAGTATAATACTTGAAGAGAGAAATTACCATTTTGACTGCTTCCAATATCCACCACCATGACAAATTTAATGAAGTCCATTTTTTAGATTTCTCATTAATCTTTAAGATTAGTTTTTTTACAGTTCAGATTAATTGCATTTTTAATTGTATTTGAAATATAGATACCCAAGGATTTAATACCAGACGGACACCAAAGAATGTCCGTATTATAAAACACACCAGCTTTACAGTAGACATTGAGAGGGAATCATTCAGTTTTGTTGACATTTATTGTATAACCTGGCACTGTTGTACATCTATTAATGATGTCAAATAAAAAAGAATGGTATGTAAAGGGTCTTTAATATATAACAAAATATCATCTGCATAAGATGCATGAACTGATAATTTAAGAACTGTTTTCTGAATTCTAATACATTTGTTATCTTCAGAATTATGAATAAGATATAACAATGGTTCAGTTGCGAACAAAAGCAATAAACGAGATGGGGGCATCTTTGTCTCGCACCACTATATAATGAAAAAGAAGATGAAGTAATACCATTAACATATATTGATGCAGATGGAGATGAATATAATGCTTTGACGTTCAATATAAAGTGAGAACCAAAATTAAATGACTCCATAATTTTGAATAAAAGAATACAATTTACTTTAGCAAAAGCTTTTTCAGCATCTAAAGCTAATAGACCTGCACAATGTTTGATATCATTTAAAAAATAAAGTGTGACAAAGTAGCCTAGTATTATAAGATGATCAACTACCTTTCACGAAACAAGTCTGGTCTGGGTGGATAATTGAATTAAGCACAGGAGATAACCTAGATGGCAAAATCTTATCCTAAATCTTGGACGCTTTGTGGAATTGGGTTATAATTAACTATTACTGTGTGGTCTTTATCAGGTTTGGGAAGAACAATTATTGGAGCTTCTTTAAAAGAGCCTTCTACTGAAACATTGTGTGTGAATTCCCAAAATACAAAAAGGAGGACCAGTGATAATTGAGTATTGAAATATTTATAAAATTCTGCAGGAATGCCATCTGGTCCAGGAGTTTTCTTACTGTTCAAAGATTGAATTGCTACATTTATCTCCTCAATTGTAATAGGAGTCTCTAAATTACCTCTATCATCCTGAGACAGAGATGTCAACCTAGCAGTATGTAAGAAATTATCAATAGTAACATCCTGAATATCTTGCGGTTTGCTATAGAGACTTAAATAAAAAATCCTGACTTCCTTTGCTATTTCCATATTAGAAAGAATCAGCCGGCCATTTGAATGCCTTAAAGCATGTATCTGGTTTTTATCTCTGTTAATATGTATTGTATTTTTTGTTTGGCAATAGAGTCCAGCTATAGTACTAAGAAAGGCATGGTAATCATAATGAATGTTTTGACGTTTTTTAAATTACCTGAAGAATAGATAAACAATTTCTCAAATTAGAGTGAAAAAGTTTATTTTCATATGCCTCTCATAAATGATTTTGAAGCATCCCAATAAATGATCATGGAACTATGCTCTGGCTTATTGTTATTAAAGTAATCATTCATAGCAGCTAATACTTTATTTCAATTTCAGGTGATAGTATAGTTTCAGTACGATAGCATTAAATTAAGGCGTGGTCTGATATAGTAATAGGCTGTAAAATCCCCTCTTAGATATAAAAGCCAATGTATTGATAATAGCACAGTACAACCAGGACTGCCTCCAGCCAAGCCCACTTGTAACTGTCCTCAGCAGGATTCCGGAATAGACCATGGGTATAAGAACCTCTACAGTACTTGAAGATAAACTCCTCAACATGTGCAAAGGCTATGTATAGGTGAAACATCTTAAATCTAATATATATATATATATATATATATATATATATATATATATATATATATATATTCAACCAAAACGCCCTCATATTGAAAACGCACTCCACAGCAGATTAGTTAAGATCAGCCAGCTTTTTATTCATGGATGTTTCATCTGGTCTGACGCGTTTTGGAGCATGGCTTTTTGTTCACAGGCTGCCACAATGTTCGCAGTCTGCTGAAAGGCATATTTCCCTGCATAAGGTTCTCCTTAAGTAGGTTCCAGGTGAGTAAACTTGTGTTGCCTGCTGGGAAAAATAGTGCATTTCAGTAAGTAGTTCTATAGTAGAGTCTGCGCAACATCGTGCAATAAGCAATAGTACATTACCCTTAGTGGGCCTCCAACTAGTAAAAAGCAGTAATTACGCTACTCTGCTGTTCCATAATTAAGTTCCGGATTGTCAGGATCTCGTGGCCCCCATTCAGCATCTCGGGGTGGTGCAGTTCTCACGGCTGTGCTGCCGCTAATTTTATGTTCAACCAAAACGCCCTCATTGTGAAAACGCACTCCACAGCAGATTAGTTAAGATCAGCCAGCTTTTTATTCATGGATGTTTCATCTGGCCTGACGCGTTTCGGAGCATGGCTCCTTGTTCACAGGCTGCCACGATGTTCGCAGTGTGCTGAAAGGCATATTTCCCTGCATAAAGTTCTCCTTAAGTAGGTTCCAGGTGAGTAAACTTGTGTTGCCTGCTGGGAAAAATAGTGCATTTCAGTAAGTAGTTCTATAGTAGAGTCTGCGCAACATTGTGCAATAAGCAATAGTACATTACCCTTAGTGGGCCTCCAACTAGTAAAAAGCAGTAATTACGCTACTCTGCTGCTCCACAATTAAGTTCCGGATTGTCAGGATCTCGTGGCCCCCATTCACCATCTCGGGGTGGTGCAGTTTTCCCAGCAGGCAACACAAGTTTACTCACCCTAAAATTCTCATCACCCTCCAACTCATGCATTGTGTGCAAAATAGCAACATCATTAATAGTCAGGTTTGTGGGTTTAGCCTGGTTAATAATGCTCCTTTTTGTATTTTTTAAAGCATACCATTTTTTTAATTTTAACTTTCTTGTAAAATTAAAAAATCAATACGAGTTTCTGTATAGTTGAATTTGGATGTTGGGCAAAATGATAACCCTAAGGATAGAACTTCCAATTGGTTCTCAGTTAACTCATAATCTGAGAGATTTACCACAGTCATGTTGTCCATCATTTTCCTGCTTTTTGCCCTCTTGTCAGTATTCCCACTGGGCAAGCCTCTGATGAAAGACCAGGAGCTCTGAAACGCGTCAGGCTATGAAAATGTTTGCAATGAAATGCCGGTTTGAAAGTAAAGTTTTTGATGAAACATCCTTTGCTGAGTGCGTCTTCAATTTTCGGACAACACTTTGGAAATATATGCATACACATATATATAACTACTGCACGCCAGTAGTTCCCACCCTAGTCACCTGATTAAAAGTATTCCGTACGGGGAATTTTTAAGAATGAGAAGAATTTGCAGTTCTGAGAGTGATCTTATTGAATGTCAGACCCAAGCACTGAACAGATTTATCGCTCGTGGATACAATCCCAGTGAGCTAGAAACAGCTAAATTGAGAGCCAACAGTCATACTAGAGAGCAGTGTCTAGGCACTATTACTAAGGAAAGAAATAAAGGGATGAGTAGATACAGTAGTGACCCTTCTCAGTGTACGGATCCAGTAAGACTCATAACGACGTATAGCTGTCAAGAGAAACAGTTTAAAGGCATTGTTAATAAACACTGGCCCATACTTAAAACTGACATTACGTTGTCACAAATACTACCTGATCATCCTCACATCACCTTCAGACGGGCTCCCTCGATGAGGGATGTCCTGGTTAAATCTAGTCCGGAGGTAGGAGCCTCTAGTAATTGGCTGTCTAAGAGAACAGTTCTTGTCGGGCATGTAAATTTGGTACCAATAAAATTGAATATTATAATGCTTTTGATCCAACTCCAATCAAAATCAGGGGTTTGTTTACATGTCGCACGGATTTTGCGGTATACGTACTGGAATGTACTTGCAGTCTGAAGTATATTGGTAGCACCAAGCTACAAGTATTTAATCGTATACTACAGCACCTACGCGCAATCGTAAACTCAGATCAAAGCTATCCTGTAGCTCGTCATTTTAACCTGGTACATAAAAATGATTTGAAAGATTTGAGCTACTATGTCATAGATTCAGTGCCCAAAGATCTAAGAGGTGGAAACAGGGAGAAGAAACTGCGCCAATTGGAGTCCCAATATATTTTATTACTTGATACTAAGATTCCGAATGGTCTAAACACAGGAGAAGACCTTCATAATGTTTTATAAACATACTAGGGGACCACTGTATTGTTTCTGATTGCCTGTAATATGTGAAATGTATGTGTTTTTTTTTAGGGATAGTTTTTAGCCTGTATTTAGGACTGGTTTTAGCCCTGTTTTTACCTGGTTTTTACCTGCGGTTTGACTTGGTGATGGCGGGGATTTTAACCGGTTTTTTATGGTGGGTTTTAAGCTGTTTTTTACATTAACCACATTTATTTATTGTTGATTGCTCTTTATTGGACCTGTATAATATTCATGCTTGCTTGTACTATATAGATAATTTAAGGACCTGTCTTGGGGATAGCTGTGACCTGTCTCTTGAAATTGGTTTTTAAACCTTGTTTTTTTACCTTGTTTTACTTTGTTTTAACTTGGTGTTGGCGGGGTTTTTGGCCGGTTTTATGTGACGGGTTTCAAGCTGTCTCCAATTCTCCACATTTATCTAATTGTTTCTGATTCCTCTAGAAATGATCGTTTTTGTATTCCCTTATGTAACTCTATAGTCTTTTTAGGTACATCCTACACATGGAATGTATTTATCAACTAGTATGTGCACCTTTAGTATTTAGTAAATATCCTGATGGATTTATCCAAGTATTAGAGTATAGGTAGATACTATGTGGACTTCATCTATGTTCTTTATGCGCTTGCACTTTAGTTGAAAGAAATTAGCTGTGTCAGCCTCGTGCCTCCCTGACTATTTTTTATCTGGTGATAGATATGCTGTTAATATCAGTCACGATAAGATGATATTGTATTATATTTTGCACTTGCACTTTATGCACCTGTTCCCTATTGCATCTCTTCATGGTTTGATTTTATTGTCTGTATTGGTCACTACGTTGTAAGGTCATTAGTTATGCATATGAACTATTTGGTTGGGAAGACGTTCATAGCAATAATATGATTGTTGACATATTAATTTATTTTGACCTTACAATTGTATATTATTGTACAAGCCTATCTCTTTTTATTTTGGAATTTAGACAGGAGGTGGCTAATATGTAGTAGACGATATGTGCAGTATGTTTACTAGCTCTATCAAGTCCCATGGGGGGTGTAACCGGAACACCCTTTGTGTCACTATAAAATGTCAGTTTATGTTCCGGTGCGTCATGTGATCAAGGCCGTGGAAACGCGGCCGAAACGCGTCATGCTGAAACTGCAATAAGGCACTCACTCTTAATTTACACGCTGTGGTCCGTACCTGTCTTTGTTACCAGAAGCGGTAACTGAGGATTCTGTTCCTTCACATATATATATATATATATATATATATATATATACATACATACATACATATACATATATACAATCTACAAACAGCATGTATATATAACACATCTTTCCCCTTAACAATAATATAACAAAAAAAAGAAAGTTAAAAAAACTATTGATTGAACCTTGCTGGTGGAAGAATGGTCCTGCCACTTCTTTTCACACTAGAAGCTACAGACTCATCCACCAAAGAAAGTTCCATAGCAGGGATGTCAGATACCCATTCCATAGTATTCCTACACTTGCCCACCCTTCTCACATTCCATACTTTACAATCCTGAGTGACCAGACTGTTCTTGTTTACTTTCCCCACTTTAAGGGCACGACCAAACTTAGAATTATCTTTGCCACAAATCCAGGTGGGAATATCCTTATCCAATCTCCCACTACAAAAGCAGGCTCTCTTGCCTTCCATTTCTCGTCATATCTCATTTTCATCTTCCCTTGTTTCTCCTTCACCCTTTCAGCAACCCTACCAAGATCTCTTGCCTTCCATTTCTCGTCATATCTCATTTTCATCTTCCCTTGTTTCTCCTTCACCCTTTCAGCAACCCTACCAAGATCCAAATTGCTCAGTTTAGTCATCTTCTCCTTTATCCACCATGGACACAACTTCGAAATGGGATCTCTTCCTTTTAACAAATGGAAGGTACTCACTTCAGTAACAGAATAACCCAATACCCTCCTTAAGGACACGGTCGAAGAGCTTAACCTGACCATTCTCCTGTGGTTCATATAATTCTGTGGTGACATGTTTGATGCCACCTCTTGTTAAAAAAATCCTCCATTTCACCCAATTATCTGACACCAAAATGTCTGGGCAGTTTTCAAGGGAAAGAATTTCTCCAAAGTATTCAATACCAACCTGAGATGTGGCCTGCGCAACAAACTTGATTTCTGGCCATTTTGAGGGATAATCAATTATTACCCAGGCAAATATGGCTTCCTGGGGCAAACTGTTGAACAGACCAGAAATATCAAAAGCCTACTTCTCCCAAGGTGAATTAGGCCATGAGACAGGTTTGAGGGGAGCCGGGAACACTTTGAGCATCTCGTCACTGTTCGCGCACACAGTACACTGTCTCACCAATGGGTCTACCAAGATGATCTGATGAGCCTTTTCATGGAAGGCACCTCTTGGTGCCCTTCAGGTGCCCAATCCAAAAATCTCCTTTGAGTGGTACCTGGAGGAAAACACTTTCCTCCTTTGAAAATTTCATCCCTTCCATTACCAACTCCTCAGAAACTTTGAGGAAATGTTGCATTTCAGGGGTAACACATTTCTCTTTGGGCCGTCCTTCCACTAAATATTTCTTGACCAGCTGCCACACTGCATCCTCATCTGTCTCTTTTATCCACACCTCCTCCAACAACCCTGTAAACTCTGCACTTACAAAGGCCTTAACCGTTGCAACCATCTCCATTTAATTGTGTTCCATACTTTCAATCATCCGGACAGAAAATGTGTTGTAATGTTATATTTGTCTGGTACGTACTCCACACTAAAACTGTATTCCTGTAGCCTAGATGCTAGTCTATCCATACATGCAGTGGCATTCCACCCCCCTCCTGGTGATAGAATTCCCACCAATGGCTTATGGTCTGTTCTTAGAATGAACCTGCTTCCCCACACATAGTTACGGAAGTGTTTAACAGCCCACACACATGCCACCAGTTCCTTCTCAATTACTGCATATCTTCTCTCTGTTTCATTTAGTGTCCCAGATGTAAAAGCCACACACTACTCATCTTTTCCACTCCTTTGTCCCAGCACCCCTCTAATGCCATACACACTGGCATCTACAATACCAATGCAAACTTTGCTAAGACAAAATGGCTTAAGTGTAGGTGCACTTACAATCTCCTTTTTGATTTGCTGTAAAGCAGCCTGTTGTCTCTCAGTCCAAACAAATTCAGCTTTGTTCCTTGTCAGCTCTCTAAGAGGTTCCATTCAGGTGGCAAACACTTGTATGAATTTGTTGTAATCTTCGCACAACCGTGCAAATGACAATTTTTCATTCTTATCAGGAGCAGTGGTGTTAACAATTGCATCCACTAAGGATTTTTTAGGAACCACATCATTACCCAACAAAGTGTGCTCTAGATACTCGACAGAATCACAGAAGAACCTATACTTCTCTCCTTTAAGTGTCAAACCATGAAACTCTAAGCGTTTGCACACTTCCACCATATGCTTCATGTGTTCCTTTCCATTTTTTGAAAAAATCAGAATGTCATTCTGAAAACATTTTACGAATTGTTCCACATCCTTAAAAATATGAAACATTGCTCTCTGAAATACAGATGCTGTAGAGCCAAGGTCAAAAGGCATCTAAATGAATTGGAATAAACCTTGAGGAGTAAGAAACACAGTGAAATGTCCTGATTCCTCTATTAGCTTAATCTGGTGGTATGCTGAATGGAGGTCCAATGTGGGAAACAATTTGCTCTTTCCAGCATACACACTACTTTGTTGATATTTGGCACTGGATGACAATCCATCACCAAATTGGCATGAAGAGCTCTCAAGTTCACCCATAATCTAAGACTTTTGTCAGCCTTGCGAGCAACAATGGGGGACACCCACTCTGAAGACTCCACTTCTTCATTTATTCCCTCTCTGGCCAATCCTTCCAACATAGCTTTCAACTCATTTCTCTCACATTCACTGGCACACTTCGGAGCTTCTGTTTAACAGGAACTTCATTCGCCTTCACTTTGATTCTGTGATGGAAACCTACCAATTTTCCCAATGTCTCAACAAATACTCTAGGGAACTGTTGGATCACACATCGTTATCTTTGCCATCTGAAATTACCAACTACAGATTGTTACTTCTTAGGTTGAGATTAATACACAGCTTCCATTGTCCTTTCCAACCCAACACATTGACACCATTAGCGGCCACATATAACTTTATTTGAGCAATCATGCCTTTAAATTCAATTTCTAATTGACCCACAATATCCATTATTGAACCATCAAAGCTTTCAGCAATAATGTCTGACTCCCAAAGGGAGTCCAAACACACTCTGTCTCCCAAAAGTTGTACACAATACTCTTTTGAAATAATAGCCCAAGGCAAACCAGAATCTGCCAATAATCCCAGTTCCAGGTCCAATATGTGAACACAACATTTGAGTGGTCTCATTGCTCCCTCGATTTCCGAACCACCTCCCAATTTCATAATAGATAGCACTCTGCCCTTGTTGTCATCATCTTCTCCACTGTGGTCCCGCTCATCACTAACACACAATACCTTTCTCTTGGCACTAGTAATATTACCCATTCTTTTAAAATCCCTGCACACTCTTGCAAAGTGTCCCACATGACCGCACTTGCTACACTCCTTCCTCAGTGTGGGGCACTGCAGTGATGACGCAATATGGTTAGTGCTTTCACACCTAAAACAATGGAAATTCTTGTCAACTATCTTATAGGTCTGGCTACCCCCACGGCAACCACCAGCACTCACACTACACACATCCTCAGAATTTTTACTGTCTTTGCTCAACGATTTCATCTATCTCTCTGATTGCTCCAAAGCTTTTGCAATACTAATAACCACTTGTAAATTTGGATCTCCCATTACCCACAACTGCTCCTGAACCTTTTTGCTTTAATCATGTACATGATCTGGTCTCTAAGCATCTTGTCGGTGATAGGTTCAAAATTGCAGTTAGTGGATAACGATCGAAATCCAGTGAGAAACTAGTCATAGGTTTCACTTCCCTCCTGCGCACAAGTGTAGAATTTAAATCGGTTGAGTGCTACACTAGTCGTGGGCTTAAAATATTTTTCTATCCTCAGCATTGCTTCCTCATACACATTCCTGTCACCATGACCCTCTATGGTTGGTAAGGTTCTGAAATCCATCTGTTCCCCTGAACCTAAAAAATGCAAGAGTATGTTTTTCCTCCTTTCCGCAGCCATCCTTTCCCCATCGAGAGATGAATTCTTCCTTCCATCTCACACATGGAATAGGCAGTTCTCCCTTACTTTGTAGAAATTTCAATGGAGGACCAAACTGCATATTGCAAGTAAATGTTTAAGCTATATGTTGGAAAGTGGGTTATTAGTAGTGATAAATATATATCTACCTCTGGCAATAAGGCCACTAACAGAGTCTAGGGCTCAGAATAGGCCTCAAAAGATTCTCATGCTCAAATCTTGGTAGCTTTGCTGCGAGCAGGCAGGCTTAACTTCAGAGACAGGTATGTAAAGCATTCAGAAACACCAATTCAGTAAATAATTAAGACGCAACAAACAATACAAATCCAACACCAATTTTTAAAAATAGGAAATATTTTTATCTTGAAAATGACACTAAAACAAAAAAAATTCAATGTAGGGAACAGGAGATATGAATTTGTAAAGATTTAGCACTAAATTGCACATAGAAACCTATAGTGCCTACTGGGACATCTGGTCATGCTAGACCGGGACAAAGTCGCAGTTTCAGGCTGACCACAATGGAGCCCTGCACGGCTACCCCTCGCGGTAGGCCTCGGTCAAAGTTTTTAACTTCTGACTTACAAACTTTCCTGGAGCTTTTTCTGCCGGGGTTCCTCGCTTGCTGTCCACCAATCCGGGTTCGATAAGGGTTCGCCAGCTTGCCTTTCGACAAACTCCGGGTCAAAACTATGGAAATCGGACTACCAGAGCTTTTGCAGCAGGCGGACCAGGGATCCAGGCGGCCCGTGGTTGAAGGTGGGTGGCGGTGGCTAGACTCTCGCCGTTGGAGCCGGTCAAGACTTTTACCTTCGGACTTAGAAACTTTCAAAGAGCTTTTTCCGCCGGGGTCCCTTGATGCTCTTCACCAGGTCAGGTTCAGTGAGGGTTCACTGGATTGACTTTCGACGAGTTCCCGGTCAAACTCTGGAAGTCATACCTCCGGAGCTTTTCAGCGGGACGAACCTGGTGGGCAGGGCGGCTCATGGTTGAGGGTCGACGGCTTGGCTTGCCAGGTTGAGTCGGTCCACTTCTGGAGCTTTTTTCCAAAGTTGCTCCAAACTTCTATAACTTCTTCCTGAAATTCCTTTTGGGGTCCCAAAGTGTCCAAAACACATTCCATGGGTCTGTAATCTCCAAGATGGTCCTTGAAAGTTTAGGACTTCAATTCCCCCAATGCACTTGGACAAAACCCTTCCAAATCCACTGGATGCACTCCAGGCTGGGGATTCTTGGTGGTGATGATCCAGGTGAGTTCTGTTAACCTGCAGCTTGAAGGGACTCCACTCTTTATT
The DNA here is from genome assembly GCA_963921515.1 of Calotriton arnoldi. Taxonomy (NCBI): domain Eukaryota; kingdom Metazoa; phylum Chordata; class Amphibia; order Caudata; family Salamandridae; genus Calotriton; species Calotriton arnoldi. The sequence continues at coordinate 2,281,757 of CAWUFW010002165.1, forward strand.
CCTCTTGAAGCAAGTTAAGTTCACAGGGCTGTAATTCCAGATTGTGCAGCAGGCGCAGTCAGTCGGAGTGCAGGGCCTGGTTGGTGCCAATCAAACTTCCAGCATGGACCCTTCTTCTTCTATAAGTTTCAAGCAGCAGATCTGAGAGACCCTGCCCCCCTCAGATACGTATTCAGTGTTCTCTGGGGTCAAGCAGGAGGGCACTCTTGTCCAATGAGGTGCAGGGCAACACCCCAGAGCATGACCATTTCCTCTAAAGTCTGGCACAATGGTCTTCCAGAAAGCACTATTCTTCCAAAATTCAATATGGCTGAAGTCACAACAGAGAAGCGAGAGCTAGCTAAACCAACCTCCAGGATGGCTTATTTCCATAGTCTCCCCCCACCCCTGACATCTGCAAATTCCTTCCTTATGCCTGCCATCTGGCTGGGTTCAGAGTGAAAGGGAGGTAGGTGGAACAGGCTGTCTCTGCCTGGCCCCTTCTACCTTTGAAGCTGATGCTTTATGACCCCTCCCCCCTTCTCTGGCATTCCTGTGGAGCAGGGTCCTCTTATAGGAGATAGCCTTACTCCCTGGGTGCAACTTATCACTTCATCAAAGCAGCCTGGCTAATCCACTTAACATTGAACAATCAGGGCATACCACTGGAAGGCTGAATTTTGGCTTACATACAAGAAAGTCTTATAACTTCTTTTCTGTCCATTTTAGGAAAAATTCAACAATGGCATATTGTTGGATTTATCTATACTATTCTCCTAAGACCTTGAATGATATTTTTCGGCCGTCCCGTGAGGTAGTTATGAATTCATAAACTATTGCAATGTTAACCTGTGTGGCTGGGGATCTACAATGGGGAAAATGAAATGTCCAATTTCTCCAACACCAGGGCCTATAAAACTGCTTTTATAAGAGCCCTGCTTATAACTACATGACCCCCCGCCCCTGGGACACCTAGGGGAGACTTTAGGGGTCCTGAAAATACAAACATAATGTAGATCCTCACTCCACAGTGCTCTTAGCACAAAAGTCGATTTTGGGAAGCACTTTACTTCAGTGGGGGAAGTGAAATGTGCAATTTCTCTATCCGCAGGGTGTATAAAACCTCTTTTATAAGGGTCCTCCTTATAATTACCTGACCCCCTACCCCGGGGACACCTAGGGGAGACCCCGGGGGAACCTAATATGCCAAAATATTATAGTTTATCAATGTTTAAGTGCGCCTAACACCAAAGTCGAGTTTGGGCACAATTGACATTTAAAAGCATTCAAAATTACCTCAAGCTCTCAGCAGTGCACACATGCAAGTGCAGAAAGGGTTGCTGGCCTCAAACTGCCATGCCCTATTAAATACTAGGGTCTTAAAGGTAGTTTTAATCTCCCTGCCCTATTATGTACTATGGGCGTATAGAGTAGGTCATGCCAATCATAGGGGTAACCTAACCCATAGTGTACCCTAGTGTGTGTAGGTATTTTCACTGTATTCTAAATGTTTTCAGCATAGCGCTGGCCCTGGACCTTGTTAGACAGAGCCAAGGGACAGTTGGAGTCAGTTATCACCAGTACCAGTCAGAAACAAATGTGGGTGCCCAGGCCCAGGATGACTTTGCAACACTATAAAATTCCTAACAATTCTGGAGAATAAGTATGAGAAATTGCTTAGATTCTGACCTAGCTCTAAAGATTTCCACAGAGTGTAGGCAAAATGGTACCAGTAACTAAAAAGATTACAATGCTGGAAACAATGTCTTATAATGTAATGCTGGAACCCTAAGTCTTGAAGCAAAAACAAAAATATAGATAAACACTTTCTCCACAGAGTTCCAACTTTGCAGCTCTGTCTGACAAAGCGGCCCCCGAAGAGTTACAGTTTCCTATCTGACGTGGCTTGCACCCTCCAAAATGTCTGAGCATCAGAGCCAAAAAGGAGTTAAATTCCTCACCAATGCAAACAATATTGGCCTACATCCCCGCTGCTTACCATGTATACAGAAGGCGGTGCAGGAAACACCCTATGGAGAAGTCCGTATATAAACAGCAGACGGAAGGAGACACGTAGGAAAAGACTCATTTAAAATCAGAAGTCAGGTGACTATGGCAACGCCAAAGACTGCAAAGATGCTGAGGGACATAACATCACATTACTTAACGTCAAAGGGCTTACACACTTGCGTTGTCTTTCCATTGCTATAGTAACCCTTTTCAGCCAAAGTTCCAACCAGTACACACACAAGCTTGTGTGCTTGCGGTAAATGACATCTGTTTCATGCGCTTACTTGCTCATTGCAGCATGGGCAGAGGCCACCGAAAATGTAGAAAAATGCTCAATATTCAAGAAATATTCAATCAAAGGTCGGGATAACTTAGGTGAGTCTCCTGAAGTAGAATCCAGAGTGATTACAGCCACTCGATAGCACAAAACAGCCGAAAATCTTCATCGGGCTCACTGAAGGTAGTATCACTACTGTGCTGTCTGTGTAGCAGATGCACCTTCATAACTTGTCACCATTTGTAAAATCCACGCTTAGATATTATAAAAGCTTATTTGTTGATTATAGGATAGTACAACCAGGACTGCATGCAACTAAGTCCATTGGTAACTGTCCTCAGCAGGATTCCAGAATACACACTGGGCATAAGAACCTCCACAGTACTTGAAGATAAACATCTCACATACAAAGGCTACGTATAGGTGAAACATCTTAAATCTATGTAACATATATATATATTTATTATAAAACCATCAGGCAAGGGAGGAAACATCGTGGTGATGGACTGTCAGAAATATTACCAAGAAGTCAAGAGACAACTGAATGACTCTGAATTATGAAAAACTAAAGGAAGATCCAACAAATCAGATCTTGCAGTTATATCATACCAAACTACATGATTGGTACATGCAAGAGCTTTTGGATTTTGAGGAACTGCAGTACCTATTAACCATACACCCTGTTATTTCCACGATATATATACTTTCCAAAATACATAAAAGTCTTGACAACCCCCCGCAGTCCACCCCATTGTGAGCTCATGCGGCTCTTTATTGGAAAATACATCAACGTTTGTAGACATCTTGTTGTTTCCATATGTTGTCAATTTACCATCATACATTAGCGATTCGATGGATTTCTTAAATCATATCAATGATATACCTTGGAAGAAGGAATATGTGATGGCTGCAATAGATGTTGTCTCGCTGTACACATCTATCATGCATGAGGATGGAATAAGAGCAAGTGAATACTTTCTGAGAACACGTTCCTCGAGCCTGTTGAGACACAGGTGGACGATTTTAGATATGATGCGCTTCTGCTTAACTAATAACGTTTCTAGCAGAGTAGAGGTGCGGCCATGGGCACATCATTCGCTCCTACTTATGCGAATCTAACCATGGGTTATTGCCACTTTATTAATGCAATTTCAAGATGTGAGATCAATACAATGTACTTAGAATGAGACAATATTTGCTATGTCCAGGCAATTAGGAATCAATTTTATAGGGCTTGCACAGGCACTTTTCCATGGGGCTGCGGGAAATAGACGACCTGTAGCCCATCATGAGGGACATGCGAATTTGCACACTGGAACAAAAACTTATCTTAGAAGTGACCAATTGCAATAATATGTACTAGCACTTTAGATTTAACTAAGTATTTTTGTGAACTGTGCACCTGGCCATGATGCTCAAAGTGAAAGATTATCTGCTTACCATGAAGAAGGATGTGCGAACTTTGCATACTGCCAGAATAATACATTTTAGGAGAAAGTATGTGCAATATAATGCATCCGCACTTTAAATGTACTCAGGTATTTTTTGCGAATTTTGCACATTTAGAAAGAATCTTATTAAGAAGGGTGGGCTTTTGAATATCAGCATGTGCACCTTGTTGAGCAATACAAATGCATTTGAGCTATGGAGAATAACTGTAGAATATTCTTGTATATTATCAGAGTATTGTATCAATTGCTAAAGTTTTAATATATTGCTAATTTGTCACGTTAAGACGACACTGTGGACCAACAGAGGGTTGCATGGATATTGCTGCTAAAGAGCTTGAATGAAGGCATTTTTAGAGTTCACAGAGAAGATTCCAGTATAAATAATACATAAATTGTAGTACTGTACTAATCTCAAGTTGAGACTAAGAAATTTTGGAATGTATATATTTATAATCTAAGTTAAATCTAAATTCCACCATGTTAATATTGTTTGTGAAATATACTCCTATGAGCTGGATAATGTCCTTGGATTGGGTACTTTACCAGAATCATAACAATAATAATGAAATGTGCCATGGGAGTATTTTTTGGCTGAACAAATATCATGTATATATTATGTGCGTATAGGTGTAAAGAAAACTGGAAATGATGGGCCTGTTTCTTTAAGTTAATTTTAATTTGTTGTTGGGAGGAAGGCATGTGCCCTCTATGACCCAGTTGAAAGATTGTTTCCGAAACGCATAGGTCTCTTTTTCTCCTCTAAACGCACGTGCACTTTTGTTTGAAGAAATGAAAACAATAAAAAACTGAAGAATCTGTTTGGCTACTAGCGTGCCGTCTTCCTAAGCTTTCCGTATTTTCTCTGGTGGTGAATGTATCATGTTATAGGATGGTGGCTGGGAGTGTGTAATATATATATATATATATATATATATATATATATATATATATATATATATATATATATATATATATATATATATATATATATATATATATATATATATATATATATATATATATATATATATTAGCAGCTTCCCCATCCTGGACAGAAGAAAGGGACACAGCGGGGCTCATCAGGACACTTTATTCAAAAGAATTCGGCATGACCGGTTTCGGCTCACAGCCTTTCTCAAATGCCTCAGTCCATAACCAAGAGTCCTCAAAAAATATTTAAAAGAGCTCCTCCCACCAAAATAGTGAAGGGCCCAGCTGAAACTCGTTGTTGTGCCGACGCCCAGTAGTCCCATGCCATGGACTAATGGTCCCATCATGCACCTGGCTGGAATATCACGAGCTGCAGAAGGAATCTCTGTCGGATTTGCTGGGAGAATAAACGTCCTTGGGTCCCCTTCTTCCCACCTCCTCACAAAGCGGCACCAAAGCTGGAGACACAACTTTCATGAATGCGCCTCTCCACACAGTGTTGGACCGCATTCCTGCAGCAGCAAATCGGTAACCTCAGGTGAGTAGGGGGTCGTGGATATCCGATACCTCGGGCACATATAGTTTATATATATATATATACACACACATAAACCCTGTTTCTCTCCTCCAAAGTCTGTGGCAAAAACGGATACGGACCACAAAGTAAGTGCTTTGTTTTATTCTCTGATGGTGCAAGTCGCCATGACGCGTTTCAGCCCCTCCTCGGGCCTTGATCACATGAATATATATATATTCACTGAAAAAACCACAGGTTTCAGGGACATTATAGTTAGTTGGTCATTTCACTCGTACAAAACCAGAGAAATTCGGCTGTTATAGTTAGTTGAACTAACTATGACTCGCGCCCCCGCAATGCACTGCTGATGACGTCACATATTACATCATTCATTACATGGTCAGTGACATCACTGATGACATTTCAAATGACATCACTGATGACATCATCCAGTGACTGTGTGTTTCTGTAAAGTTTAAATATGTTTTATATATATATATATATATATATATATATATTCACGCTCAGTGGGGGTCCGAAAAGAAGCAGCACTCGAGCCACAGATCGCTTTTTCCCCAGTAAAAGCTTTTATTGGTGAGAGGACACACTCCAGTAAAATCAAGCAGCAGACCGCCACCTGACGCGTTTCGAGATAACTCTTCTTCAGAGGCAGCTTGCGGTCAAAGAGGGCGTGATGGGCTGCACCGTCCTTATTAGCGTTATCGTGGGTCCTGATTGGACCGCTCTGGATGAGCCAACACGTTGCATGCTGGATGTTGCAGTCCTGAATGTACCTTACATGAATGCCCTCCATAATTTCTGCACCATTTCAAGCTCGTCATGAGTCCCGGAATGCGTCACTGCATCTATCCATGTCTGTGCCCCACAATGAGTCCCGTGTATCGGGTTCAGTGGCCCCCGTTTCAGGGGTGGTGCAAGCTTGGACGGCCGGACTGCCGTCCAAAATTCACGCTCAGTGGGGGTCTGAAAAGAAGCCGCACTCGAGCCACAGATCGCTTTTTCCCCAGTAAAAGCTTTTATTGGTGAGAGGACACACTCCAGTAAAATCAAGCAGCAGACCACCACCTGACGCGTTTCGAGATAACTCTTCTTCAGAGGCAGCTTGCGGTCAAAGAGGGCGTGATGGGCTGCACCGTCCTTATTAGCGTTATCGTGGGTCCTGATTGGACCGCTCTGGATGAGCCAACACATTGCATGCTGGATGTTGCAGTCCTGAATGTACCTTACATGAATGCCCTCTGTGAGAAGTTGGCCTGGCATATGCTGTCCACTAATTATAGTGGGCACCTTGCACCAGTCCAAATCGACTCTTATGGTAGGTAGGTTAAAGACAACCTTATTGAAAGCTATCCTAGTGGTAGCTGTGGAGAGCAGCCTTCAGGCTAAGTCTTGAAGGAATGTAAAGCAGCTTGTTTTACCAGTCTATAATCTCTTGAGTGACCAAATGAAAGAGCACCACACCAGGTATATATTCAAAATATATGTATTTATTACTAAACACACCCCTCTAGTCTCTTTATGAGGCTAGAGTTCGAAGTACATAGGTTATAAGATCTTAAATTACAGTAATAGCACAAATACACGTTTGGGCCCTAGGGGCGTACCAAACCATATACCAATAAAGTGGTATGCGAACCACGACTGAACTAGACACTAGGCCTAGAGCCTCTAGAAGTGCTTGGACCACAAGGAACCACCCAAGGTAGTGACACAGGGGACCCATGGGAGACGCGTGCAGTGTAAATACACAACCGCGATACGCCGTTAACTTCTATGGAGAAAGTCGGGATCGGGAAAATAGAGGAAAGGGACACTTTAAAAGGACTAGGACAAAACCCTTTGAGATCTAGGACTTTGAAGAGTCTCTACCCACGGGAGCACCGGAGTACTCGTGTTACCTCACCCAGGAAGCCGGGTGCATAGGTGCCTTTCGGGGTCGGGTTTCGTCGTCGTTTCTTATGGCGATCTGCTGCAAAGTGCTGCTGGCGACCAGGAGAAAAGTGTCCGGGTGGATCCAAGAGTGGATCGGAGTTCTGAAGAACCTGAAAGCAGAGGGGACAGAGTCTGGGTCACTAGCCAGTGACCAGGGAGGCGATGGACAGATGCCCACCGATGTCGAGTGCTTCAGGTGCGTTGACGGTCGTCTCGTTTCTGCAGCCACGAGGTCCAGGAGGCGTTGTCGGCGACCAGGAGCAGGATTCGGGCTGGTACACGATGTCTGTCGAGTGCTGCGGTGTCGGCGACCAGATTGGACCCAACAAGCCTTGGCAACGGCAAGTCTCGATGTAGCTGAAGATCGTCGATGGTGCAGACCAGCAAGGTCTGGGGAACTCACCCAGCAAGGGTAAGTGAGGGCAGGCCTGGAGCAACCAGACTGCCAAGTAAAGAAAAGATTGGCCTTCGGTAAGGGCTACTAGCCAACGGGCTAGCAACCGCGAAGGAGCCTCGTGACGCCGCACGTGGAGCTGGCTTACAGGACACTCGTGGAGTGGGGGCCAGTGATCTTCGGTGCAGGTGGTGCTGGAGGCTAGGGCTACTCGGAGCCCAAAGCACGACTTCTTGGGAGACCCAGAAGATGGTGCACTTGCAAGTGTGCTCGGTGTCCAGGGGTCACGGTCTCACGTTACCCACAATAGCCACGGGCCTCAGCTTTGCTGGGGACTCAGGGTAGCCTCGGGAAGTCTGAGAATCCACCTCTGGTGATGCGATGACTTCGGCGTCCGACGGGAGCTTCAGTGATGCGAACCGGACAGATGCTTCTTTGGTGCCTGCCAAGCAGGGAGTCACTCCTTGACCCCAAGGGAGATTCTTCAGTCCTCTAATCTTGTCGTAGAGCGTCGAAGGTCCAGGATTCCGTGTCAGAGTTTCGTCCAGGTATAATCTAATCTTGCTGTGGCAAGGGTTCCCCATTTTAACCAGTAAAACAGGGAGGGACTAACTCTATGACCCCACCTATGGGAGGGTCAAGGGAGGGGGTGGCTACACCCACTTCCCTTTGTCCAGTTTCGTGCCAGAGCAGGGGCAGGTAGCCCCTGAGCTGGTTTGAACTGGCATATGCACAGAGGAGCCTTTTGCTCCCCCAGTGCAGGACTTCAAAGCACTCTAAGAGTGCACCCACCCAGCCCCAATACACATTATCCTGTCTGGGGAGGTGGTCACACCTCCCTGCAACAGGAAACCTATTGTCCAGGCCTCCCCTGCCGGAGTTTCGTCCAGCAGCAGGAGGCCAGACTTGTGTCTGTGGCAGCAGCATCCATTTTGTGATGCCAGGGCTTCAGAAAGAAGTTACCGGGTAAGCCAGAGTTAACATGTCTTTCCCTCTAGAAGGGTGGAATGCTACCCCCGCCGCCAGGATTGGCGGGGGTAGTATTCCAAGATGTTTGACACCAAACACGACATGTTTAGGTGCAGCCATTCCAAAGTTAGCATTTTACCGCGAGGATATAATGCGCTTAAGAGTATATGGTCAGGCTGCACTACAAACAGCATCAGAGATGGTCTCCGAACGCTGCAGAGGGGCCCTGCTCATGCAGGGGCACCCTCTCACATAGGAACCATGCACTCTGCCTTTAGGATTGATAAAGCCTGCCTTAGGAGTGACTTATAGGTTTCTAGGTGTGTATGTATTTCGTGATATAGGTAACCTATATCACAGTAAGGAGTGCATGCACCACCTTACCCAGGCTGCAGTAGCAGACCTGTGGTGTCAGTTTGGATGGCCTTCCAGGGGTGGCATAATACATGCTGCAGCCCCTGGCAGGCCTCTGAGGTACCTATGCCCTTGGTACATAGTATACCATATACTAGGGACTTATAAGGGCACTCCAGATCCCAATCAGAGATGTGCCTAAGGCACATGGAATCCATTTTACAGAGAAAGCAGATAGACTGGGGCCCTGAATAGCAGGATCCCAGTCCAACTAAGTCATAAACCAGCAAAACACCATAAAAAAGTGGGGGCAACCATATAGTCAGATTCCACCTTCCTACATAACCCCCCAAACGAAAGGAGATAAGGCTAACCTTGGCCAGTTGAGCCTATATTGACTAAGTGGCCATATAAGGAAGCACCTGCACTAGCATGGTTGCCCCCTATGTTATGGTCCACTAAGCAATCCCTCACCCTAAGGGTATGAGAGGGTCTCCACCATGGGGAATCACTACCTCTGGTGTGCTTAGGTAAAGTACAAGGCTGGTGAGGTGTCTGAGTAGGGAAGTGAGGCCCTAGGAATGTTGGCCTCAGTTTCCTCAGATCACTGGTCACCATGTATGCCTGTCTTTCCATGACTGAGTTGCACTTTGCTCTAAGGGTCAACCTTTGGCTGCCTACAGCTGGGGGTTGGGTCCCTTTGGATGGAACACTGGAGGGACATGGCAGGTTTGGAACCTTCTGGTCCCAGGTTTGCCCTTGCCTACCAGAGTCCTTCTGGGGGAGGTCCCTACATAAAGGTATGGGGGATCCCTCAGTGTGTAGAGGAATTTTCACCTGGCTAGGGCTACTAGACTGGCTGCCCCTAATCTGCTGATGGGGGGCTTCCTCTGGACAGGGGGCCCGGGGGGGTCCACTGACCTCCCTGACCTCTGCAGCCCTGGGCTGACTGAGGCAGGGTAGAGAGGGGCAGGTTACCTGCTCCAGACTGGGTACCACCATGGAAGGGTCCTCTGCCATCAGGGGTGTGGCCAGGCCAGGCCTGACTACCTCTGTGGCAGTTCCTTCACTAGGGGTAGGGTCAGTTCCCTGGGGAGGCTGACCCTTACCTACTGTCTGGGGGAAGAAGACTTTTCTTCAACCCTTGTGCTCTCTTTTGGGGAGAGTGGGCCATTCTTTCAGGCTCCATCTCTCCAAATTCTTGGGCTGGGGCTGTGGCCATCACAGCCCCACTAACCTTTACAGGGACGCCCAACATCCTAAGATGGGTTTGGTGTTCCACTTCAGCCCAGGCTGAAATTTCCAGATCATTGCCCATCAGGCAATCTACAGGTAGGGTTGGGGACACTGCCACTCTTTTGGGCCTGTGACCCCCTCCCAGCTGAGATTGACTATGGCCATGGGGTGATCTGTTCTGACACCATCAATGTTGGTCACCTGGTATTTAAACTCAGGTAAAAGCTGGTGAGGGGGACTAGTTTCCCTGCCACCATGGTGACACTAGCCCCTGTGTCCCTAAATGCCACAGCTTTCTGACCATTAATTATTGGCTCCAGTCTGTACCTGCCCAATGCTATGGGACCCATGGTAAAGGTGGCAAATCCTATACCACCATCAGAGTCAGAGGAGTCTGTTGAGGGGTCCCTGTCTAAACTAGGGCCCACCTCTGTTCCTCTTGCAAAAGCACCCAACTTTTTGGGTGCACTACTCCCAACTGGAGGATTACTACTGGTAGTACCAGGAGGGGTGGTAGTAGTTGTGGGAGGAACATTTTCTTTATTGCCAATCCTGGGGCAACTGGGATCAGTTTTCCAGTGCCCAGGCTTTTTACAGACATGGCAATATGGTTTCTTTTCAGGAGAGGAAGGAGTTTGGGACCCACCCCCAGAAGAGGAATTTTGGGGCCCTGTAGGGGACTTATCGTTAGATTTATCCCCACCTTTCTCTTGGGACTTAGTAGAATCTTTCTTCTGGTCACCACCCTGATTTCTAGTTTTTACTCTGGTTCTGACCCATTTGTCTGCCTTCTTTCCCAATTCTTGGGGAGAGGTCAGATCAGAGTCCACCAGATACTGGTGCAAAAGCTGGTTTTGACAATTATTAAGGATCTGCTCCCTCATAATCAAATTGTACAATCCTAAAAAGTCATGCACTTTGTTGCCATGTATCCAACCTTCCAGAGCCTTTGTAGCACAAACCTCAAAATCAACCCAGTCTTGAGTCTGAGCTTTTTGGGTGTCTCTGAACTTCAACCTATACTGTTCAGTGGTTAGGCCAAACCCATCTATCAGAGCACTCTTCAAGACTGTGTAATTGTCAGCATCCTCTTCTCTTACAGTGAGGAGCTTGTCTCTACCTTTGTCTGCAAAGGAGAGCCACAAGATTGCTGCCCACTGCCTCTGGGGGACCTTCTGAACTTTACAGGCCCTCTCCAGTGCAGTTATCCATTTGTGGATGTCATCCCCACTCTGGTAGGGAGGGACAATCTTGTTTAGGTTTCTATGGTCATAAGACCTGTCCCCATCTCTAGGGATATTGCTGCCACCATGGGACTCTAGTCCCAACTTTCTTCTCTCTCTAAGGAGATCTAGGGATTCTCTATCTAAAGCCAATTGCTTCTTCCTGATCTCTAGTTGAGTTTCCTCATACTGGACCAGTCTCTTTCTTCTCTCATGAGAGGATTCCCTCCTGTGAGAAGAAACAGAGCTCCCTATTGAGGTGCCAGAGTGGTTAGACTCCTGAGAAGGAGACCTAGACTTTCTGAGCACACTCATAATCCTTCCTGGGGGACAAAGGTGTGGTTCTCTAGATCCTCATCTTCATCTTCCCCAGAAGGGATTGGGTTTTCCAGGTCAGGGTCATTGTCACCCTCCTGGTCAGTTTCAGAGGGGGCTGGGGGTAGTAGTACCCCTGGCCCCTTCCTCATCTGCTGGCCCACCCTCTGCTCCTACCCCTTCAGTCTCTGAGGACTTACTAAGATCATAAGCCACCAACAACTCCTGGAGGTGTTGGGTGGTGGGACTTTGGCCTGTCCTTAATTTCCTCACGTTACACAAAGCTCTCAGTTCCAAGAATGGGAGTGTGTCATACTTGGAGGGGGAAGCTCAATGGCTTCCTGCAGGGCATCTTTGGATCCTGCTTTTAAAGACATTACTAGTGTGGTGTGGTGTATGCACTACCTACTCTAGTGTGGCCTACTAAACTCTCTTGAGTTGTAGAAAGGGTTGTGCTATCCCTTTACACACAACTCTAAGTTCAGTAGAACTTACTGATATTCTAAGCTTAAATTATATGTACCTTAGGTACCTTTAGTGGTTTTCAGTTGATCAATTCAATTGAGATTATCTGGTAAAACAATAGCAAGCTGGAATCCCACACGCTGCACACCAATGTGAGAAGTTGGCCTGGCATATGCTGTCCACTAATTATAGTGGGCACCTTGCACCAGTCCAAATCGACTCTTATGGTAGGTAGGTTAAAGACAACCTTATTGAAAGCTATCCTAGTGGTAGCTGTGGAGAGCAGCCTTCAGGCTAAGTCTTGAAGGAATGTAAAGCAGCTTGTTTTACCAGTCTATAATCTCTTGAGTGACCAAATGAAAGAGCACCACACCAGGTATATATTCAAAATATATGTATTTATTACTAAACACACCCCTCTAGTCTCTTTATGAGGCTAGAGTTCGAAATACATAGGTTATAAGATCTTAAATTACAGTAATAGCACAAATACACGTTTGGGCCCTAGGGGCGTACCAAACCATATACCAATAAAGTGGTATGCGAACCACGACTGAACTAGACACTAGGCCTAGAGCCTCTAGAAGTGCTTGGACCACAAGGAACCACCCAAGGTAGTGACACAGGGGACCCACGGGAGACGCGTGCAGTGTAAATACACAACCGCGATACGCCGTTAACTTCTATGGAGAAAGTCGGGATCGGGAAAATAGAGGAAAGGGACACTTTAAAAGGACTAGGACAAAACCCTTTGAGATCTAGGACTTTGAAGAGTCTCTACCCACGGGAGCACCGGAGTACTCGTGTTACCTCACCCAGGAAGCCGGGTGCATAGGTGCCTTTCGGGGTCGGGTTTCGTCGTCGTTTCTTATGGCGATCTGCTGCAAAGTGCTGCTGGCGACCAGGAGAAAAGTGTCCGGGTGGATCCAAGAGTGGATCGGAGTTCTGAAGAACCTGAAAGCAGAGGGGACAGAGTCTGGGTCACTAGCCAGTGACCAGGGAGGCGATGGACAGATGCCCACCGATGTCGAGTGCTTCAGGTGCGTTGACGGTCGTCTCGTTTCTGCAGCCACGAGGTCCAGGAGGCGTTGTCGGCGACCAGGAGCAGGATTCGGGCTGGTACACGATGTCTGTCGAGTGCTGCGGTGTCGGCGACCAGATTGGACCCAACAAGCCTTGGCAACGGCAAGTCTCGATGTAGCTGAAGATCGTCGATGGTGCAGACCAGCAAGGTCTGGGGAACTCACCCAGCAAGGGTAAGTGAGGGCAGGCCTGGAGCAACCAGACTGCCAAGTAAAGAAAAGATTGGCCTTCGGTAAGGGCTACTAGCCAACGGGCTAGCGACCGCGAAGGAGCCTCGTGACGCCGCACGTGGAGCTGGCTTACAGGACACTCGTGGAGTGGGGGCCAGTGATCTTCGGTGCAGGTGGTGCTGGAGGCTAGGGCTACTCGGAGCCCAAAGCACGACTTCTTGGGAGACCCAGAAGATGGTGCACTTGCAAGTGTGCTCGGTGTCCAGGGGTCACGGTCTCACGTTACCCACGATAGCCACGGGCCTCAGCTTTGCTGGGGACTCAGGAGTAGCCTCGGGAAGTCTGAGAATCCACCTCTGGTGATGCGATGACTTCGGCGTCCGACGGGAGCTTCAGTGATGCGAACCGGACAGATGCTTCTTTGGTGCCTGCCAAGCAGGGGAGTCACTCCTTGACCCCAAGGGAGATTCTTCAGTCCTCTAATCTTGTCGTAGAGCGTCGAAGGTCCAGGATTCCGTGTCAGAGTTTCGTCCAGGTATAATCTAATCTTGCTGTGGCAAGGGTTCCCCATTTTAACCAGTAAAACAGGGAGGGACTAACTCTATGACCCCACCTATGGGAGGGTCAAGGGAGGGAGTGGCTACACCCACTTCCCTTTGTCCAGTTTCGTGCCAGAGCAGGGGCAGGTAGCCCCTGAGCTGGTTTGAACTGGCATATGCACAGAGGAGCCTTTTGCTCCCCCAGTGCAGGACTTCAAAGCACTCTAAGAGTGCACCCACCCAGCCCCAATACACATTATCCTGTCTGGGGAGGTGGTCACACCTCCCTGCAACAGGAAACCTATTGTCCAGGCCTCCCCTGCCGGAGTTTCGTCCAGCAGCAGGAGGCCAGACTTGTGTCTGTGGCAGCAGCATCCATTTTGTGATGCCAGGGCTTCAGAAAGAAGTTACCGGGTAAGCCAGAGTTAACATGTCTTTCCCTCTAGAAGGGTGGAATGCTACCCCGCCGCCAGGATTGGCGGGGGGTAGTATTCCAAGATGTTTGACACCAAACACGACATGTTTAGGTGCAGCCATTCCAAAGTTAGCATTTTACCGCGAGGATATAATGCGCTTAAGAGTATATGGTCAGGCTGCACTACAAACAGCATCAGAGATGGTCTCCGAACGCTGCAGAGGGGCCCTGCTCATGCAGGGGCACCCTCTCACATAGGAACCATGCACTCTGCCTTTAGGATTGATAAAGCCTGCCTTAGGAGTGACTTATAGGTTTCTAGGTGTGTATGTATTTCGTGATATAGGTAACCTATATCACAGTAAAGGGTGCATGCACCACCTTACCCAGGCTGCAGTAGCAGACCTGTGGTGTCAGTTTGGATGGCCTTCCAGGGGTGGCATAATACATGCTGCAGCCCCTGGCAGGCCTCTGAGGTACCTATGCCCTTGGTACATAGTATACCATATACTAGGGACTTATAAGGGCACTCCAGATCCCAATCAGAGATGTGCCTAAAGCACATGGAATCCATTTTACAGAGAAAGCAGATAGACTGGGGCCCTGAATAGCAGGATCCCAGTCCAACTAAGTCATAAACCAGCAAAACACCATAAAAAAAGTGGGGGCAACCATATAGTCAGATTCCACCTTCCTACACCCTCCACAATTTCTGCACCATTTCAAGCTCGTCATGAGCCCCGGAATGCGTCACTGCATCTATCCATGTCTGTGCCTCACAATGAAACCCGTGTATCGGGTTCAGTGGCCCCCGTTTCAGGGGTGGTGCAAGCTTCGACGGCCGGACTGCCATCCAAAATTCACGCTCAGTAGGGGTCCGAAAAGAAGCAGCACTCGAGCCACAGATCGCGTTTTCCCCAGTAAAAGCTTTTATTGGTGAGAGGACACTCTCCAGTAAAATCAAGCAGCAGACCGCCACCTGACGCGTTTCGAGATTACTCTTCTTCAGAGGCAGCTTGCGGTCAAAGAGGGCGTGATGGGCTGCACCGTCCTTATTAGCGTTATCGTGGGTTCTGATTGGACCGCTCTGGATGAGCCAACACATTGCATGCTGGATGTTGCAGTCCTGAATGTACCTTACATGAATGCCCTCCATAATTTCTGCACCATTTCAAGCTCGTCATGAGCCCCGGAATGCGTCACTGCATCTATCCATGTCTGTGCCCCACAATGAGTCCCATGTATCGGGTTCAGTGGCCCCCGTTTCAGGGATGGTGCAAGCTTCGACGGCCGGACTGCCGTCCAAAATTCACGCTCAGTGGGGGTCCGAAAAGAAGCAGCACTCGAGCCACAGATCGCTTTCCCCAGTAAAAGCTTTTATTGGTGAGAGGACACACTCCAGTAAAATCAAGCAGCAGACCGCCACCTGACGCGTTTCGAGATAACTCTTCTTCAGAGGAAGCTTGCGGTCAAAGAGGGCGTGATGGGCTGCCCCGTCCTTATTAGCGTTATCGTGGCTCCTGATTGGACCGCTATGGATGAGCCAACACGTTGCATGCTGGATGTTGCAGTCCTGAATGTACCTTACATGAATGCCCTCCATAATTTCTGCACCATTTCAAGCTTGTCATGAGCCCCGGAATGCGTCACTGCATCTATCCATGTCTGTGCCCCACAATGAGTCCCGTGTATCGGGTTCAGTGGCCCCCGTTTCAGGGGTGGTGCAAGCTTCGACGGCCGGACTGCCGTCCAAAATTCACGCTCAGTGGGGGTCTGAAAAGAAGCAGCACTCGAGCCACAGATCGCTTTTTCCCCAGTAAAAGCTTTTATTGGTGAGAGGACACACTCCAGTAAAATCAAGCAGCAGACCGCCACCTGACGAGTTTCGAGATAACTTTCCTTCAGAGGCAGCTTGTGGTCAAAGAGTGCTGCTTCTTTTCGGACCCCCACTGAGCGTGAATATATATATATATATATATATATATATATATATATATATATATATATATATATACCAAGGTGTATTGAAGAATGAGTGGGTGTATAAGTGTCTGAATGGATGATTTAGTAGGTGCGTGACTGACTGTATAAGTAAGTGATTAAACGTGTCTTACTGAATGCATGGGTTACTGACTAAACTGTGTGAATGTCTGTATCAGTCTGTCAGTTGGTGTGTAAGTGGCTGCATGAGTGTCTATATGGGTTATTGATTGGTTCGTCTGAGTATCTGTATGGGTGCCTGAGTGTCTGTATGGGTGGGTGGGGGGTGTGACTCTGTGCATAGATGTGTGAGTGGGTGGTTCACTGGGTGTATGGGTTCAAGAGTACATCTGTGAAGGGCTGGGTGGGTGAGTGTGTGTATGGGTGTGTTGGTGAGTGAATGGATGTCTCAGTGGTACATGTGTGAGTAACTACGTATGTGAAAGGCAGTATATGTGAGTGTTGGAGTATATAAATGACTATATGTGAGAGTGATTGTGAGAGTGGCTGTATGGATGAGTATGTGCTTGTATCAGTGATTGTATAAGAGAGTAAGTATGTGTTAGTATCTGTATGAATAAGTGAGGTGGTGTGTGTATAACTGTATAGGTGAGTAAATGGGAGTATGATTGATTCTTTGCATGACTGACTAGGTGTGTGAGTAACTCAATGGATGAGTGGTGGTGTGTGTCTGTATAGGTGTATGAGTGCATATGATAGTGCTGTATTGATGAGTGACTGCATGTATGAGTGACTGTATGGGTGAATGAGTGGATGTGTGTGTAGATCTATGAATCAGTGAGTGGGTATGTAGTAACTGGTATTGGTGTGTCTATGGTTTCGAAAATGGTAGTCTGTATTTTAGAGTGGGTGTATCAAAGGTTATATTAGGGTGTGAGGAGGTGCATCAGATTATCACGTGGATGAGGTCATCAGTGATGTCATCAGTAATGTCATCAGTGATGTCACTGACCATGTCATGAATGATGTAATATGTGACGTCATCAGCAGTACATTGCGAGGGTGCGAGTTATAGTTAGCTCGAGTGAAATGTCCAACTAACTATAATGTCCCTGAAACCTGTGGTTTTTTCAGTGAATTTCTAAGGTTTTTTAAATGCTAATTTTTAACTATAATGTCCCTGAAACCTATGGTTTTTTCAGTGAATTTCAAAGGCTTTTTAAATGCTAATTTCTAACTATAACGTCCCTGAAACCTATGGTTTTTTTAGTGAATTTCAAAGGTTTTTTAAATGTTAATTTCTAAAAATGCCTACATAGGTGGGACATGTGCAGAAAGATGAAGAAAGGTGCAGAAAGAAGCAAGAGAAGTGCAGAAAGAGGCAACAGAAGTCAAGAAAGAGGAAGAAAGGTGCAGAAAGAAGCAAGAGAAGTGCAGAAAGAGGCAACAGAAGTCCAGAAAGAGGAGGAAAGGTGCAGAAAGAAGCAAGAGATATGCAGATAGAACCAACAGAGGTGCAGAAAGAGGCCTTGTTGCAAAGTCATCCTGTGACCTGGGCACCCCCCAACTTTTTGCTGACTGGTACTGGTGGTAACTGACTCTGACTAACCAGG
The DNA here is from genome assembly GCA_963921515.1 of Calotriton arnoldi. Classification (NCBI taxonomy): domain Eukaryota; kingdom Metazoa; phylum Chordata; class Amphibia; order Caudata; family Salamandridae; genus Calotriton; species Calotriton arnoldi. Next base: position 2,299,591 of record CAWUFW010002165.1, read on the forward strand.
CCCGGAGCCAGTGCTATGCAGAAAGACACTTAGAATACAGTGAAAACACCTACATACACTAGGGTACACTATGGGTTGGGGTACCCCTGTGATTGGCATGACCTCCCCTGTAAGGCCCTAGTACATAATAGGGCAGGGGGATTAAAACTACCTCTAAGTCCCGAGCATAGAATAGGGCATGGCAGTTTAGAGGCCAGCAGCCCTTTTCTGCACTTGCATGTGTGCACTGCTGAGCCTGAGGTCAGTTTAAAAGTAGCCCTGTGTGTGCAGAAAGAGGCAAGAGAGGTGCAGAAAGAGGCAAGAGAGGTGCAGAAAGAGGGAAGAAGTGTGCAGAAAGAGGCAAGAGAGGTGCAGAAAGAAGCAAAAGAGGTGCAGAAAGAACCAAAAGAAGTACAGAAATAAGATACAGAGGTACAGAAAGAGGGAAGAGGGGTGCAGAAAGAGGCAAGAGGGGTGCAGAAAGAGGGAAGAGGGGTGCAGAAAGTTGCAAGAGGGGTGCAGAAAGAGGCAATAGGGGTGCAGAAAGAAGCAAAAGAGATGCGGAAAGAGGCTAGAGGGGTGCAGAAAGAGGCAAGAGAGGTGCAGAAAGAAGCAAGAGAGGTGCACTAAGAGGGAAGAAGGGTGCAGAAAGAGGCAAGTATGGTGCAGAAAGAACCAAGAGAGGTGTAGAAAGAAGCAAGAGCAGTGCAGAAAGAACCAACAGAGGTACAGAAAGAGGTAAGAGGGGTGCAGAAAGAGGCAAGAGAAGTGCAGAAAGAAGAAAAAGAGGTGCAGAAAGAGGCAAGAGGGGTGCAGAAAGAGGCAAGAGGGGTGCAGAAAGAGGCAAGAGGGGTGCAGAAACAGGTAGGAGAGGTGCACAAAGAGGCAAGAGGGGTACAGAAAGAGGCAGGTGGGGTGCAGCAAGAGGAAAGAAGGGTGCAGAAAGAGGCAAGAGGGGTGCAGAAAGAAGCAAGTAAGGTGCAGAAAGAGGCAACAGAGGTGCAGAAAGACGCAAGAGAGGTGCAGAAAGAAGCAAAAGAAGTGCAGAAAGAGGAAGAAAGGTCAAGAAAGAGGAAGAAAGGTGGAGAAAGAAGCAAGAGAAGTGCAGAAAGAAGCAACAGAGGTGCAGAAAGAGGGATGAGGGATGGAGAAAGAGGCAAGAGAAGTGCAGAAAGAAGCAACAGAGATGCAAAAACGGGGAACATGGGTGGAGAAAGTGGCAAGAGGGGTGCAGAAACAAGCAAGAGAGGTGCAGAAAGAAACAAAAGAAGTGCAGAAAGAAGGAACAGAGGTGCAGAAAGAGGCAAGAGGAGTGTAGAAAGAAGCAAGAGGAGTGCAGAAAGAAGCAACAGAGCTGCAGAAAGAGGGAAGAGGGGTGCAGAAAGAGGCAAGAGGGGTGCAGAAAGAGGCAAGAGGGGTGCAGAAACAGGTAGGAGAGGTGCACAAAGAGGCAAGAGGGGTACAGAAAGAGGCAGGTGGGGTGCATAAAGAAGGAAGAGAAGTGCAGAAAGAACCAAAAGAAGTACAGAAAGAAGCAACAGAGGTGCAGAAAGAGGGAAGAGAGGTGCAGAAAGAGGCATGAGAAGTGCAGAAAGAAGCAACAGAGGTGCAGAAAGAGGCAAGAGAAGTTCAGAAAGAGGCAGCAGAGGTGCAGAAACAGGCAGAAGAGGTGCAGAAAGAGAGCAGAGGGGTGCCGAAAGAGGCAAGAGAAGTGCAGAAAGAAGCAACAGAGGTACAGAAAGAGGCAAGAGACGTGCAGCAACAGGCAGGAAAGGTGCAGAAAGATGGAACAGGGGTGCAGAAAGAGGCAAGAGAGGTGCAGAAAGAGGAAAGAGGGGTGCAGCAAGAGGCAAGAGGGGTGCAGAAAGAGGCAAGAGGGGTGCAGAAAGAAGCAAGTGAGCTGCAGAAAGAGGCAAGAGAGGTGCAGAAAATGACAAGAGAACTGCAGAAAGAGGCAAGAGGGATGCAAAAAAGGGAAAAAGGGTGCAGAAAGAAGCAAGATAGGTGCAGAAAGAGGAAAGAGGGGTGCAGAAAGAGGCAAGAGGGGTGCAGAAAGAGGCAACAGAGGTGCAGAAAGATGCAAGAGAGGTGCAGAAAGAAGCAAAAGAAGTGCAGAAAGAGGAAGAAAGGTCAAGAAAGAGGAAGAAAGGTAGAGAAAGAAGCAAGAGAAGGGCAGAAAGAAGCAACAGAGGTGCAGAAAGAGGGATGAGGGATGGAGAAAGAGGCAAGAGAAGTGCAGAAAGAAGCAACAGAGATGCAAAAAGGGGGAACATGGGTGGAGAAAGTGGCAAGAGGGGTGCAGAAAGAAGCAAGAGAGGTGCAGAAAGAAACAAAAGAAGTGCAGAAAGAAGGAACAGAGGTGCAGAAAGAGGCAAGAGGAGTGTAGAAAGAAGCAAGAGGAGTGCTGAAAGAAGCAACAGAGGTGCAGAAAGAGGCAAGAGGGGTGCAAAAAGAGGGAAGAGGGGTGCAGAAAGAGGCACGAGGGGTGCAGAAAGAAGCAAGAGACGTGCAGAAAGAAACAAAAAAAGTGCAGAAAGAAAGAACAGAGGTGCAGAAAGAGGGTGGATGGGTGGAGAAAGAGGCAAGGGGGTGCAGAAAGAGGCAAGAGGGGTGCACAAAGAGGCAAAAGGGGTGCAGAAAGTAACAAAAGAAGTGCAGAAAGACCAGAGGTGCAGAAAGAGGCAAGAGGGGTGCACAAAGAGGGAAGAGGGTGTGAAAGAGGCACGAGGAGTGCAGAAAGAAGCAAGAGGGGTGCAGAAAGAAGCAAGAGAGGTGTAGAAAGAAGCAACAGAGGTACAGAAAGAGGCAACAGGGGTGCAGAAAGAGGCAATAGGGGTGCAGAAAGAGGGTGGATGGGTGGAGAAAGAGGCAAGGGGGTGCAGAAAGAGGTAAGAGGGGTGCAGAACGAGGCAAAAGGGGTGCAGAAAGAAGTGAGAGGTGCAGAAAGAAACAAAAGAAGTGCAGAAAGAAGGAACAGAGGTGCAGAAAGAGGCAAGAGAGGTGCAAAAAGAAGCAACAGAGGTGCAGAAAGAGGGAAGAGGAGTAGAGAAAGAGACAAGAGCAGTGCAGAAAGAAGCAACAGAGATGCAGAAAGGGGGAAGAGGGGTGGAGAAAGAGGCAAGAGGGGTGCAGAAAGAAGCAAGAGAGGTGAAGAAAGAAACAAAAGAAGTACAGAAACAAGGAACAGAGGTGCAGAAAGAGGCAGGAGGGGTCCAGAAAGAGGGAAGAGGGGTGCAGAAAGAGGCCAGAGAGAGGCAGAAAGAGGCAACAGGGGTGCACAAAGAAGCAAGTGAGGTGCAGAAAGTAGATGAGATTTGCAGAAAGAGGCGAGAAGTGCAGAAAAAGAAAGAAAGGTGAAGAAAGAAGCAACAGAAATGCAGAAAGGGGCAAGAGAGGTGCAAAAAGAAGCAACAGAGGTGCAGAAAGAGGGAAGAGGGGTGGAGAAAGAGACAAGAGCAGTGCAGAAAGAAGCAACAGAGATGCAGAATGGGGGAAGAGGGGTGGAGAAAGAGGCAAGAGGGGTGCAGAAAGAAGCAAGAGAGGTGCAGAAAGAAACAAAAGAAGTGCAGAAACAAGGAATAGAGGTGCAGAAAGAGGCAGGAGGGGTCCAGAAAGAGGGAAGAGGGGTGCAGAAAGAGGCCAGAGAGAGGCAGAAAGAGGCAACAGGGGTGCACAAAGAAGCAAGTGAGGTGCAGAAAGTAGATGAGATTTGCAGAAAGAGGCAAGAGAAGTGCAGAAAAAGAAAGAAAGGTGAAGAAAGAAGCAACAGAAATGCAGAAAGAGGCAAGAAAGGCGCAGAAAGAAGCAAGAGAGGCTTGCACACCATTAGTACCAATTTAACACCCACATTTTGCAATAAGTAACAGGTGACCATTCTATGTTTACAAAGGTCCTTCCACCATGCTGTAACACTTGTCGCTGCATTTTTGGTAACGTTTGAGCCGTTTGAGCTAGAAACAAGGCTTTTTTTGTTCAAATCTGCAGATTAGGCAGCAGATGATGGATTATGTGGCTATTGCGGAAAATGTATAATTGTGCGAAAGTCGGTGCAGCCAAACATTCGCATAATTCCAGTGTCCCTGCTCATACCTCTGACTAGGTCCAGAAGTGCTCCTCAGTGGTTCCTTCTTTTTTTTGTCTCATTGAGTTCATAGTTTAGCTTCTATGGAAACAAGGAAGACTAAACCTGAGGTTACCACTCCACAACACACACTACCATACCACATAATTACTCTCCATAACACATAATCCCACTCTACATAATTCCTATACACTAAATACCACATACTTCCTATCCACATAATTTCACTGCACAACATACCACATAATTCCACTACACACAACGTACATCCACTCCACTCCAAAAAACATTAGTAAAAAACTTTTACATTTACAATGCCAATAGCTCTAACTCTTGCAAATGCAAGACCTATTGCATTACAAATGCTTCTTTCACTGGTAGTCGTGTTTGCAGAGAGGTGGAGAAAGGGGGCTGGGCCTCCAACCAGCGCTCAGGAATTCCGCTGTGTAGGACTTACAGGAGGTACCAGGAGGGCTTCTTGGCCCCCAAAGTCCCTCAGGAGTAAAGCGGACTTCATCCCCCAACCCGTAGTGTGCCAGGAGGTGCGTTTGTAGAGTGGTGGAGAAAGGGGGGCGTGCTCTCCGAAGACCTCTTAGCAATACCACTGTGTGGGACTTACTGGAGGTAACAGGAGGGGTAGTTGGCCCTGAAGGACGTCCTTGAGGGCAAACTACCCCTCCTATTACCTCCAGTAAGTCCCACACAGCAGCATTGATAAGTACTCATAGCAGGCCATGCCCCCTTTGCCCACCATTCTGCAAACACGCTCCCTGGCGCGCTCTGGGAAGGGGATTAAAGTCTCCTTCGCTGCTGGGGGTCCTTAGGGGCCAACTTGCCTACCTGATACCTCCAGTAAGCCCCAGATAGTGGGACTGCTAAGAGGTGGACACAGGCCACGCCCCCTTTCTCCACCACTCTGCAAACGCGCCTCCTGGCGTGCTCTTGGTTGGGGGATGAAGTCCCCTTGCCTCCTGAAGGTCCCTGGGGGCCAACTAGCCCTCCTGTTATCTCTAATAAGCCCCACACAGCTGGATTGCTGAGAGTGGTCCGAGGCACGCCCCCTTTTTACACCACTCACTTTTTTTAATGAAGGGGAGCCATGTGGCCCCCCCTTCCCTGGGCCACTTTTAGCCCCGGGACCCCATCCCCCAGGGCCTGCCCAGACTTTATTTTTATAATTTTGGAGGGGGCCACGTGGCCCCTCCTCCTAAGGCCAATTTTGGCCCCGAGGATCCCATTCCCCGGGGCCCGGCCTTATCTGGTTTAAAAAATATATATATCAAAACGGAAGGGGGGCCGAGTGGCCGCCCTTCCCTGGGCCACTATTGGCCCCGGGGACCCCATCCCCCGGGGCCTGGCCTCCTTATTGGGGACCGCGGGGGAGCCCCAATGCCCCAAGGTACCAGCTGGCTCCCCGCCTCCTGTGGGAGCCGGCATTGCTTTTGGACAAGGGGAGCTGCTGACATGTGCTTAACCCTCTGGTAGCTTGGCACAAAGCAGTCAGGCTTAACTTCGAGGCAATGTGTACAGTATATATGCAGCACTTCAAACAGTAATAAAGTGAAAACACAACACAAGAACACTCCCACACCAATTCAGAAAAATTATTTGAGATAAAAACAAGAAAAATCCAATCAGTAGAACTGGAGATATGCAATTTTAAAGATTTAAGTGAAAATAGTGCCTAAAAGCACTTAGCGCCAACTGTGGTTATCTGGTCGAACTGGACCAGGACAAAGTCACAAGTTCAGACCGACCGTGATGGAGAGCGGGCCGGATACAGGGACCAAGTTAGGCCCACTGAACAAAGTACCTTAATTACTGGTTTGCAGAGCACTGCGAGATTGTGCGTCGAGGATGTATCGCTCAGCAGCCGTTATGAATAAGCTGCAAGGCTGCGATGCGGAGTCCGGTGTCGTTGTCAAGGATGCCATCGAAGAGTTCCTTGCGATGCGAAGGCATGCATTGCGCAGCGGCGTTTCTGAGGAGACTGCAGGCTGCATTGAGATGTCCAGTGTTGGGGATGAGTCATGCTGCAGCAATTCTTATACAAGGAGATGTGTTGTGCTATGTCGGATCTGCTGACAGGACCACAGCAGGGCGGGCAGAGCACCTTCATGTCAACTGCCAAGGGTCCAGGACTGGGGTAGCACCACTTGGAGGGCACGACTTACAGCAAGTAGAGTCGAGGTGTTGGGTTCAAGATGGTTGGAGTCTTTTCTGTTCCTGAAGCTCTGATCAGGCCAGCTAACTAGCCCTTGGTGTCACTCTGTGGTCCTGGGATCAAGATGCAGGTCCAGTCCTTCTTACCCAAGCAGCAGATCAACATGACAGCAGGGCAGCACGACAACAGAGTAGCAGTCCTTCTTGCAGAGCAGTCCTTCTGAGTCTGGTCCAGAGGTGTACTTAAGAGTTGGGTCTGAGGGTCCATTATTTATACCTGCCGCCCACTTTGAAGTAGGTGAAGGTTCTGGAGGTTTTTACCCCAGAGGTGATTGGAATTTCCTGCTTCCCTGCAAAGGCCCCAGCTTTTCTGAGGTCACAAAAGACTAGTGTCAAAACTATTTGTGAGTGTGCTGGGCAGAACCTTTGACTCCTCTTCCTCATCAGATCAGAAATGCCCCATCCTGCCAGCTACTATTGCCCTTTGTCTCACTAGCTGGAAGCAATACACAAACATCAACTGTCAGCTACATCTACTCATGTGACCCATGTTACAGGCTGCAGGTACTAAATGGTTGGTACAAGAAAATGGCAACTTTCCAAAAGTCTCAGAACTTATCTACCCAAGCACACAGGGTATATTGGATTGCCCGTTTTCACATATAAACTTTCTAAAAGTGCCATTTTCAGAATTCCGACTTAAAATATGACTTTGGCATTACAGAGGGTTTTATTACAATTGAACGTCATCACTTATTAAATGTAATAAACATTGCAAACCAAATCTTGACCACTCCTCCTGACCCAATAGGCTAGTTAGACAGTTATCAAATAATGATATCCTCTCCCTCCTCACCACTTATAATCGAGCTCCAACTGACCAAGTGATATCTGCTAGAAAAATTCAGACTATTATTACCTACCCTCTCAGGGAACCCTACTCGAACTCAAGATACATTAATGACAAGAACCTCAAACAAGTACCCATGTCACACACTTCTACTACTACCACTAAAACATCCCTTAAATGTTCATTGCTCAATTGTCGTTCAGCGGTAAAACACACGGCTGACATAGCTGATCTTATACTTCACCTTGACATCCTTAAACTCACTAAAACCTGGTTAAATGATTCCGCATCCCCGATTCTGGAAATACTCGTCCCTCCCAGTCACATCATCAGACTAGTCCATTCTGGTCGCTCTGGAAGTGGTCTAGCCTGTATCCACAGGCCTACTCTAACTATGAAACAAACTCTCTATTACTTCCCTCCTGTGAATACCTGAGAATCTTTTTTTTTTAATTTTTTTTATTTATTGAAAACCATAAATAATACAATACAATAAATCCAGCAATAGATCCTATAAATTTCATCAAGAATATTTACACACACAATAAATAACATCTATTGATCAATACATAACAAGTCTTAATCAATCATAAATAAAAACAGGGAGAAAAAAAAAAAAGGAAGAAATGAAATAAAGAATAAACCACCTAGCATCTTTTAAATAGATCTCCATTATTACCATCGAAACTGGACCAGAAACTAAAAATGTGCTCTCTCTCTACAACATGTTCACTCATAAACAAAAGGGGCGGATGGCTTCGAATAGTGATTTTTAGGGAGTAATATCAAAAAACTTTGCCCAGATTTTCTCAAATTTCTTAAATCCCCCTGTTTGCATAGCATATTTTCGTTCACTATTCTTTACTAGAACCATTTTACGAATCCATTCAATTTTGGAAGGAATTAAATCCGATCGCCATCTTTGAAGTAAAAGAGATCTAGCGACCGCCATTCCAATATATATTATTTTAATCAACTTCTGTGATACCTGCAAATCTGGATCATAGCCCCACAATATCAGTCGGTCATTACAACCGAATGTTATTGCGCATTCCGTCGTTAAAAACTCAAAGATATCTCTCCAGAACTTCTGGATCAATGGGCACTGTAATATTATATGAGTCCAATTTGTGGCAGGATGAGTATGGCAACGGAAGCACTGCCCCGATTGACTAGGATAAGCCTTAGCAACAAAGGCCGGAGTTCTGTACAATAGCCATTTACTAAAATATAGCATCCTTCGCCAGTTAGCGCCTCTAATTGAGCTAAAATTTAAGCTATTAATTGTGGTCCAAATATTTACTGTGAGTTCTTGATTTTCATATTTGCTCCGCTTTGTAATTGCCTTAATCTCCAAATCTATCCCTTTGATTCGAGCTAGTTTTTTTTTCCATTCCCCTGGTTTTTTTATTGCCTTATCTCCCAGCCAGTCATAGACTAAGGGGCAGATTCCGATTCAGGCCGGAAATCTCCCCGACCGAGCCGGACCCGGAGAGATTTCCGACCGAATCGGACTCTAGCAGTCCGACCGAACGAGTACGATGCGCACGCATGCTATCGGACTCGATTCGGTCGGACTCCCATTGAAGTCAATGGGAGCCGGTCGTACAACGCGTACGCGGGCTCCCATTGACTCAATGGGTGCGAGGCGAACGAGGGCGCCCCCTACAGCGGGTTCGCGTCAATGCGGTTCGCGCCGCACACGCACAGGTAGCATGGGTCCCCCCTGTGTGCGACTCGCGTGGCTACGCGTACAGGGGGGTCCGACACGGACCCCCAAAGTCCGGCTCCGGCAGCTGTTTCGAGCCAGACGGTGCGGGTAGGTCGGACTGCTCAAGGCGCGCATCGTACTTGCCCGGCCGGGGAACGTCTCCATCGCGCGGTGCGAGTCGAGTCCGAGCGAGTCGGTCGGTCGGTGCGGTTCGGACCCGTGAACGAGTCGGTCGGCGATTTCGCGTGCGCTCGCATCGTACTCGCTCGGCCGGACGCGCGTTCGAATCGGTCGGAAAAGAGGGCTCCGAATCGGATCCGGTTAAGCCAAATCCGATTCGGTGCGCTACCGGCCGAGATCGGAATCGGCCCCTAGGTGTTTCTGAGTTATAATCTGAAACAGATCAAGATTTTCAAAAAATTTACTAAGCGTAATATATGACCCAAGAAGAAGAAAATCCCCGGGGATTAATTGAGACATTTCTCTTACACTGATCCATTTATCGTTCCGGACAAAATCGGAGAGCTTCAAAAAACCAGCTTTCGTCCAATTTTGTGAAAGAGAGAATGATTTTTTAATACCTGCAAAAACAAAGAGTTCAGCGGTAGGAGTTATATCATTAATAAGTGGGATAGAATAACGTTTAAAAAAGGCCTGGTATTTATAAAATACCCAATGTAAACACTTGTATCGAACTAATTTTGGAGATCGAAATATTGCTAACGGGTGGTGGATCTGATTATCTTTAAACATTAAGTTCATAAAAAAATTAATAAAAAGACCCGACTGTAAGCCCTGCTTAAATCTAGACATAAATTGTGCGAAGTGCGCGAAATAGTATTCTTTAAGATTGGGGAGAGCTAAACCGCCATCTTCCACATTCTCATATAAGGTGCTGAGTGCAATTCTGGGAATTTTCTTCTTCCACAGAAACGATGTAAACATAGACTCTATTCTTGTAAAAAAGGAATTTAATAGTACACAGGGAATTGTAGAAAATAAGAAATTAAACAATGGAAGCACTGACATTTTGATCAAGGCAACCCTACCTAAAATAGAGAGCGGAAGGGAGTCCCAGCGTAAAAATAGATCCTGAACTTTTCGTAGCAGCGGTACAAAATTCAAATCATACAGATCCGAAACAGATGGTGAAAAGTAGACCCCTAAATAGCGTTTAGGATTCAAGTTAAAACACGAAAGAATATCGGGGTGTAAAATCTCCGACGTACATCCACTCAGAATTATTTCGGTTTTTCTTTTGTTGATTTTATAGCCGCCGAATGACTCATATAAGTCAAACACCTGAAAAGCTTTGGCCTGTGCATCCTCTTCTGGTTTTATTAAAAGCATAATATCATCAGCATATAATTTGATTTTAGCCATAGACGGAAGCGGGGGACAGATATACCTATTTTTTCTAATGGCTATCGCGAGGGGCTCAATAAAAAAAGCGAAAAGTACCGGAGACAACGGGCAACCTTGTCTAGTGCCCCTTTTAACTTTTACCTGACCGACCTGAATAGCATTGATAATAATATTGGCCGCGGCATTCTTATATAAATTCGCCACCAAATCTATAATATTGGATGGGATTCCAAACTTTGTTAAAATACAGAATAAAGTCTCCCATATAACCAAATCAAAAGCCTTTTCGGCATCTAGAAACAGAACTAACGCTGGGATATTTTGTGTATCAAAGTAATCCAGTGCTTCCACTAAAAAATGCGCATTAATTCCCAATTGCCTTCCAGCTATAAAGCCATTCTGATCAGAGTGGATTAAATGCGAAGCACACCCATTAAAACGATTCGCTAAAAGTTTAGTAATCAATTTATAATCCGTGTTTAAAAGAGTTATCGGACGATAAGAGTTAGGGTCCTCACCGCTTTTACCCTTTTTTAAAAACTGACTACATTCCCTTCTCTAAAAGTTGGTGGTATAAGTCCTCCTTCCAAAATTGAGTTTGCCAAAATGAGAAAGACATCAAGGATCTCACTGGCAAATGTTTTAAAAAACTCTGAAGGGAGACCATCTGGACCACAGGCTTTGCCATTAGGGAGATTCTTAATAACTTCCCTAACTCTTCCCTTGAGAACGGCCTCCTCATACTTCTTTTTCTGAGTCAGTTAAAACAGGTAATTCATATTCCTGAAGGAACGCTTCCAGCGATGGCATATTGATAGATTGCTCATGGCCATATATATTCTCAAAATGTTGGACCATAATATCACCTATTGCTTCCCTATCCTCAATGCGATGACCTGAGCTAGGGCATTTTAATGCAAGTATTTGATTACTAACAGCCCGCTCCCTTGCCTGCCAAGCTAGAAATCTGCCAGTGTAGTTACTGTCCTCATAAATTTTTTGCCTTTACTGCTGATAAGAAAATTCACTTTTTGCCAAATAATTCTCGGCAAGACTCCGTTTGGCCTGCTCCAGGTGTCGATGGTTTGCCGGAGTAGGGCTGGTCAAAAAGTTATTAAGGGACCTTTGCAAATTTTGTTCAAACATTTGTTTTTCCTTCTTCCTACCCTTTGAGATCACTGCATCTTTAGCCACTGCGAGCCCACGAAAAAAGGCTTTAAATGAGTCCCAGATCATATGTATAGGGGCTGAGCCCTGATTTCGCCCAAAAAATGCTCTAATTTCACTTTTAATCAAAGAAATCCAGTTATCCTCAGATAAGTACTGACGGTTTAGCTGCCATCTTCTTAAAGCTTTCTTACAATCCCCCAATTCTACCTCCAAACTGACCAGAGCATGGTCCGAGAACCCGTTCTGAAGGATTTTTGTGATTTAAAAGACAAACTCCGGGAGATAAGAAAAAAATCAATCCGTGAAAATGACTGAAATCTCCTGAAAAGCAAGTATAGGCAATTTCGGTGGGAAATGCAGCCCACCAAGGGTCGTCGATATCAAGCATTGGGCTGTAGCTTTGAACCACTTTGAGGGATTGATGCTTTAACTGTTTTTTCGCTTTTGTAGAAGAATCGATCTTTGGATTCATCAACAGATTAAAGTCCCCCCACAATTATCTCCCTGACACTTGTATTAAGGATTGAAAAAATTCCTCATAAACGGTAGGATTATCCTCCACTGGAGCATAAAAACTTGAGAATGTCAGGGGTCTATGTCCTACCTTACAAGTAGCCCAACACCATCTCCCCCCCTGGTCATTCGCTATATTTACCACCTCTGCCTGAATATTCTTACTGAGAAAAATAGCTGTCCCTCTATGGGCTGCTGAAGATGAAGAGAAAACTTTATGTGCAGCCCATGATTTAAACATTGAAAATTGTGCTACTTTACCCGCTGATATATGTGTTTCTTGTAACAGAATCACAGCTGGATTCTCTGTCTTGATCCAGGCTTCTATGGCCCGCCTTTTCCTATTATTGTTAAGGCCGTTGACATTAAAAGAGATTACCTTCAGTAATTCCCTATTTCCCATTGATCTCCGATCTTTTAATCCATCTCAAAACAAACTTCCCATTATTATAAATACTTGTGTCTAAAAGGCAAAAGGCACCCAATTCCCATACTCAAAGGGCACCTACAAGTAAGGAGAATAACTGTCCCCCCTTCAGCTTATCTAAATCATACTGGACAAATACAATAAACTCAAAAAAAATGGTTTTCATTTTTTTACCCACATGCTCCCTCCACACCTCCGTGAGCCCTCCCTTAGAAACCCCACCCCAAGGAAGTATGGCAACTTCTCCTAACCACGCTAGCCACCTTCCAACCCTCCCTAAACATTTATTGGGTGTCATGACATTACACCCAGGAGACCCTAAGTGACACCTCTACCCCCCCCCAAAAAGAAACTTAGGTCAACTATACTTCTCGTTTGACCACCACAACTTTGATGAAATTTCCCTTAATAACCCAAGCGCATCCGCAGGACTGGAAAATATACAACTGACTGCTTTAACACCAATTCCAACTTGCGAGGTTCGTATTCCAAAAGTCGTCCTATAGTACTACTGTAATTCAATAACGCATTACAATCCAATACAATATAACATATATGACATATACAATATACGCAATGCAAAAAAGAGTAAAATATGATATGTAAAGTGCAAAAATTGTCATGCAGAGCCAATAAATATATGCCATCTGCACCCTGTTGAATCAGTGCAGCCAAGAATAAATAGATAAAGTGCAATGTGCAATGTGCAAAAATCGCCTTATCAGGCAAGATAAGACATGATAAAGTGCACTATGCAAAGTGCCATGAATAATATATAAAAGATAAAAAGATACTCCATATAAAATGACCATAAAAAGAGAAAAGATGAAGTGCAATGTGCAATGTGCAAAATGTGCCAAGATGAGCAGATATTGCATCTAATCTGTAGATTTGATGAAACATTTACAATGAGCTAAAAGCAACAAATTACGTTTTCTACATTTGCCAAACATTATGTGGAAGATACAGTACCTTACCTAGTGCATTACAGATCGATCCCAAAGAAACAGCCAACAAAAAAAACAAAAAAAAAAGTGCAAAGAGTACAGTACTAAATTACAGTGGGCAATACCTATAACAGATCCTACTACATTTATCAAAAAGTGATCAAATGCCAAGGTACTCACACAGAGAGAGAAAAAAAAAGTCTGACAGCTCGCTTAAATAGATTAAATATCAGAGACTTAGAAAAGACTAAACTTAAAACTATTAAATTAAGTCTATTTGAGTCACTTATTATGATTATCATGGACCATCTTCAACAATAACTCTTGAGCTTCTTCTTTCCACAGAACCTTCAATTTAGACTGCTGCGCAATTGAGGCCTGGGCTCCTGCATTCTTAAACTGACTCAACAACCCAACAAAGTCCTTCCGTCTCTGTGCCGCTGCTGCCGACATATCCGAGAATACTCGCACTCGATCACCACCTTGTAGGACAATTTCTCTCTTCTGGATTGCTTTTGTTAATACTGCCTCTCTAATACGGTAATCCGAAAAATTCACAATCATTGTCCTAGGATACTTAGCTCCAGGAATTTTGTGGAAAGGAACCCTATGGGCCCTCGTTACTGTAAGATCTTCCGGCGCCTTATCCAGCAAGTGGTTTCTAATTAATGATTCGATATAAGTCACAGGGTTGGCTTGGCCATCTATACGTTCACTGTCCTCAGGGATCCCGGTGAAACGCAGATTTGAACGCCTTGCATAATTCTCCATCTCATCAATCTTATTCTGGGAGGCCTGGACTTTCTTCTGGAGAGAGGCAATATCCGAATCACGTAATACAGAGTGGTCCTCAATTTCAGATACCCGTTGTTCCAGTTCTTTAAATCTCTCAGGTATTTGCTGTACCATAGTCTCAATCTTATCTAGCCGTTGATGCAGTAACGAGAGTTCCTGCGCTTGTGCGATTTTGCATTCTCTAATTTCTCCCAGAATGGTTTCAAAGAGCAGTTGCATCTGTGTTAACGGGACAACCGAGGGCTGTGGCAGATCTTTAGGAGCAACAAGATCCAAGGCAGTGTCAGTAGTATCCTGCTCATTATTGACGATACCTGTTCCCTGCTGGCAACCCAGATTCCTAACTTCTGGCCCTGGTTCTAGTTCTGAAGCTGGCCCCAACAACAAATCATGCTGTACTGGGGGAAGTAGAGACCCCAGGACTTCACCAGCCCTGGAATTGCCTTGTGACAACGCCATCATTGTCCCCTGTACCACCTGTACAGCCCCTGCCAGTTGCCTTGGTTGGATCTGATCATCCGAGCTTTTTCAGGGAGGGTCCCACCTTCCTTTTCCAGCGGGATCCTAGTTTGCACAATAATAACTGCACCATCCTCCTGAGTTCCAGTGACCATCTCCGAAGGAGATGTCTTGTCGAGTGTGCTGTTCAGAGTAGCCATCTGATTGACTTTGCGATTGATAGAGAAGACCGGGTATTCCTTAAGAGGATTAACCCCAGGTCCTAGTGTAGGCGGCTCCACTACTGCTGCCCCGACAGCCCCGCCTTTGACACCGGATCCCGGTTTGGGCAAAAATTCCAATGAAGTAGAGGTAGAGGAAGTTCCTGGAGAGTCTGACGGTATAGAGGAGAATTTCTGAGACAAGAGGGCCACTTGCGAGGTCGTATCGTTTATATCCCCCTTAACTTTTGGAACAGATCTGCCTCTTTTTACAGCCAGAATACGAGCCTGGGCTGTCTGCTGTCTAGCTTTCTGTGCTGATGAAGGAGAGGTGTGGGGGGCTACAACTGAAGCTCCTGCACGTACTGTTGCCCCTCTCAGAACCATCTGACGCATCGCTCTTGGTTCAATCCCCAAATCCCTTCCAATGAACCAATTATTATATCACATAGGGAGCTTTCAGAGTGCATAAGCACTTCATCAGAACTGGCCAGGCACTTTATAAAACCACTCTCTTCCCTTTCTTCCTCAGCTTCAAAATGCAGCCGATCACAGCACACTCCGCCGCTTCAGCGGGCTCTACTTTTCCCTTCTCCACAGTTTTTATATTCTTCCTCAGCCTCTTTATTCCCAGCGCACTCCTTTCTTTTCCCTCATGTGATCTCCACCTATTGACTGTTTTCAACTGCTCGCCTCTTTTTCTTTTTCCTTTCCGCCCTCTCTTCTTTCCTTGTTTTTTTTCCCCTTCTCAAACTCGCCAACTCCGCCTCTGTCAGTCTCTGTCAATCATTTTCTTAAGCTCATTTTCAAAACACTTTTTATGTTCTATTTTTCTTTTCCTCCCAGGTTCCCTTTTCCTTTTCCTTTCCTTTTCCTCTTTTTTAGGGGGTTAGCGGCCGGCGCCTACAAAGCATCCACTGCTTTCACACCGATCAGACAGTCTCACTATCTCATTGTCGTGGCACCGCTCCATTTCGGCAATTTCCACAGCCTTCGCCGCCTCTCACTACTGCGGCTCTACCCGGCTGATGCCGTCCTCCATCCATCTACGAACACCACAGCAGCCAAGACGGAAGGTGCATAGAGAGAAATAATCTCTCTGTTGCCGTTTTCTTTGCACCGTCCTTCCTTCGCCTGCCCTACCGGCCACAAACGCTCATGCTGAAAATCCACTGCGAGCGCTACGATGAATACACAGCAGGTATCGGCAAGAGTGACGGGGACGCCGAACGAATGTTTCGCGCCATGGCAGGAGAGGGAGGAGCACCGGTCACCTGCTGCTACTCAGAGGCGTGGTCCTCCATGCAGCCGGGCCCGGCGCTGCACCGCCAACCTCGAATACCTGAGAATCAATATTACCAGCAATGACAACTCAATGTGTTCTGTCCACATGATTTACCACCCCCCCTGCGACAACAACACATTCATTGAACAGATCATGGAGAAGATCTCCTCCAATAATGAAGAAGTGTAACATCAAGATTTTTCTTGGAGACTTCAACATTCACTGCAACAACACCAGTGACCCTCTTGTGAACCGTTTTAAATCCTTCCTCTAGGACCTCGACTTTATACAAGCCTGCAACAGCCCTATCCATAACAAAGGGGCCACCTTATTCATTGCAAAAGAGAACACCATTCAAATTGAATCTATCCTACCCTGTGACTGGACTGACCACCATTGCATCACCTTATTCATATCTTAAAGTGCAGTTATCTCTAAGGGCCAACCTATGAAAGCCAAAAAATGGGTTAGAGACATGCGTAACATTCAACCCATTCCAGCTCTAGGCTATTAGTAACTGCAACCTCATTCCCTCCCTCCAACATGCATGATGCTTATGACCTCACTGAACACTACTTCAACGCCATGACAAAAATCATGGATACCACTGTCCCCAAACAAGTTAAGAGAGTCCTGTTCAAAAGATCCAACCCCTGGTTCAGCTATAATCTTAACGAGGAATGCCAAGGCCTCAGACTTGCTGAAAGAGTATGGGGACAACCCCCATCTCTGTCTAAACTCAAACTTCTACGAAAAAGATGGAGCATCTACAACAGGCACATTAGAAACTCAGAAACAGCAATCTTTCGAAAGCAACTTGGTACAGCAATTAATTGACCAAAAAAACTGTTCAAAATTGTCAAAAACCAATCGAACAGAGAAAGTAATGCCCCATCCTCTGACATCAAAACCCTACCTAAATGCGAAACTTTTGCCTCCTTATTGGCTGAGAAAACCATGCTGATCAACACCAAGATCCAGAACACTTTGAAGCACTTACCGTGTGCACCCCCTCTACACCCCACTCATGCTCAGGAAAAATGCCCGGTAACCTCTTCCCATGAAGCTAAAATCATGCAGCCTGCTTTTGCTTTAAAACCTTCGATGACAGTGACATCTCAAAATTTCTAACTTCTCTGAAATACTCCAACGATCCACTTCCCTCCAGACTCCTCAATGAGTCCATTCACCTTCTACTCCCCTTATGGACTAGGATTATCAATGCTTCACTTATACAAGACTCCATGCCTGAATGCCTAAAAAGTGGTCAGGTTAGTCCTATCTTAAAAAATAAAATAAAAAGTCCTACCAGTCTGACCCCAACAACTACCACCCTCTCTCCAACATCCTAACTTTGGGCAAATTCCCAGAAAAATGTTTACACATACAGCTTCACAATCACATTGAGCAATTTCATCTCCTTGATCAATGCCAATCCGGTTTCAGACTGGGCCATAGCACCCAAACTGCCCTGGTCCACATTTTGATGACGCTTCACGTTCACTCAATCAGAATAAACTATTCTACTTGACCTATCAGCTGCATTCAACACTGTGAATCATGAAATCCTTTTGAACCTATTAGTACACAGGATGGGTCTCTCTGGTACTGTATTAAAATGGTTCACTTCCTTCCTTTGCAACAGATCTCAGCGCGTTCTATCCAATCATGCTCTTTCTGATCACTTGCCAGTTACACTAAGCATCCTACAAGGTTCCAATTCTCCCTGACACTGTTCAACCTGTACGTGGAGCTCTTGACTGAAGTCCTCTCACATCTCCTACCACATGTGTGCAGATGATACTCAACTCTACATGAAAATTGGCGCTCTCGAGGACATCAGCACCATTAACAACACCTTGACAAAAACGCAACATCGGCTGACTCATAACCACCCCAAACGTAATGCCCTCAACACAGAATTCCTATTGATCTCACCACTCAGTATCACCACGAATATCAAAGACTGGCTTCCACATCTTACTGCCTTGAACTGTATCCCCCACATCATTGACTCAGCTAAATCCGAAGTAATAATACCCTCTCCATGCAAAAGCACATCAGTGCCGCCACCAGAGGAGCTAACCATAAACTACATGCACAAAGGAAACTAAAACCTTTCCTTCCCACAGCAAATCTTAAAACAGTGATTCAAGCACTTGTGACACCCAAATTAGACTGTGGTAGTGGTACCCTTGTGGGCCTTCCAAAAAGCATATTCGCTCTGCTGAAGCCTACCTTGCACGCAGGAGCAAGGCTCATCACTGGCTCAAAAAAAAGAGATCATATCACCCCTGACCTCTAATCACTGAAATGGCTACCTTATGAGGTTAGGATCCATCTCAAAATTGCCTGTATGACCCATAAAGTGCTGTATCACAAAACCCTTTCTTACCTGCCCCAGAAACTTACTATCTGGTGGAAACAGAACTTCCAGAAGCACAAGTTCCTTACTACTTAAGCCACAAGCATTCAACCAAAATGAAACCTACAACTGATCCTTTTACAGAATTACCCCTAAAATTTAGAACTCTCGTCCTCCAGAGACCATGTGCAATCCCTCTTCTTCCATCTTCGGAAAAGAAGTATATCTTCTACTAGCCAATTGATTTCTTTCACATTGAGGCCATACCTCCCTCTTCTCAAGCGCGACTCTTACCTGCCTGTGTGAGGTTCCAGTTATCATGCCTCGTCCACATTTCGGAGATCCGCACTGTTTGTCCATTTCCCAACTATCTACACACCGCCCCAGACACCTATCGGACTCTGCCCATGCCAACATGTCAAATGACTATGTGTTCCTGTTCTGTTCTTCTTATTTTGTCTGGTTTATTTGCTTATGTAACTTTTGCCGCATGACCTATTCTACTTATATGTACATAGCCTATCGTTTGTATCATAACTTCCTTTCGTTATTATTTTAAAGTGCTCTGTCACCCGAAAGGGTCTTGTTCGCGCTATATAAAACTCTTTAAATCAAATAAATAGATATATAAGTTAAGCTAAGGTTATCCTATGGGAGAGCTAGGCCATGCAGCAGTGAAAAACAAATGTAAGAGTTTTTCACTACCAGGACATGTAAACATTATAAGTACATGCCCAACTTTTATAATAAACTGCACCCTGCACTCTGGGCTGTTTAGGGCCTACCCTAGGGGTGACTTATATGTATTAAAAGGAAGGTTTCGGCCTGGAAAAAGTTTTACTTTGCTGAATAGCTGGACCGCTGTAGTGGGCCAGGCCCAACGTGCACTGCAAAATGGCCCACAGGTCACAATCTTGCCAAAGAAATCAAAAAGGAACTCTACACGCAAATTCTTCACAAAACGTTGAACTCGAAGATTCTAAGAATCTTAGGTAATTTACTGAGGAGTCAAGATAGTGTTTCATTCAGTATATATACAAATGTTGCTCCACATTTGCGAAATTCATTGCGGACGGTACTATCTTGTTTTCTATTATCCAGAATACATTCCAAAAAACACCCACTGCATTTTGGGAAAACAGTCCCTTCTTCAGGGTTAACTTATGAGAGCATGATAGCATACCTTTTCATAAGGTTTACTTTGCCAGGTCGAATTGGCAGTTTAAACTGCACACACGACTGCAATGGTAGGCCTGAGACATGTTTAAAAGGGTACTTATGTGGGTGGCAGAATCAGTGATGCAGGCCAATTAATAGCATTTAATTTACAGGGCCTGGGTACATGTAATGCCACTTTCCTAGGGAGTTACAAGTAAATTGAAAGTGGCAATTGGGTGCAATCCAATTTCATCAGGTTTGATGGAGAAAGCACAAGCATGTTAGCACTGGTTAGCAGTGGTAAAGTGTGCAGAATCCTAAGGCCATCAAAAACGAGATCAGCAAAAAAAAATGCAGGAGTAAGACAAAAAGTTTGGGAGAAGACCACCCTAAGGCTGACAGGTCTAACTGTCATTATTACGAGTCAAAATATTAAAGTGCCATTTATGGGAGAAAAGTATAGCCAAAACTTTTTTTTCGTCCTTTAGCCATGGAGGAAATTATTGTACCAACCCAAAATGTTGTCATATTTGTTAAAATATTCTCATCTATATGTGTTTCATTGATAAAACATATATCCAGTTTACATTTATGTAAATAATCTTAACTTTTACTGGATGACGTAAACCTTTGACACTTAGGGAAGCAATTTTTAAAGAGGATTAGTTATCCATGATATATAGAACTTGTGAACATTGAATAAACAAACAAGTAATCCGTAGCAATGAACAAACAAAACAAACGGAACAAACAAAATATAGAAAAATCCTAAAAAGGCAATACATTAAAAAAAAAAAAAAATAGCAGAGGTGCAATCCAACTAATTAAATATCACAGTAAGACAGCCTGCTGGAGAAAATAAACATTACTACATATGCAGTAAAGAAAAATAATTCATATTGTGGACTTCAAATCCATCACAAAAGGATAATGCTGATCTTTGTAAGCAACCAAGTCTGCAGGAGAAGAGAACGATTTGGAGAAGTCCTTTCACATATTCTCATAACTGAAGGGTCAAAAAGACCATATTTTTAACCAGCTTCTTTAAGCCTAAGACACAAGACAGAACATTGTTTACATATGTTTACAGTTTTTTGGCAAGGTTTTGATGTATAATTATTTTATGGCCATCAATGCAGGCACCTCCGTGACCACTTTAGGAATAAGAATTATATAATGATGGTGTAGTACTTTGAATATTACTTGTCTATACTTGTTAGGTTTACAATGTGAGGGCACATGGTACACCTTATCAATTTCAAATGAATCTATGAATTTTATTTTTAGCAGTGAAGGCAACAAGTTTTCCAGACAAACTCTACAGTTCTGGTCTTCAATGTTTTCCGGAAGGTTGAAAATACACAAATTGTACTCTCCAAGTCAAGTAGTGCTTCTTTATAGGTGTTATTTGACCCACATAAGGAGTAAGTTAATCAATTGCTGCTTTATTAACTTTAATTTAAAATTCATTGTCTGACACTTTCATATTAGGAACAGCTAGGTCTCATTAAATATGTTTCATATCAGAGCATATTGTTTCAGAATTATTGCGAATAACCAGAGCCTCTTCAAGAATTTTAGCTATTGGTTGGTCTTGTGAGTCAATAAATCTAGACTTGGCTGCAGGTGGAGACGCAATCGGTTTTCTTTTATTAGAGGGTTGCTGTGAAGACTTGTTAGAATTGGCGCCAGAGATTTAAAAATAATAGTGATAGAGGTCACCAAATAAATCACTATGAGTTCAAGGAAAAGACAACCCATTTGGTATGAGCTAATCTCATATAAGAGAGTCTTAGCGTTTAAAGAAAAATAAAATAGCTGACTTTATAAATATACCAAGAAAAATATTTGCTCCTTTTTATTTTTATTTTGCAGAAACAGTCAGTATATGTATGGCCTTAAGGGGAAAAAATTACCAAGCACCTTTAAGAGTGGGAAGTATCTGAACGCCCGCCGCCTTCTGTGGAAACCCAGCCTTCACATAGAGCTAACAGAAACAGTCACCTGACAGGAAATTCACTCGAGTGAAATGAGCTCCAAGGGATGAAGACAGTCAGGAAGAAAAGCACACAACTAAGCAGCAGACCTTCAAAGGCTCCCTCATACCATCAAATCCTTCAAATATGCCGCTTTGCCTGAAAAATATAAATCGGTATTGGAGGCGAGGCAGACCTCAGGTCGCGCCCGCCATTTTGGATTGCTCACTGCCGATCTTGATAATGTAGATTTTTTAAAGGAATATATTGAGCAAATCCATTCTAGAAAGCATAATGACCTGCACTACTGATATTGGTATTGCTATAGAACTCCTACCCAACCTTCGATTCATGCACATGTGTGGTGCAAGCATGCTCACCCAGTTATGGAAAGTGGGATGGGTTCAAAATGGGGTAGCTTTATCTTATATGGCCTCAATCTTCAGGTTATTTTGGAGGTAAGACTTCAAAACAATCTACATATATTACCTCAAACATATTTTTTGCATGTTTACTGTATTTTCATATGTATTGAGAAGAAAATCCACCCTCGAGATTGTCGGTAGTTCCATGATAAATCCTAGTGATTTATAAACACCCTGATGAAAGATCGTGAAATAATGATTTCCCGCTTTGACCCAAGATGTGATTTCTATGACAGAAACCAAAACAGCGACGACTCGGATGTATTGGTGTTGATAACTGGGTGTTATTTAATAATATGTTGCCCACTTGTGCAGTTCTGCAGAGAGGGCAAAAGTTCTCCCTGGTAGCTACTAAACTCTATGGGCCCGATTCACAAAGGTAAACTGAGACGAAAGTGTAACTTTACGACTTTCGGTATTTTTTTTTTTTTAATGCAGATTTATATAGCGCGAACTCGACCCGAAGGTATTTGAGCACCGGTTACGTTACACAAGGACACATTCAGGCACGGGGAGATTAAGTGATTTGCCCAGAATGACAGGATGTGGACGCGACCCCGAGGCTCGAACCTTGGTTTCCAGCACCTAAGTCGGCAATCAAGCCGACGGACCACATCCTCTACCCCAACTTTATGACTTTCGGTATTCACAAAGGGCATTAACAAGTAGTAAAGTTAGACTTTTGTCTCAGTTTTGGTCTCAGTTAAACTTAAGATAAAAACTTAAGTTTAACTGAGACAAAAGTCTAACTTTACTACTCTTAAATGCCCTTTGTGAATACCGAAAGTCATAAAGTTAGACTTTCGTCTCAGTTTACCTTTGTGAATTGGACCCTGTGTTGAAAGAACAAATGATTCTATTATTTACAGCTCTTAGTTGTAAACAATCCAATTTCCTGAACAAAATGATTTCTCTTTATAACACATCTGCCCTACTGTCTATTCCATGTTTTTTTACTGCTTTCAAGACGTTGAATTCAATTAGTTGATATTATGTTTAGTGTCTATGAAATGAATGATCACGGAAGATTACATATTTTTAGTTGTATGGTGCTTTTATGTTAATTCAAATGGTATCTGATCTTCCTCCCAATGGTCTTAACCATATATCAGCTCACACTGGCACTTCAATCAAAATTTGTGATATTCTTTTTAATACGTAGCTTGTTGGTGCAAAATTATACATTTTCTGGTACATGGATGCTGCTGCCAGGTCAGAAACCAGATTTATATTCACCTACCAGGTTATCATCCATGACAAACTATATTAGTGATATTGCACAGATTTCATCAGATTTCAATAGGAATGAAAAGCCCACTATGGGGCAATACTTGCTGATGTCACTGTATCAAGCCAGGTCTGGTGACTGAGTAGACAAATGCTTCTACTTTAGGAATCTGTGTCTGACCTCATCATTGGAAATGCTGAGAGACCACTCAGCCTTTCATCCTTACGAGGCCAGTAAAATGAGTTCCACTGGGATAAGTAACAAAATATATCTGTTATTTCAGTGGCAAACGACCCATGAATGATGGTGCACTTTACAAATACACATTATTTGTTACGTGAGTGTAGGAATGTATTAGCATTATTAGATGTGGGGCACCCTACTCTATTTTTCAGCCATCTATTGAATTCCTATTGTTTCAGAAAATAATTGATTAGCTTGAGCCAAGAGCAACACAGGGTTTCAATATCTGCATGTGGTTGTACTATTTGAGTAACCTAATGTAAAAATGGTACATTAGGGCTTCATTGTGACTGCCCTACTATGAGGGTGATAGGACCAGAATTGGTTAAAACACTTGCAGATAGATAACAAAATATTCGAGCATCAAGGATTTTTGGTACAGGACTCCACTCTAACATGAGTAACGGTGAATGAATGAATGTAAGAATAAATAGATTTGTATAAAGTGCACATTTAGCCACAACATAGGGTCCTGGCACAGGAGACAGGAGTGAAATCCAGGAGATTAGGTGGTTTTTAAAAAGCCAGGGTTTCAACCTATTCTTGAAGAGTGAATGACGAAGAGAGAACTTTCCTGAGCATTCTCAACATTGTAAAATGCACAGCTGCGACTACACTGATCTGAGAAGAAAAAGTTGGTTGTGCAGAACAACCCCAAGGTTTCTTGCAGAAGCAAAAGAAAGAGGAGAGGGACTAGTGTGGTATAGTTGATGGTTTAGTTTAGTTTAGTTTAGTTTAGATTTATACAGCGCGTAGCTGCCCCAGCAACGGGGCGTCCCAGCGCTACCCAAAGTACAAGTGGCTTAAAAAGAATAAACAAATAACGCCCAGCCCACATGGAAAGAAAAAAATTAAGCCGGGAAAAGCCAGGTCTTTACGGCTTTACGAAAAGCCAGATGGTTCTGGAGCCCTCTGATGGAAACTGGGAGGGAGTTCCAGAGTTTAGCTGCCAAAACTTTGAAAGATCGACCACCCGCTCGCGCTCTTAAGATTCGGGGGTACAAATGAGTCCCTGGTTAGCTGAGCGTAGAGAGCGACTCGGAACATACGGCACAAGTAGAGCTGCCAGGACCGGAGGTGCTTGTTGAGTCATAATTTTATGGGCAACACACAGTGTTTTAAACTGGATTCGTTTTTCTACAGGTAACCAATGTAGTTTAGGTAGAAGTTTGGACACTGAGCATGATTTTGGGAGGGCCAACACTGCGCGGGCTGCAGCGTTCTGAATTCTCTGAAGGCGCTGAACACAGGATTTGTTGGCACCCAAATATAGAGAATTGCCATAGTCTAACCTAGACAAGATTGTGGCCTGGAGAATGGTTTGACGAATTTTAGGGTCGAAAAACCCCAATAGGGGTTTTAGCCCCCTCAGGAGTCCGAAACAAGACCCTGCAACAAGTTTAGATTGAGTGTCGAAAGACAGGCCATTATCAATCCAAAAGCCTAGGTTTTTGACCGCCTCTTTAGGCAGTGGTGCAGGTTTTAATTTGTCAGGCCACCATTGTTCTGACCACATGTCACTATCTTTCCCAAGCAACAGTATCTCAGACTTGCCTGCATTAAGCTGAAGGCAATTTATTGTCATCCAGTCCGATATCACCTGCATATCATCTTTAAATTTAACTAGATTATTAAGATGCTCCTTAGAGAATGTGATGACCAATTGGGTGTCGTCGGCATAAGACACCAACGACAACCCTCTGCTTTTAGCTACCACAGCCAAGGGTTGAACGTAGATATTAAAAGCTTAGGGCTCAGTATCGAGCCCTGAGGTACCCCAAATCCAATAGCATGCTCCCGGGAATGGTAGGGAGGTACCATAACCTGGAAAGATCTGCCTTCCAGGAAAGAGCGAAACCAGGCTAGAGCCAAACCTCCGACCCCAATCGCCTGCAGCCGCCGTAACAGTAACTCATGGGAAACGGTATCAAAAGCGGCACTTAGATCTAAAAGAACCAAGGCCGTAGAGTTACCAGCATCCAGGCTACTACGAATCTCTTCAATCACTGCCAGCAGAGCAGACTCAGTACTATGACGGGATCGAAAGCCATTTTGTGAAGAGTCCAAGATATCATTTTGCTCTACAAACTCGGTAAGAATGCAGTTAACATGGCATTCCGTGATTTTAGCCAAGAAGGGCAGCTGAGAGATGGGCCGGTAATTACCTGGCTCCGAGGGTTCCAAAGATGGTTTCTTTAAAAGAGGTATGACCTTAGCATGCTTCCAAGAAGAGGGAACAGAGGCGGATGACAAAGATAGATTGATCAATTCACTCGCCACTGGAAGAACAGGATTTTGAAATAGACGAATTTGTGCTGGTCTTAAAGGATCAGCTGGAGAGCCTGATTTTATTTTCAAAAAAAGAGATTCGGTCTCATTCAGTGAAAGAGGAGGAAAGGAGCACAGTATATTTTGTGTAATACAGCCACTATCCTCAGACCTATCCCCTATATTGGTACTGGTGGTGGCCGTAGAGAAGCTATTATAGATATTCTTTACCTTGTTCACAAAGTACTCAGCCAATTCATCACACTGCAAATTTGAAGTAATAGGTGAGTCTTTTGAGATGGGGCATTTCATAGTCTTAAGAAGGGAAAAAATCATTTTGGACGGATTATTACTGTTTGAGATTTTAGCAGCAATATAATCTGCTCTAGCTCGCCGGACCAACTTATGATATGATTTAATTGAATCTCGATATTTGGTTTTTGCTTCTAAATCATAAGCAAGCCTCCAGGCCCGTTCAAGTTGTTTGCAGTTTTTTTTTGCTTTGGTCAAAGATTCGTTAAACCAGGGATTGGACTGTCCTCTTTCTTTATTGGAACTAAATTTGGCCGGGATACAGCTGTCAAGAGCTTGAGTCAACCAATCCTGAAAAAGCATAGTGGCGGATTCTATGTCAGGAGGCAACTGGGGTTTATGGCTAAGCAGTAGATCCGTAAATTGATTGGCATCTAACTTATGCCACGGTCGTTTCAGAGATGATCGTGCGTGATGCTGGACTGGCTTACCTAACCAATTCAGAGAAAAAGGAACAAGAAAATGATCGGTCCAAGCCAGAGGGATTGGGGGCACAACATTCAAGGAGCCTAAATTGGAAAATATAGGATCCAACAAGTGCCCTGCTATATGGGTGGAGTCCGAGACATATTGAATCAGCTGGCAGGCTTCTAGGTCAGCTATGAAACTCGAAATGCCCATCTTACAATTGTCTTCAAGATGCAAATTGAGATCCCCTAAAATAGTAAAGTTGGCTGCTTTACTAGCAAGAAGAATGGTCTTATTCACCAATTCATCCCTGAAAACTGCAGATGGCCCTGGTGGGCGATAAATGAGCAATCCAGAGATCGTCAAATTATTATTTAAGGTGATTTTAAAAAGCGCGCTTTCACACTCGGGAATATCCTCTTTCTTAAAACTGCACTGATAGAGCTCCTTGTGGAGTATAGCAATACCACCTCCTCTGAGACCGTTTCTATTGAGGTGTTTCATAGTGTATCCATTAGGGAGTGCTAGCCAGGATTCTGCAACAGAATCCTGCGTCAACCATGTCTCAGTCAAAAACAGTGCGTCCGGGGACCTTTCTGTTAATAGATCATAGATGTCAGCATGGTGCCTAACTAAGGACCTACAATTCAAGCTAAGAAACCTGTACTCAGAGGAATTATGAAGACTTGTACCTGTCGCATCTGATATAGTTTGAAAGGGACAGAGATTGCACTTAAAAAACCCAGCCATAGGAGACCAGGCGTGTTCTATACACGTAGAATGCTCAGCTTTCAAAGTTAAGAGCTCAGACCGAGAATAAAAATATAGAGTATTTAGTGAACGAATAAAAGGACTGGCGTCTGGCGTCGCCCAGGCGCGGACGGGCGCAGACGGGCTTGCCTTAGGCGCGCCTTCGGCGCGCCAGCGGCGCGCCCGCTGCGCACGTCCGCTGCGCGTCCGCATCGGGTGTGATTCAAATAGACGGTGGGCAACAACAGGCTCCACCCGTCGCGTCTGATTGGCCCGTTAACGGCCAACCAGCGCAAGACACACTCCGTAATGCGGAAGCAGCAAGAAAGACTGTTTACCACGGAAATTACAAAGTGCAAAGTGCAAGTAAATTGTTAAAAGCAGATTCAAACAACTTTCGGAGTATTTAGCAGCATAAAAGTTACATCAGTAAAAAAGAACATTGAGCGCTAAGCACAAGTACCTTTAGGGAACGCGCGTCCGCATCGGGTGTGATTCAAATAGACGGTGGGCAACAACAGGCTCCACCCGTCGCGTCTGATTGGCCCGTTAACGGCCAACCAGCGCAAGACACACTCCGTAATGCGGAAGCAGCAAGAAAGACTGTTTACCACGGAAATTACAAAGTGCAAAGTGCAAGTAAATTGTTAAAAGCAGATTCAAACAACTTTCGGAGTATTTAGCAGCATAAAAGTTACATCAGTAAAAAAGAACATTGAGCGCTAAGCACAAGTACCTTTAGGGAACGCGCGTCCGCATCGGGTGTGATTCAAATAGACGGTGGGCAACAACAGGCTCCACCCGTCGCGTCTGATTGGCCCGTTAACGGCCAACCAGCGCAAGACACACTCCGTAATGCGGAAGCAGCAAGAAAGACTGTTTACCACGGAAATTACAAAGTGCAAAGTGCAAGTAAATTGTTAAAAGCAGATTCAAACAACTTTCGGAGTATTTAGCAGCATAAAAGTTACATCAGTAAAAAAAGAACATTGAGCGCTAAGCACAAGTACCTTTAGGGAACGCGCGTCCGCATCGGGTGTGATTCAAATAGACGGTGGGCAACAACAGGCTCCACCCGTCGCGTCTGATTGGCCCGTTAACGGCCAACCAGCGCAAGACACACTCCGTAATGCGGAAGCAGCAAGAAAGACTGTTTACCACGGAAATTACAAAGTGCAAAGTGCAAGTAAATTGTTAAAAGCAGATTCAAACAACTTTCGGAGTATTTAGCAGCATAAAAGTTACATCAGTAAAAAAGAACATTGAGCGCTAAGCACAAGTACCTTTAGGGAACGCGCGTCCGCATCGGGTGTGATTCAAATAGACGGTGGGCAACAACAGGCTCCACCCGTCGCGTCTGATTGGCCCGTTAACGGCCAACCAGCGCAAGACACACTCCGTAATGCGGAAGCAGCAAGAAAGACTGTTTACCACGGAAATTACAAAGTGCAAAGTGCAAGTAAATTGTTAAAAGCAGATTCAAACAACTTTCGGAGTATTTAGCAGCATAAAAGTTACATCAGTAAAAAAAGAACATTGAGCGCTAAGCACAAGTACCTTTGCACATGGTGTGGTAGAGTTGTATGGAGAGTGTTTCTTTACTTGGTTAGGAGTGTGTCTTTTCTTGATTAGGGTAGTGACATATGTAAGGTTCCCTTGTGACATGTTAGTGTTCTAAAAGAGAACCAGCTGTGGGACAGCCAGAGAAGCGGTTGGGGACTGGTTGTGTCTTCTGGGCTCTGTGTATTCACTACTGTTATTTAAGCTGTTTTTCAATAAACCTAAAATGGATTTGCAACTTGGATGCTAACGTTTTCCTCACTTCAACTAGTCTCAACAGGCCACCAAGAGGAGGACCAAGGGTCTTATTACCCAAAATTCCCCCAGGGTGCAATGGGTATCTCTGAAAAAATTGCAGGCGCTTGTGCGGCCCCTTCTGCAATATAGATAGCACAGGCACACATATAGCGCCAGTGCTATCATCAGAGGGCATTCCCTCATTTGCATGGAGACGTAGCCCCATGCAAATAAGGAAATCTCTTTGCCTCTGCCCCCATGCCATAATGCAGATGCAGGCGCAAAGGCAAAGAAGCACTCAGGAGACGCACTGAGAGCGAGCCACAAAAAGGTGGTGCACAGTCAGTGTATCCCCTGATGGCAGCCCTCTGGAGAGGTTCAAGGGGGTCCTATGGAGCCCCCAGATTTCCCCCAGCAGGCGGGTCCAGTCACTCAACACCCGCCTGCAAGGGGATCTCTCTCCCCTCTTAAAAGTGCAGGTGGGTGAAACACGGAGCGGACGGTTCAAAGCCACTCTGTATTTCACTTGAAAGCGCTGCCCTGTGGGCAGCACTTTCATCCTAATATGGCGCACTCTCCTTGCTTGTGCAAGGTGCACCATTTGCGCCATATTCGTAATAAGATCCCAGTTAGGAGTGTTTGTTACATACATTCCACAGGAATCGAGGGGGAGTGGAGGCTGGTAAGTACAAACAAAATGATCACATCCCACTGTAATGTACTGTTGTGCACAACAAGTGAGCTTCAATTTCCAGACAAAATCAAACTCATGTACAATGCACGCTGTCAACATGAATGTCTCATAAGGCTAGCATTTCCTTCCTCTGCTTCACTTAACAGGCAGGTAGCCATCTTTCTCGGGAGAGGGTTGTCGGGACCTGACAGCAAGGCCACAACTCCCACAAGGCCCTCTGTCTCCCTCCCAAACAGCATGGAGCACCCTCCCCACCCCACAGCCATGTGGCAGCCATCACCCTCCTCTGCTTCACGTAACCGGTAGGTAGCCATCTTACTCGGGAGGGGGTTGTCGGGACCTGACAGCAAGACCACAACTCCCACAAGGCCCTCTGTCTTCCCTCGCAAACAGCAGGGAGCTATCTGACCACCACATCCCGCACTTGTGAGCCAACTCTGTCAAGCTGCATAAGTTGCAGCTAGTGCACACACAGAAAATACCATTGAGAGTTCACATGAATCACAGTGTCATTGATGAAGTCACATGTAACTGCAAAGCAAAACCCTAAGAACGCAGTGGCCAAAACCCAATGTGCAAGTACCATTATCCCAAAGCATAAAGGCTCACATCAGCACAACACATGCATGTAGACTCAGTCAAACATCACAAACCATACGAGGACAGTACAAAAGGCACAACAGAAATCAGGAAGTTACGTCATAGGAGACAAACAGTCAAAGCAAAGTCACAAATATCCTAGCATGAACAGAAGTGGATGAGCAACAAGTTGGTACCAGAGGACATGTACTTGGAAATACAATATCTGTACATATGAAATTGTTGCTACAGCCATGTCACATCATTGACGAGCAATCCTCCACATCATGTCCCACCACCGACAAACTGTCATGAATGACAAGTAATGCCAAGATGAAAAGTCATGTTGTGTCAATCGAAATGTGCCAAATATGAACATCAAAGTTGTGCCGTGTACTGAACATGCTGACAATCCAACCTCTGTTCAACAGGTGACTCGCCAGCAACAGCAGGCGCCCGTGCCATGGACGAGCCCAGCCAGTCTCCCACCCAAGAAGCTGAACCCTCGGATGCAGACTCCCTGGTTTTTACGGATGAGGAGGACCGACCTGGCCCCTCCGGCATTCCCAGGCAAGCTCAGTCTCCGGCCCTCACTGTCTCGACAACAGCTGCAACAACAACGCTGACCCCTGCCGCACCGACCTGTGTGGCAGCCACCTCCACCATCACCACCGCTGCCTCCAACACTGTCCCTGTGCCAGTTGTAGTCAATACCACCAGGCAGCCCCGGGATGCTGGGGACAGTGTGCGGCGCCAGCACCAGGTACCGCCACAGATCCGTGGCAGCAGGGCATGTGGGAGGACAACTGGGGGACAGTCACACGAGGACAATGAGACAGAGGCCCAGGCCACCGTGCAAATTGTCCTTGGGGCATACCAGCAGAACCAGGGACAGATGGGCCAGGTCCTTGACGAACTGCGTGAACTCCGCCTGCTGCAGAGGTCCATGGACACTCGTTTGGGACAAATTGCCGAGTACATGGGCCAGCTTGGGGGTGCCCTGAAGGACATGCATGCAGCACAAATAGCTGCCCACCCCCCCTCGTGGCCAGCCGGATGATAGTCACAACACCTCAGCAGCGGCCACAGGGAGGGGTGAGTCACATCACAGCGAATCCTCAGCGACCTACGAGCATGCAGCAGGTTCCCCCCAGGCCAAACGGCGTAGGGGGCGTCTGAAAAAGTCCCAGGGAGGATCATGTGGCAAAGCACCATGCCGTACCAGTTCTCGGAGCCAACGTTGAGGTCACCAGTGTCACACCGAGCATTGACTTTGTTGTAAATCCGATCCCACATTGCCACAAGGATGGGAGTGTACTGTTGGACTGTGGAATCCCACCATTGTGTATTCTACCCGAACTATCCATGTACCATCACTTTCAACTTCAACCCTCACCTGTCACTCATTGACAAACACAAATCACACCCGTATGCCCTTGTGTCAAGATGAATTTTTTATCATAGTAAGTAGCATGTAAACTCACATTGCAATGTATCATAAGACGTAAATGCGACAATCCATTGACAGAGTAGAGGAACCTGGAACGACACAAGGAAAAGACAGTGATTTGACATATGATAGCAATACAGAAAAGGCACTGCACTAGGCAACACTATACAAGATGCATACCAGTTAACACAGGCCAACACCATCAACATGGACAGAAGGTGGATGGGAGCACACGACTTCACCTCCCAGCACAGTTTACCCCTCAGCATCCTGGTAAATGCACTGCAGTTGAAATGCTTACATGACTTCCCGTGGAAGTGAGTCACCACGTCTGGATGCAGGTTAGTGCTGTCAATCCCTAGACACATGTGTTGCACGACATTATACCACATCAGTAGCGGTAAGATAAATTGAGATCAGTGTCTGCTGAGCAAGCTGTCAATACACTAATTTCTCTGTACCTCTCACTGCCCAACTCAGGTGAAACACTAAAAGCTACATTGCAAGTAAGCATTTTGACAGAACTGCGTTTACCAGAATGCCAAGGGGTGAACTGTGCTGGGAGGTGAAGTAGGGTGCTCCCATCCCCCAAATAACATCAATATGGATATGACGTAAGTTGTCACAAAACACACAGGGGCCGATTACGATCCCGGTCGGAGGCGCACCTAATACCATTCGGCCGGGAAAAAAGCCAGGCGAATGCGTGTTTCCCGACCGATTC
Source organism: Calotriton arnoldi (assembly GCA_963921515.1). Lineage (NCBI taxonomy): Eukaryota > Metazoa > Chordata > Amphibia > Caudata > Salamandridae > Calotriton > Calotriton arnoldi. Next base: position 2,331,913 of record CAWUFW010002165.1, read on the forward strand.
GCACATACGTCCGAACGAGCAAGTACGATGCGCACAACTGCCCAAATCCCGACCCAGTCGTACTCACCCAATACTGGTCCTGTTCTCCGACCGATGCGGATCCGGAAACGCAGAATCGAGTTGCACAAAAGCCAAAATGCAGCCCCGTCCGGCCAGACAAGTGCGATGCGCTTACCGTACGCGCCGAACCCGTCGCTACGCACAGCACGTCAAAGCATCCGGGAGAGGCGCACATAAGCTCCGATTCGCGCCACAAGACGATCCACGGCTACGAGACGAACACGCGAGCGACGAGGACGAGGCGAAGCAAAGAGAAAGACGAACCAACCATGAATCCCATTGTGCCGATCCTACCAATATTCTACATCTATTACCGGAACAGGCACGGACGCGTACGGCGCAGAAGGTAAGTCAGACACCAACCACAACAACAAAGTACACGTACCCGACATATCACACACACACATAGGGATGCAGTAATTACTTACACCAGCAACAGCAGCACCATAGGGGCGGGATGGCCATCACCAATGCCACATATACACATAGGGGCCTGGATGCCAACAACTAACACCACCCCTACCCAGGGGGTGCTAGATGCCTGTCACTACTACCACCTCTACCCATGGGGGGCTGGATGCCTACCACTACTACCACCTCTACCCATAGGGGGCAGGATGCCTACCACTACTACCACCTCTACCCATGGGGGGCTGGATGCCTACCACTACCACCACCCCTACTCAGGGGGTGCCAGATGCCTACCACTACTACCGCCTCTACCCATTGGGGGCAGGATGCCTGTCACTACTACCACCTCTACCCATGGGGGGCTGGATGCCTACCACTACTACCACCTCTACCCATGGGGGGCTGGATGCCTACCACCCCTACCCAGGGGGTGCCAGATGCCTACCACTACTACCACATCTACCCATGGGGGGCTGGATGCCTAACACTACTAGCACCTCTACCCATGGGGGGCTGGATGCCTACCACTACTACCACCCCTACTCAGGGGGTGCCAGATGCCTACCACTACTACCACCTCCACCCATGGGGGGCAGGATGCCTGTCACTACTACTACCACCTCTACCCATGGGGGGCTGGATGCCTACCACTACTACCACCTCTACCCATGGGGGGCTGGATGCCTACTACCCCTACCCAGGGGGTGCCAGATGCCTACCACTACTACCACCTCTACCCATGGGGGGCTGGATGCCTAACACTACTAGCACCTCTACCCATGGGGGGCTGGATGCCTACCACTACTACCACCTCTACCCACGGGGGCTGGATGCCTACCACCACTACCACCCCTACCCATGGGGGGCTGGATGCCTACCACTACTACCACCTCTACCCATGGGGGGCAGGATGCCTGTCACTACTACCACCTCTACCCATGGGGGGCTGGATGACTACCACTACTACCACCTCCACCCATGGGGGGCTGGATGCCTACCACCACTACCACCCCTACTCAGGGGTGCCAGATGCCTACCACTACTACCACCTCTACCCATGGGGGCTGGATGCCTACCACCACTACCACCCCTACCCAGGGGTGCCAGATGCCTACCACTACTACCACCTCTACCCATGGGGGGCTGGATGCCTACCACCACTACCACCCCTACCCAGGGGTGCCAGATGCCTACCACTACTACCACCTCTACCCATGGGGGCTGGATGCCTACCACCACTACCACCCCTACCCAGGGGGTGCCAGATGCCTACCACTACTACCACCTCTACCCATGGGGGCAGGATGCCTGTCACTACTACCACCTCTACCCATGGGGGGCAGGATGCCTACCACCACTACCACCCCTACCCAGGGGTGCCAGATGCCTACCACTACTACCACCTCTACCCATGGGGGCTGGATGCCTACCACCACTACCACCCCTACCCAGGGGTGCCAGATGCCTACCACTACTACCACCTCTACCCATGGGGGCTGGATGCCTACCACTATTACCACCCCTACTCAGGGGTGCCAGATGCCTACCACTACTACCACCTCCACCCATGGGAGGCAGGATGCCTGTCACTACTACGACCTCTACCCATGGGGGGCTGGATGCCTACCACTACTACCACCTCTACCCATGGGGGCTGGATGCCTCCCACTACTACCACCCCTACTCAGGGGGTGCCAGATGCCTACCACTACTACCACCTACACCCATGGGGGCAGGATGCCTGTCACTACTACCACCTCTACCCATGGGGGGCTGGATGCCTACCACCACTACCACCCCTACTCAGGGGTGCCAGATGCCTACCACTACTACCACCTCTACCCATGGGGGCTGGATGCCTACCACCACTACCACCCCTACCCAGGGGGTGCCAGATGCCTACCACTACTACCACCTCTACCCATGGGGGCAGGATGCCTGTAACTACTACCACCTCTACCCATGGGGGCAGGATGCCTACCACCACTACCACCCCTACCCAGGGGTGCCAGATGCCTACCACTACTACCACCTCTACCCATGGGGGCTGGATGCCTACCACCACTACCACCCCGACCCAGGGGTGCCAGATGCCTACCACTACTACCACCTCTACCCATGGGGGGCTGGATGCCTACCACCACTACCACCCCTACCCAGGGGTGCCAGATGCCTACCACTACTACCACCTCTACCCATGGGGGGCAGGATGCCTGTCACTACTACCACCTCTACCCATGGGGGGCAGGATGCCTGTCACTACTACCACCTCTACCCATGGGGGACTGGATGCCTACCACTACTACCACCTCTACCCATGGGGGCTGGATGCCTACCACCACTACCACCCCTACCCAGGGGGTGCCAGATGCCTACCACTACTACCACCTCTACCCATGGGGGCTGGATGCCTACCACCACTACCACCCCTACCCAGGGGGTGCCAGATGCCCTACCACTACTACCACCTCTACCCATGGGGGCAGGATGCCTGTCACTACTACCACCTCTACCCATGGGGGCAGGATGCCTGTCACTACTACCACCTCTACCCATGGGGGGCTGGATGCCTACCACTACTACCACCTCTACCCATGGGGGCTGGATGCCTACCACCACTACCACCCCTACTCAGGGGTGCCAGATGCCTACCACTACTACCACCTCTACCCATGGGGGCAGGATGCCTGTCACTACTACCACCTCTACCCATGGGGGCTGGATGCCTACCACTACTACCACCTCCACCCATGGGGGCTGGATGCCTACCACCACTACCACCCCTACTCAGGGGTGCCAGATGCCTACCACTACTACCACCTCTACCCATGGGGGGCTGGATGCCTACCACCCCTACCCAGGGGTGCCAGATGCCTACCACTACTACCACCTCTACCCATGGGGGCTGGATGCCTACCACCACTACCACCCCTACCCAGGGGGTGCCAGATGCCTACCACTACTACCACCTCTACCCATGGGGGGCTGGATGCCTACCACCACTACCACCCCTACCCAGGGGGTGCCAGATGCCTACCACTACTACCACCTCTACCCATGGGGGCAGGATGCCTGTCACTACTACCACCTCTACCCATGGGGGGCAGGATGCCTACCAACACTACCACCCCTACCCAGGGGGTGCCAGATGCCTACCACTACTACCACCTCTACCCATGGGGGGCTGGATGCTCTACCACTATTACCACCCCTACTCAGGGGTGCCAGATGCCTACCACTACTACCACCTCCACCCATGGGGGCAGGATGCCTGTCACTACTACCACCTCTACCCATGGGGGCTGGATGCCTACCACTACTACCACCTCTACCCTTGGGGGCTGGATGCCTACCACTACTACCACCCCTACTCAGGGGGTGCCAGATGCCTACCACTACTACCACCTCCACCCATGGGGGGCAGGATGCCTGTCACTACTACCACCTCTACCCATGGGGGGCTGGATGCCTACCACTACTACCACCTCTACCCATGGGGGGCTGGATGCCTACCACCACTACCACCCCTACTCAGGGGGTGCCAGATGCCTACCACTACTACCACCTCTACCCATGGGGGCTGGATGCCTACCACCACTACCACCCCTACCCAGGGGGTGCCAGATGCCTACCACTACTACCACCTCTACCCATGGGGGGCAGGATGCCTGTCACTACTACCACCTCTACCCATGGGCGGCAGGATGCCTACCACCACTACCACCCCTACCCAGGGGGTGCCAGATGCCTACCACTACTACCACCTCTACCCATGGGGGGCTGGATGCCTACCACCACTACCACCTCGACCCAGGGGTGCCAGATGCCTACCACTACTACCACCTCTACCCATGGGGGCTGGATGCCTACCACCACTACCACCCCTACCCAGGGGGTGCCAGATGCCTACCACTACTACCACCTCTACCCATGGGGGCAGGATGCCTGGCACTACTACCACCTCTACCCATGGGGGCAGGATGCCTGTCACTACTACCACCTCTACCCATGGGGGACTGGATGCCTACCACTACTACCACCTCTACCCATGGGGGCTGGATGCCTACCACCACTACCACCCCTACCCAGGGGGTGCCAGATGCCTACCACTACTACCACCTCTACCCATGGGGGGCTGGATGCCTACCACCACTACCACCCCTACCCAGGGGGTGCCAGATGCCTACCACTACTACCACCTCTACCCATGGGGGGCAGGATGCCTGTCACTACTACCACCTCTACCCATGGGGGGCAGGATGCCTGTCACTACTACCACCTCTACCCATGGGGGGCTGGATGCCTACCACTACTACCACCTCTACCCATGGGGGGCTGGATGCCTACCACCACTACCACCCCTACTCAGGGGTGCCAGATGCCTACCACTACTACCACCTCTACCCATGGGGGGCTGGATGCCTACCACCACTACCACCCCTACCCAGGGGTGCCAGATGCCTACCACTACTACCACCTCTACCCATGGGGGGCAGGATGCCTGTCACTACTACCACCCCTACTCAGGGGGTGCCAGATGCCTACCACTACTACCACCTCCACCCATGGGGAGCAGGATGCCTACCACCAACAACACCCCCACTCATAGGATGGCCAATGCATGACACAACAAGCACACACCAACATAAGGAATGCAACAAAAGACATCCCCCCAACACCATGACAAGCGTGTGTAGACTGTGTCAAATGCCTACAACACTGAACATGACTTTGAACATACAATGTGACCCCCTATCACATGTGTCACACATAAATGTGTGTGGCCCCCACAATGCAAGCAGACCATGACCACTGTGGCAATGGGGTCCAACCCCCATCATCACAGTGACCAAAAGGTAAGTGTGGGGTCCATAGCAGAAGCACATCTTGAACATTGTGGCAATGGGGTCTAAACCCCCATCATCACAGTGACCAAAAGGTAAGTGTGGGGTCCATAGCTGAAGCACATTTTGAACATTGTGGCAATGGGGTCTAAATACCCATCATCACAGTGACCAAAAGGTAAGTGTGGGGTCCATAGCAGAAGCACATTTTGCACATTGTGGCAATGGGGTCTAAACCCCCATCATCACAGTGACCAAAAGGTAAGTGTGGGGTCCATAGCTGAAGCACATTTTGAACATTGTGGTAATGGGGTCCAACCCCCATCATCACAGTGACCAAAATGTAAGTGTTGACATTGAAAAAGCTGCAACTGCCAAACTGCATGGATGATTCCTGGTCACAGAACAACAAACACATCAGTGGCAAAGTAGTGCTTGTGTCCCATAGCAACATAAATTGTGTGAGGCAAACAGTGCAGTGCAAATAAGACATACCTTTGGCCATGTGCAGACAAACATCACCCATGGGGGCTGACACTGTCAACATCCATCAATGACACAATGACAGAAGTGACCATCATAATGCAGACCACATATTTGCACCAGTGGGCACACAAATGTAGATACCCTGTGGAGACTGTAGATGTGAGGTGAACAAATAACATACCATGGCAGCAATGGGACACACAATCAATGATCATTGTGCTGACTGATGACCTAGGAGTCCCAGGGACAGCAGGTGAAACCCACCAAACAACATACAGCCAATGGCACACTAAAGATATGCCAAAGCAGTGGTGCAGATGCACAAACACAAACAGGCAGCCCCACACTGCACATCAAACACAACAGGTGAGGGGGGGGGTGCCAGTGTCCCCAGGCAACCACACAACACATGATGAGGCCTGAATACCAATTACACAGATGCACATACAGTGCCACACAAAAGTAACTCATGGATCCAAATCCCCTATGTGGGCAATCAGGCATTGTTAGATGAGAGGGAGCACAAATTACACGTCACACAAGCTTGTAGGAACAGCAACTAACACAGCAAGAGACAGACCCACCACAGCACTACCCCCAGGGACCCCATATTGTGCTGACACTAGCCTGCATGATAATCCCACTGTGATGACAATGTTAGATGTCGTTCACACTGTGAACCCCAGCCATGTGTCCTGAGCAACTAACTACCATCACACCTACACAAGCTCCAATCAATCAGCACGGCCTGCCAGCCAAGGCCAATATGGAGGTAGGGGTCTGGCCGTGCAACAACTCACTTTTGCACACACTCAACACCACACACCCTGATCTCCACCATTGTGCAGCAGTGAAGCTCACATGGACTGGTGACATTGCACATGCACCCATGACAAAACCAGGGGTGGTGGTGGGAACCAAGGTGCAGAAACCCATCACACATGGCCAGTCAACAAGACTTGTCAATGTCTGACACACAGCACAGTATGCTGTACATGGGCATGATGTGAAATCCACTACAATCAATGGGATCCTGGCCATAGTCACACACCAATGAAGAAGCCAAGGTGACACACGAAGAACACACGTACACAACTACCAACATTGCAGCTCTGACCCTGAGGAGTGGCAGCAGTCACACACACAACGTGTCACAATCACTGAAAGCTAACACAAACTGTAAATCACATGACTCGTGTAAACAACAAGTGCCAAGGGGAATCCTGAATGTGTCCCATGTGCGTTTGCCCACATCCCCAGCACTGACAACAAAGACAACCTGGGATGACAACCTCATGAACATTAGTTTGCCATGCACCCACATCACAGAGAAACCAGGTCCAAGATGCTGGATGAACACAGAACAACTCAGCAAGCATCACGAACAGGAACATCCCTAGGGACACAGCCTGTGTAGGAAAAGGGAAGGGAAAACGCACAGACATGCTTACACAACACAGGCCCATGCAATGTCACCAGATTACACACTGCCATGAGGGCACACCACTACTGTGGAAGGTCCGCTGTGCCAAACCTTGTCTGTGCACGACCCAAACATGTCAGCAGAACACTCCGTCAGTGAGTCAACAACCACAACACACAGAAGTCTCTGCTCACATCAGCCTGGGTACGGGGGTGTCACGTCAGTCATCTGCACACACACCAAACACGTGTCAAGCAAGTTGCACTGTATACACAGATGAGTCCTTCGACATTGATGTGCAAAACTGCATGTCCAGTGGAGCTGGGCACACAGTCAGGGAAATCGGAACATTGAACAGTGGTAAGCCCACCAGATGTGCATCAGTGTAAGACAAAGATGTTCATTTACAAATGCAAAAAGGACATCCTTGTGACAAATGCTGAACATTACACCCTCAGACTGTAGCAAAGGATGCCATAGAGCCAGACTACAACAGGACACATATCCCATGGACCACATGGAGTCCATCACTGCAACACTTCATCGTCCTGATGTGAACACTATTACAACTGCAAATGCAGGATGCTACTCATCCACATCATGTACATCTAAAGAAAACCCAAAAGTAAACAAAAAGAGGCTTTATTCAGCAAATGTCAGGGTAAAAACGGAAGTCCAAAAGAAACTAAGGCCAATGGCCAGTCCAAAATCACAGTACCAACGGGGTGAGAAGTGACAACTGGTCACACATTGCTTGCCTGCAATGATACGGTTGGGGGACATCACCCTTGGAGGGGCATACAAGGGGCAGGCCAGGCACCGCAGGGACAGGATCAGGGGATAGCAGAGTGAGGCAGTGAAGGGGTGGTGGGTGCAGGAGTGTCACCGGCAACTGCAGTGGAGGTGTCTGACTCAGGGGGTGCCGGCACCACCGTGGTACACAAGTCAGTTGGTGTGGGTGCCGCAACCACTGCAGTGGGCTTGACTGATGTAGTGGACTGGGTACCCACTGCAGTGCCCGAGTCAGACGTGGTGGTTGTGGACTCCACTGCAGTGCATGACTCCAAGGGAGTGGAAGGGTGGGCAGATGAGGTGGGCAGGACAGAGGGGGGGACCCGGTCCCCACAACAGTGCCACTAACAGGCAGAGCGTCTGGGTTGGGGTGGAAGAGCAAGTGGTAGGGGGAGGGCCTAAGCAGTCTGGGGATGCGGTATCAGTGTGTGGGGGAACCTGGGGCAGGGTGTGGTGGGGAACCTGTGCAGTGGTGGCCTGGGGGATGGAGGAGAGAGACTGGGCGCTGGAGCTGCGTGGTGGTGGTGGTGGGGTCTTGCTCTTTCTGCTCCGGGGGGACTTCCGAATGGGCTCCTGTGTCTGCCTGCGCCTGGGGGAGGGTGTCTGGGGGCGAGGGGCACTCCTCTCTGTGTGGGTGGACTTCCTCTTCCCCTGGTGTGCTGGGTCAGCAGGAATGGTGGGGAAGAGGCCGAGGTCACACAGGAAGACCTGCTGTGTATGTGGGGTAGCAGGCGAGGGAGAGGATTTGGAGGACTGCGGAGTGGATGTGGATGCCTGTGTGTGTGTGTGTTCCCCATCCCCTGTGTCTGTGGTATCAGTCCCCTGAGGATGCTTGTGTGCATGTCTTGCCTTGCTCTTGGGTGTGTCTGTGCTGCTCATGTCTGTGTGTTTGGGTGACTGTGCAGGTGTGCATGTGCTTTGGACAGGTAGGGGGGCAGGAAGTGTGGATGGGGCAGAGGTGGGAGGGGTGAGGGACTGTTGGAGGAGGGACACTGCTGCCATCAGGGAGGAGTCCATGGACCTATTGCTCCTCTGTAGGGCAGACATACCCGTTGAGATGCCCTCCATGAACGACACCAGCTGTGTCAACAGAGTGGTGTGTGCATGAAGGACACTCAGCATTGCTGTCTGCCCTACATGGAGCTGCCGAAGGAGGTACACAGACTCCTCACTCAGGGCAGCAGGGGACACAGGGGCAGGGGGTGCGGTGCCTGGCACGAAGGAGACACACTCCCGAGCACGGGAGCCTCCACGGACCTCAGGAATGGGAGCCGATGGGAGGGCGGTGGTGGTGGTGGCGGGGCCAGACAGACTAGCTGGCCTTTGGTGGCTGCCGAGACCCGCCTCCACAAGGGAGTCATCCTCCGAGCTGCTGTGGTCCCCAGCTGAGGTGGATGGTGCTGAGGACTCCTCGGTGTGGCTCCCCTCGCCCTCCGTGCCACTGGGTCCCTCTGACCACTCGTCCGATGCTAACCCAGTCTGGCTCCGCTGCTCCTCCTGGTCCGTGAAGCTGTCCCCTCCTGTGGCCGTGGATGTATCTGCAAACAATTAGGGAAACAGACAAACATCAGTCACCTACACTGACCGCACACACCACAGTGAGTACAGCACATTACGGAGCTAGCCCTGGCATCCTTAGTTGAACATTGCCTGAAGTCCTCACACAGATTCGGGGAAGCCAATTGTCAGTCTGATGGTCAACCATGGGACTCACACCCCTCCTGCCCTTGCACCCATCTGTCTGGTGCCTGTCTGATGGTAAGACCCCAGTGTGGACACATGCACCACCTACACAGTTGTTGGACATTGCAGGGAACACGGTGAAGTATGTGAACATGCACATATCACATCTCTTGCCACTGAGTCAGTGCAGGTGTCCGGATAAAGGGATGGCCAGAGTCTAATTAGAAATGCATGTGATGCATACCAGCACCAGACACCATGATGCACCCATGTCCGGATAGTCAATGCCACAATGGGGTGCATGTTGCACATGTCACTCCCCTGCAGGATCAGTCCCAGGAAGTTTAATGCCATGACACAGGAATGCGTGCAAAGTCATACATTACTGTCTCAAGTCACATGTCCATGGCAGCCAGCCAACAACAGTCTGCACTGTGTCACAATCCGAGGGCATGGGGAATGCAAGTTATGTGACTGACAAGTGCACATGTCCATCCCCCAAAACCACTTCATCTGTACTACCATTTGTCCACGTCATACCAACTGGACATATGGGGGACATGAAACACAACTCTCTGAACATGAGCACCTCACAGTGTGCTGTGAATGTAAATACAGCTGCCTGAAAGTCACAGTCGCAAACACCTGTGTGCACAGTCAAGTGATCAGACACCTATAAGTCACAGAAGTATCGTCTATCATGGTCACATCTCAGATGGCATGCTGAGCCCTAACCGATAAACATACCAGTAGTCCTGACAACGAAGACACAGCACAATGAGACAGAGGCAGACACCTGAGGGTACATTTCACTGATCACAACATGCCAGATGATACACAGGAGTGGGAGTACAGAGTGTATTGTATGCCCTGGAGTAGGCATGACTGTCCAGCTCCACCTGTAAGAGGGATGAGTCCTGGACAGTAGGCAGGTGGCTAAGCATGTGTGACACACTGGATACACATACTCCTGAGGCCCAAATATTGTTCCCACCAGCAGCATGGGTGTGTGCCAAATTCCCCAGGGACATGTGGTGAGTCAGAGCAGCAAGCGGACCACATATCAAAGTTACACCCAGATCACATGTCAGAACTTAGGCATTGTGTAAGCAATTGACCCACCCATGAATCGCACAACATAGTCACGGGAACAAATGCTGTCCCCCACCTTGAGCAAAGCAACATGCAATGACACAGTCCCCAAATGACACAATTTCCTGACTATAAGGGCCACACATATGCGTATCAGAGGAGAAGTGGGCATGTCACAAATGAGGGACATGGGTCCTGGACCATGACTGATGTACTGTGGAAGTTTAACCAGGCCAGAGGAGGGCACATAGCATGTCAGACAAAGTGCACAGTGCAGTCATGGACTCACCCCCTCCTTGCTGCTGTCTGTCCTTCAGCTGCCCATCCAGGTCAGGGAAGACCACCGCCAGGATCCGGAGCATGTGGGGGTCAGGGTCCGGTGTCCGCCCCTCCTGCGAGGAGGCGACAGCTTCAGCTGGACCCTTGCGATCCTCCGGGTCCAGCCACGAAGGTCCTGCCACCTCTTCTGGCAGTTGCGGATACTGCGCCTGTAGACCCCCACGGATCTTACTTTCCGGGCGATGGTCAGCCAGATGTCCTGCTTCTGGTGGGCATCAACCTGTGAGGATGACAAAGTGAAAAGGCCATTACTACACATGCAACATATACGTGCATCACACAGTTGGATATACATGTCTCAATCACAGGGGCATATGATGTACACAGGCAGTGCAACAATGGCTATGAACAGTTTGCCAGCAGTCACTACATGGTATCATTGCATGGGAAGTAAACCTAGTTGGAATGCACTGTTACTGCACTGTACCAGTTCAGTGCATGTAACTACACACTTTGGGGTGTGACAACTACTCAGTGGGCATGCTAGCCAGTGGTGTGCACACTGAAAGTCCTGCTAGTCAGACAACATGCACAATTAGTGATGCAGTGGACAGCACACTCACCTGCTCCCCTGGTTTCCCATACAGCTTGCTGTACTGTGGAAGGAGGCTGTCCAGCAGGGCCTGGTTCTCCTCAAGGCTGAAGGCTGGGGCTCTCTCCACAGTACGTGCCATTGCAGGAGCCAGAGGATGCATAAACAGCAGCAGTGTTGGTGGCAGATGTCGTCCTGGAGCAGGGGAACAGCCAGCATTATATGTGTGCTGCAGAGGCAGATACTGTCCCATGTGTCCAAAGTGATAGGTCCAAGTCGTTTGCATCTTCTGAATCTGACCAATCCATGGAATAGCAGCACTAATACACGCCCACAGCATCCTTCAAATCTTCAACTTCATGACACCCATGATTTTGCAACATTGTTGTGGCTGGCCAACTGAATTCACTGCATCAGACTCGTTGGAGCTTCGAAAACGCATCCGTTGCCATGCCAGGCCCCAGCCAATGTGTCCGCACCGTTCGGTCCATTGCTGTACAACGCGTACCCGGGATCCAACGCGTACCCGCTCACATTGAATGCAATGGGCCGGCCGGGCACACCGATCGGTCCATTGCTCTACAACGCGTACCCGGGATCCAACGCGTACCCGCACACATTGAATGCAATGGTCCGGCCGGGCACACCGATCGGTCCATTGCAGTTCAACGCGTACCCGGGATCCAACGCGTACCCGCTCACATTGAATGCAATGGGCCGGCCGGGCACACCGATCGGTCCATTGCTCTACAACGCGTACCCGGGATACAACGCGTACCCGCACACATTGAATGCAATGGGCCGGCCGGGCACACCGATCGGTCCATTGCAGTTCAACGCGTACCCGGGATCCAACGCGTACCCGCTCACATTGAATGCAGTGGGCCGGCCGGGCACACCGATCGGTCCATTGCTCTACAACGCGTACCCGGGATCCAACGCGTACCCACTCACATTAAATGCAATGGGCCGGCCGGGCACACCGATCGGTCCTTTGCTCTACAACGCGTATCCGGGATACAACGCGTACCTGCTCACATTGTATGCAATGGCCAATGCGTGCGCACCGATCGGTCCATTGCTGTACAACGCGTCCCTGTACAAGTCACTGGCATATGTCACCATGCCTGTCACAGGTGAACATATGCCAGCCACATATACTTCCCAGGGAGTGAGGGGCACACCTACAACACCACATCCTGTCCACACTGTATCCTAAGGCATGTAAGGCTGCATTACCTGTTCCGTGTATGGGGGTCAACATGTTGTTTTTTGGGTGGCACTTGGGGGCAGCCATTCCCAGGCTGTGCACGTGTTCATGGGGACAGAATCCTTGGTGTGTTGTGCACATGAACACTGTGGTGTGCAACTGTTCATTTCAGGGCATGTGGCATGGTCACATTTCATGGTTGTGTATGTGTATGTCATGTCACATACCCCCTGAGTCCCATGTGGGACGGTATGTACGTCCCAGGGTGACCCATTGCCACAATTGTGATGGCCCTCCACAGTCTGTGTGCATGTTGTGTTTACAATGTCTCTGATTCCATGTGCACAATGGGAGACAGTCTCCACATCCACGTTGTTTGTGCATGGACTTTGATGTTGTGCATGTGTGTGTCACAGACGTCCATGTCTGTCCTGCCGCGGCAACAGGGACCACTACCTGTGGGGGTCATGGTTGTTTAGCTGTGGTGTATTCATGATGCACCATGTCATGCCAGTGTCCATGTGGCAATACAGGGTCCCTGGGAATCTACCTGTCGATGAGCTGTGATGCCTGGGGCACATCTGTCCTCACATGTCACTGTGGTGTGTGTTTGGAACGTGACAGCAGTACATGGGTACTGTGACACAGCCTAATGATATCCCATAGCACAACCTGGGACTTGTTGAGGACACATGTTGAACTGTGATGTTAGATGTTAGCCATGTAGGTGCCATACATGACCTTACGGAACGGCACACGCATCATGTACTTGTGTCTCGTAATGATGTATCATGTGATATTGAGTCTGGTCTATGCCACATATGTGGGGTGACTGACAATCTTTCTTTCTTCACCTATGCACTGCAGGGCACCAGCTGTCCATCGGCCATTCCCTGACCTTGCAACAGTGGTTGAACGGGACTGCATCCGACGGTACCGCTTCACCAGGCCACTGATTGAGGAATTGACGGTGCGGTTGGCCCCACATTTGCAACCTGGCCGGACATACCCTACAGCGCTGACCCCCAAGGTGAAGGTGATGGCAGCCCTACACTTCTTTGCCACCGGTACCTTTCAACACACTGTGGCGTCTGCTGGTGGGATGTCACAGACCATGTTCAGCCGTGTGCTCCGCGATGTTTTGGAGGCTATGTTGAGATACCTGAACCAGTACATCTATTTCCCTAGACTTCAACAACTCACTGACGTGAAGAGTGACTTCTATGCCCTGGGGAGGATGCCGCATGTCATTGGCTCCATTGATGGGACACATGTGGCTTTGGTACCACCACAGGCCCAAGAGCAGGCATACAGGAACCGCAAACACTACCATTCGGTCAATGCACTGGTGGTATGTCTTGCAGATATGAGCATCTCACACGTCTGTGCCCGTTTCCCCGGTTCTGCACACGATGCCTACGTGATGAGGAGTAGTCGCATCCCGAGGATGATGTCACAGATGCGGAACCAGCGTGCCTGGCTTGTTGGTGTGTACTGACTTTGTAGCATTGTGTGTGTTCTGCAATGTAGTGTTCCACCCTCTTTTCCAAATCAGCTAATGTGCAATTGTCTGTATGTAGGTGACTCCGGATACCCCAACATGCCGTGGTTACTGACGCCCCTCAGGAACCCTGTGACACCAGCCCAGATGCGCTACAATGAGGCACATGGTCGGACCAGGAGAGTGATTGAGCGGACATTTGGTCTCCTGAAGAGCCGCTTCCGCTGCCTGGATAAGACAGGAGGGGCCCTCCCATATGCCCCAGGAAAGGTGTGCAAGATTGTCATCGTCTGCTGCATGCTACACAACTTGGCAGTGCGGAAGGAGTTGCTTCTCATCCTGGATGACGATGACCAACATCCGCCACCTGTGGAGGATCCTGGGCTGGACCACGATGCCAGTGATGATGATGATGATGAGGGTGATGTCCGCACACAGCTCATCACCAACTTCTTCAGCTGAATGTGAGTATCCAGGGATGTTATGTCAATGATGTGAGTTTGCATGATATGTGTTGGTGGTGCTCTGGTGCTGTTTGAGTGTGTCCATGTGCTACTTGACTGGATGCGTGCAGCGATGTGTCCTTACAGGTAGTCTGTACTCCACAACAGTGTTGACATGCTAACTTGGTTCTGGGTGGGTATCTTGTGACATGTATTGGGCATGAGTATTGCAGTTCTGTCCTGTTCTTCAGTGCTTTTGACTGTGTGTCATTTCTGTCCTTCACAGGGTACTTTCAGAGTTGTTTGGTCAACTGTGATCCCCCGACACCGTGAATCAACTTCCAGGGTGGTAGCTGTCGTTTCCCTACAGGTGATGTGCGCCACACCCATGGACTTCCTTTCTTCTACACTTGTTGACTGTGTGCCCACTGCCAGGTGGGATCACCTTGCATCTGTAGTGGTTACAACATGTTGCAAATGTGTAATAAACCTGTGCTTCACTTTGTGATGTGCGTTGTCTGTGGTCACACATCTGACTGACATTTGCTTACTGCACCAGTGGGCTAGTTAACACAGACTGTGAATAGGTGTTGGGTCTGTGCATTGCACCGTATTTCCTGGCAACATCAGTGTAGGCGATGAGTCAGATGGCCCTGGTGTGTATGTGTTGTGTAGCCCTGGTGGTGTGTCTCACTCATATGTGTCACGTCGCCATGACTCACATGCCGGTGTTGTACTTGCTGTAGCAGTTAGCATGCACAGTGTCATTTCACAGATCATCATCTCCACTTCAGAAACAACGTTGGAATCACAACAGAGGCAAGTATGGTGTATTAGTGAGTTTATTGACATACATGTGTGAGTATAGTGCACAGGATGGTGGGTGCTGTACATTGTGATTGTAATCCAAAGTTCCTAGATGATTTGGAAGTCCTGATAGCAGAAATGTCCTGAGTAAAGTCCACAGTCATCTGATACATTGGTCCAACTTGAGCTCCCCATGTCATGTGGGAGAGTTGTGTTGCATTCGACAGGGTGAAGAGTTTGGGCACAAAGGTGATTTTCCAGAACAGGTGTTGGCTTCCTGGGGGTTGTGCATGGCCATCAGCCTCTCAGTTGTCCTTCCTCGGACGACCCCTCTTCTTTGGGGGGACCCTCAAGTGCAGGCTGCTGCGGTGCAGGGGACTCTCCGCCAGAGTCATCCTCCCTCCCTGTGGCATTTGCAGTTGTTGCAGCACCAGATGTTGTGGGCACACAGGGAGGTGTTGACATGTTGGTGCAAATCTGGCGGAGGCATTGTAATATGTCCCTATGCACCGCCGTCTGTTCTTGCACTGTGTCCCACTTGGACTCCATGCGGGACATGTGTAAGTCCAAGCGGGCATGATGGGCAGCCTGCTGCTGTTGAATGTCCCTGAGGATCCCCACTACCTGGCTGAACTCTCCGGTGCTAGTCTGGTACGCATCAGCTATGCGTACCAGTTGTGGGTCATCATGCAGTCCAGACCCCTCTGCAAGCAGCGACCTATGTCTACCACCCCTCCCACCACCCCTGGCGACACGTGAAGGACCTGCGGTGGCACGCACAGGTGACCCTGGGCCCCCTTGGGGCTTGTTGCTGGTGTTGGTGTCCGTAGCTCCACGTTGGGCCGGGGTCCGTGTGCTGTTGGTGGTGGTGGTCCTTGGTCTGTCCGTGTCGGCAGGGGTGGTCTGTGTGTTGGCAGTTGTTGGAGGGGTGGGTGCAGGGGTGCAGCTGGTGGTCCTGCTGGTGCTGCATGATGACTCACTGCGGAGGTGCCAGGTAGGTCTTCGTCATCCGAGGTGGGCAGAGGCTGTTCCACACCAGTGAGCTCAGTGTCCCCCGGAGCCTGGGACAGGGACTCCTCAGCGTCTGCTGCTGTGTCCCCATCATCACCTGTATTTGGAAGAGACACACAATGTATGTAATGTTTCTACAGGCATCAATGGTTCAAACACCTGACAGTTGTGACTGTACCTCTGGATGCGGGCCTGTACATTGCATTGTCCTAAGTTGTCACAGTCAGCTGTTGATATTGGTGTAGCGCATTGTCCTGACAACATGAAGCATTTCAATGTGAATGTTGAGGTGTGTGCATGGCCAGCATTGGTGGTATTTGGTTGACATCCGGACATCTTTCTCCCTCCAGCCCAGTTATCCCACCATGAAGCATGCCACCCTTGCAGTGGGTGCAGGTTGACTCTCATGATGTCAGTCAGTGGTGTCCTGCTGTTGGTTGGTGGCCAGTTCCCATCAGGGCCTTGTGCTCCCCACAACAGAGCACCAGTGTCAGACATCTTTGATGGGGCTTTCCACTCTCTGTGAGGTGTGCATGCTTCAGTGTGAGCTTGCTGGGCCATGTGGGGGGGATGTTGAGCTGTGACTACCACTCCCATCATGCTATTGCCTCCACCCCCCTTCCCAGCATGCCCATACTTCCTTCCTTTTGAGTGTACTTCACTGTGTGTGGGTGTGACAGCAATGGCAAGATGGCTGACAGTGGTGTCCTGCTGTTGGTTGGTGGCCAGTTCCCAGCATGGCCTTGTGCTCCCCACAACAGAGCACCAGTGTCAGACATCTTTGATGGGGCTTTCCACTCTCTGTGAGGTGTGCATGCTTCAGTGTGAGCTTGCTGGGCCATGTGGGGGGGATGTTGAGCTGTGACTACCACTCCCATCATGCTATTGCCTCCACCCCCTTCCCAGCATGCCCATACTTCCTTCCTTTTGAGTGTACTTCACTGTGTGTGGGTGTGACAGCAATGGCAAGATGGCTGACAGTGGTGTCCTGCTTTTGGTTGGTGGCCAGTTCCCAGCATGGCCTTGTGCTCCCACAACAGAGCACCAGTGTCAGACATCTTTGATGGGGCTTTCCACTCTCTGTGAGGTGTGCATGCTTCAGTGTGAGCTTGCTGGGCCATGTGGGGGGATGTTGAGCTGTGACTACCACTCCCATCATGCTATTGCCTCCATCCCCCTTCCCTGCTTGCCCATACTTCCTTCCTTCTGACTCTGCTTCCCTGTGGGATAGTGTGCCTGTGCTGAATGGATGGCTGACAGTGTTGTCCTGGCGTTTGTTTGGCTACAAGTCCCAGGTGTGTCACTGTGCTTCCCACAGCATGACCCAGGGTGGTGGTTCTTTGTAGGATAATTAATTTTAGTGTGAGGCAATGCATTTTCCACGGTGAGTTGTGTGTAGTTTGTGTTAGGGGTGTGTGTGGGAAGAGCTGCTGGTAACTATGGTCATAGCTGTGAGTCCTCCTTCCCACCCAGCCAGATATCCCACCATGGAACGTGCTTCCATTGCAGGGAGTGCAAGTTGGCTTTCAGGATGTCAGTCAGTGGTGTCCTGCTGTTTGTTGGTGCCCAGTTCCCAGCAGGGCCTTGTGCTCCCCACAGCAGTAGCCAGTGTCAGCCATCTTGTCAGTTGTTTTCCACTCCCTGTGATGTGAGCATGGTTCAGAGTGGTGTTGATGGGCGTATTGTGAGGGTGGGCAATATCTGTGACTACAACTCCCATGATGCTATTGGCTACACTGACTTGACCAGCATACACAGAATTCCTTCCTTTCTGTGGGATTCCCTGTGTGGTGGTTTTGTAGTGGTGGCTACATATCTGACAGTGTTTGTTGGTTATATTTGTGCCACTGCCTAGCTTTATTTGTTGTAGGGTTTGTACATGTCATGACACAGTTACATATCACTATGAGATGGCATGTATTGTGTTTATCTGACTGACATACACATCTTGGGATGATTCTGGTTTTGTTGCTGTGGATTTGCTAAGGGTGCATGGTTTGACTATCCCCTTGACAGTGATGTGTGTGTGTTGTCACACAATATTGGGTATATTGGTTGTGTACTCACCAGGCTCTGGGATGTTTTCTAGTCCATATACGCTCACTGGTGGTAGGATGGCCCGCACCTTCTCCTCCCAGGGCCTGAGGTATACTGGTTTGGCAGGAGGGCCACTGCCGGTGTGTTGGCTCAAGAGGTAGTCCTTCTTCAGTAGGTCCCTGACCCTCCTGCGCACGTCATACCACCTGTTCTGGATGTCTTCCTTTGTGCGCAAACATGGTGATTGTGCGTTCACCCTGTCGACGATCCTCGCCCACATCTTGGTTTTCTGCGACATGGGGGTCTGTTGGACCAGTGTACCAAACAGCTGTGGCTCTACCCTGAGGATCTCATCTACCAGGACTTCCAATTCACTATCTAGGAACTTTGGATTCTTCTTTAGGGGCATGGTGATGGGTGGTGGTGGTGAGTGATGTGTGTGGGGGTGTGCAAGTGAGGGTGTGTGAGTGTGTGTTTTGCTGGGTGTATGTGAGGGTGCTATTTATTGAGGTGCTGATGGTGTGTGGCTTGTGTGATGGATGAGCTGTGAGTGTGTGTGTGGTTGCTGTCTGTTGGTGTTGAGTGCTGGCAGGTAATTTGAATTTGCAAAGGATCATGGTAGGGATTTGTGTCCTTTATATGGGTGGAGTTGTGGGTGTGTCTTTGTTCCCTGTTTCCTCCCCCAGTATTTATTGCCTTTGTAATTGCTTGTTTGGCCTTTTTTTGTGTGTTTTTCCCTTTGTACTTTTTGTGCATGTAGGAGACGTTCTTCTGACCGAGTCGGACCCTGCAGTTGTCTCGTGCGAGCTTCTCCGATTCGTTCGCGCTGTGTTTGTGCTGTTTTCTGTGCTGCGTACGCGCGGTCGCGGTGTATTGGGTTGCTTCGGCTCGCAGTTTTGTATGCGTGTCGGTCGTACGGCTTGGGCTCCGTGCGACTCGGTCGTGTTTTCCACGCGTTGCATCGTACTTTGCGGGTCGGAGTTCGCGGGTACGTTTCGTTCGGGATTCTTCCTGGTGCGTGTCGGTCGGTTCGATTCGCGTGCTTTTCCGGCCGGATAGCTGTTTTCCGCGCGGTTCGGTCGTTCGTATTGTGTTCCGTACGAGTCGGTCAGATTTTGCACGCTTTTCATCGTACTTTGCGGGTCGGGCTGCACCGGTACGTGTCGGTAGGAATGAATTCCGGCTCCGAGTCGGTCGGTACATTTTCCGGCCCGAATCGGAATCGGCCCCACAGTGCTGATCAATGAATCCCACAAGAGCCAGCATCAAAACACATCCTGTCATGTGGCCAAAGGAGACATGGTCGCATACACAAACTCAAGTAGAGTTACACGTGGCTTTTCATGGGTCATGTGCAGTCTTTTTGCATTTGTACACACATGAACAACAGTCCCTGACGACATACCCACGCCAAATCTACTTCTCAATGGAAGTTATCTTATCCTGAATGACCACAACTGCTGCGGTTTACGGGCAGGCGTCCCGTAAATAGGAACACTTGCACTATGTGTTCCTTGCTGTAGCAATGTTCTCTTTACTCCCCCATATGTGCTTGTAGATAGTTAGTTGTGGCCTCACATTCCCACAAGGAAAGCAGACTTCAATTAGTGATGCAGGCTCAATGGTCTTTTGTTTCAACAAGTAGTCGCTCTCACATCAGACCGTGAGACCTTCGAATCCCAGGTGTCTTGACTGTCCTGCGCGATTCAGTGTCTGCGAGACACGACACTCCCACTTGTTTTTGGGCTACTGACACACCAAATATCAATAGTGTCTTATACTGAAGACCTTGCACATTTCTTCTACTTGTAGGCTCTGGCCTTGTCACTTCGTTGTACACTATTATTGGAGCCCTACCGGGTGTCACTCCTCATATTTACCGACTGCATTTGGCGGTTTCACATCAACCCTTTGCCAGTACTGCAGATTGCTGGTTTTCTGACTACTCTCACGCAATGGCAGCCCGTCCTGTGGTCCAGGCCAACCCCGGTCTGTTGCAACTGTACCGTGAACGGATGCAGTTCGTCTTTGGATGTATACCATTGGCTGTGCTCCGCATCAGTTATAGGCTGACCTTCCGCTATGCGTATTTCACCTGCGTGCAACCTGTGTTCTACTGTCGCCGATGCCCCTTTCAATGGGTCATTGATGTCTGCCTTTCAAACACATCCCGTGCTGATCTGGATTATGACCTGTGGGTTAGTCCTTTGTTGTCCCATGACCAGGCCTGTTTCGGGGATAGCCGTTTATGGGATGCCTTTCAATGTGTCAGACAGGATGCCAGCTGCACTTGTGCGTTTGCGCAACGGCTCCTGTGCCATGCCTACATCGAGCCACTTCCAGCTTGCCTTGAAATGCTCCTTTCGTCCTCGTGGTGCGAGGAGCACATCTGTTCCTTCATGCAACTGGATTGGATGGCGGTCTTTTTTGCTGAAGCTGATTTGGATCGTCTTTTGGAACTGCTTGCCTTCGAAGCTGCATGTGCCTTCTTGGGTCCGTAACTACTTAACAGCATCCGGAACTGTTGGCAACTAATTCAATATTGTCTTAACATTTCTCGCCTCCTTCTGACAAATATTGTCAGTCATCTCTGACTTTGGCCCTGTCTGCATTAGCTTTGACTTTGCTGACGTCTGCGGTTTGTTTCACTTGGTACCACAGAACTGAGGAAGGGGAGGCTGTCATGTGTCCGTTGGGGTAATTGTCGCATAGTATGAGCCCAGATTCCATCATGCAGCTGACGCACATGTAAATCCCCGACTTTGAAGTCTTGCAAGTAGCTCTGTTTATATCGGTCACATGGGAACTGTCCGCAGAGCTTGATCTTTCTGCGCTCCTGGAGTACTGTCTGCACATTCTGTCCGTGGTCGGAGAACAATGTCCCTTGTCATTCTGTTCTGGTCAGGCCCTATCACCACGACTCAACAGAGTCTCTCAGCTGCGAGTGACCACGGGTGCCTCTTAGATATTATGGTTTCTGCGGGCTAGGTGCACCACACTTGGGGAGGGGTCTATCCAGAGAGAAGAGCGACACAGCACATGTGATGTACATTTCACCATCTATGTGCTGAGGAGTGGGTTCTGCTCAAAAAGCCCAAAGTTTAATGACATGTGATACAGGTTCTTCCAGCAGGGGGAGGGGGGATGGGTTCGTAATTCTTCATCCAGAGGGCTGATTGATATGCCATCTTACTTAATGATATGTGGACATGTTACTCTGCTAAAAGTTTTTGTGCCAAATGCATTTCTCAAATACTTTTGTGCCGTATACTGCATGTTCTTACACGGTAGTTAAAATAAAACTTCTGAACCGTTTCTTGTCTTGAAATGAACCCATTGTGGACAAGTATAAGAGTAAGGGCGACAGGGTGTGTCTTGTTAACGCTGTTCCTGAGAGATCTGAGAGTGTTGTGTCCTGGGGTGTCTGTGCGCTTGTATCACGGACTGTGAGTGTTTGAGCTAGTGAGGCACTATGGCTATTAGGTCCAGTGCTTCAGGGTGCTCGGGTGGTAGGATGACTCGGTCCCTGCCTGCCCAAGTCCTCTAATCCTGCGCATAGTTCTGTGTGTGGACAGAATCCCTGCAACAATCCTCAAAGTTTGGTAGACAACAGCATAGCACACAGACACAGCCATAGTCGCTCATTGTTAACTTACACTCAACGGAAGTAGTTGGCGATGAGATGTTGACGCACGTCAAGGCCTTCTTCCTCACCACTGTCATCGTCACTGGGCATGTGTGGGTTTGGAGCAGAGGGCTGCTGCTGCTCATCATCATCCAGAATCAGGGGGATCTTCTTGCGCAAGGCCAGGTTGTGTAGCATGCAGCAGGCGACTACTATCTGGCACACCTTCTGTGGGGAGTAGAGTAGTGCACCACCACTCTTGTCTAGATACCTAAATCTAGACTTGAGCAGTCCAAAAGTGCGCTCCACCACACGACGTGTCCTCCCATGGGCATCATTGTAGTGGACTTCCTCGGGCATGGTTGGATTCCTCAGTGGGGTCATCAACCACAGAAGATTCGGATACCCTGAGTCACTCTTTGAATTGTCAGCCTACATCACTGGCCCTTCAGAAGACGGGCCATGGCCAAGGATTCTCTCAGCACATAGCAAGAGATATACAGGCAGTGTTAACAGGTTGTAAGTTTCATGACACAACATTGGTACAGTGCGAGAGGCCTTTGGTCTTTTTGACTCCTTCACTCATTTAAGGCCATGCTGGCCACGAGGCATGACAAAGAATGTAATTTCACTCTCATTTTCTTGGACAATACATGTGTGTGCAGACTTGAATCAAAGGTCACACTCTATGATGCCTTCACTGGGTGCACACATCACATTCGGCTGATGTTTTGGGGTGTGTGATGCATTCGCAAAGCTGACGATGCAAATGCCTGATGTGTTTACAGGCGTGGTAGCTGGCGTCCACAGCGAAAACACGCATTGGCCCCAATTGAGTGATGCAGGATTGCGGACGTCGCTTCCTGGACGACGCGGTGTGGCACTGCCTATGCGGAAGCGCCATCTGGCCAATGGGAGCCGCCAGCGGATTACATTTTTGAATGTCAAGGGGTGCGCGCTCTGCATCTGCGGGGCATGACACTGGCCCCACTTGCCTTCAGGAGCCCTGAGGGTGTCACTCATGTGAAATGGGTGGGCCTCGCACATTGCAGTTGGCAGGTTGCCACGTACATCATGGGGCCGGCCCGGCCTGCACGCTTGCTGGGAGCTGTAGTTGTACAGGAGTTGCATGCGTGGAGGTGTTTTGGAGGTACCTCTGCTGTAGAGCGCGGCGGCGTCTTATCAGCCGGAGGTGCACCAGGTAGAATCCCTGCTACAATCCTCAAAGTTTGGTAGACAACAGCATAGCACACAGACACAGCCATAGTCGCTCATTATTAACTTACACTCAACGGAAGTAGTTGGTGATGAGTTGTTGACGCATGTCAAGGCCTTCTTCCTCACCACTGTCATCGTCACTGGGCATGTGTGGGTTTGGAGCAGAGGGCTGCTGCTGCTCATCATCATCCAGAATCAGGGGGATCTTCTTGCGCAAGGCCAGGTTGTGTAGCATGCAGCAGGCGACTACTATCTGGCACACCTTCTGTGGGGAGTAGAGTAGTGCACCACCACTCTTGTCTAGACACCTAAATCTAGACTTGAGCAGTCCAAAAGTGCGCTCCACCACACGACGTGTCCTCCCATGGGCATCATTGTAGTGGACTTCCTCGGGCATGGTTGGATTCCTCAGTGGGGTCATCAACCATGGAAGATTCGGATACCCTGAGTCACCTAGTTGTGAGAAACACAGACAAACATTGCAATCAGAATATGTGAGGAGAGCAGCATGTCACACATACATCACAGTCATTGACACAGCACACTCACCAACAAGCCAAGTCCTCTCGGGGTGCAGATTAGCCATCAATTGTGGTATGCTGCTGTTCCGCAAGATATAGGAGTCATGTGCAGAACCAGGAAACTTTGCACAGACGTATGAGATTATCTGATCCACCTGGCATACCACTTGCACATTAATGGAGTGGTGGTGTTATCGGTGGTGATAAATGTGTTCACGTGCCTGTGGTGGAACGAGGCCAATGCGGGTTCCGTCAATAGCTCCCACCACATTTGGGATGCCTCCCAGATCAAAGAAATCCCCCTTCACAGCTGGCAATTCATCCCGCCTCGGAAAGTGTACATAGCTGTCCTTGTACAGCATCAATGCTGACAGGACGTCACGCAACACCATGCCGAACATGGGCTGTGACATCCCACCGGCACTGGACACAGTGTACTGGAAAGACCCAGTGGCGAAGAAATGCAGTGCAGCCATCACTTTCACTGTAGCAGACAATGCGCAGCAGGATATGTTCGCTTTGGCTTCAAATGGGGCTCCAAATGAGCACAATAGCTCTCGCAGTGTGAGGCGATCCAAACGAAACTTTCCTGATGATGTCGATGTCCTCCATCGTCGCCAGGTGTGGGACAGGTCGAAAGATAGGTGAGTCTCCTCCTACGTATCCTGTCAGGGTACACATGCATGACATGAGTCAAAGATGAGAGATGTGGTACACAGCTTCAGCGTAGACTCACACAAGCACAACATTGCCTTGAGTCTTGGACACGTGACATGCACAAGTGACACGCATACAGACGTTACTTTTCTTCACTCACTTGACAACCTCACTACTTCAACATCCATAGTAGCTCGATGTGTATGGCATATAGTATACTGCTACATCAAGGTTGAGTCTGCCCTGTGGTTGATGCCACAGCACTTCTGTTTTGCAGCATCTATGCAGATTTGTATGTGGCTGCTGTCACTGCATGGCCTCAGACTTCAGTCCCACAATACACAACTACATTACGGAATGAGGGCAGTGAGTGTCAGCTGGACAATGATACCATGTATATTCAGCACGGTGGGCAGACAAATGTGAACATTATGGGGTCAGTACATTGTGACTGTGTGGTGATTTTGCGTGACAGACATTGCCCTGTTCACCTTCATGAGGTACATAAACCCATGGATTGTGTATGCATGCACACATGGCTGTGAATGACCGATGATCATCCAGGCGATGATTTTTTGCTACGCATGTGCACTCCTATGACATGTGTGAGACATTTACAGGCAATGGCAGCTAGGCGCACTGCATGTCACACCAGTACGTGTGTTATAGGTGCTAGGGATTACCAGTGTGTCTGAGTTGCAGAGAATGGACACCTCGAATTGTCAGCCCACATCACTGGCCCTTCAGAAGACAGGCCCATGGCCAAGGATTCGCTAAGCACATAGCAAGAGATATACAGGCAGTGTTAACAGGTTGTTAGTTTCAATGACACTACATTGGTACAGTGCGAGAGCCCTTTGGTGTTTTGGACTCCTTGACTCATTTAAGGCCATGCTGGCCATGAGGCATGACAAAGAATGTAATTTCACTCTCATTTTCTTGGACAAGCCACGTGTGTGCAGACTTGGATCAAAGGTCACACTCTATGATGCCTTCACTGGTTGCACACATCACTTTCGGCTGATGTTTTGGGGTGTGTGATGCAATTCTCATGGCGACAATGCAAATGCCTGATGTGTTTACAGGCGCGGTAGCTGGCATCCACAGCGTAAACACGCATTGGCCCCAATTGAGTGATGCAGGATTGCGGACGGCGCTTCCTGGCCGACGCGGTGTGGCACCGCCTATGCGGAATGCGCCATCTGGCCAATGGGAGCCGCCAGCGGATTACATTTTTGAATGTCGCGGGGTGCGCGCTCTGCATCTGCGGGGCATGACATTGGCCCCACTTGCCTTCAGGAGCCCTGAGGGTGTCACTCATGTGAAATGGGTGGGCCTCGCACATGGCAGTTGGCAGGTTGCCACGTACATCATGGGGCCGGCCTGGCCTGCACGCTTGCTGGGAGCTGTAGTTGTACAGGGGTTGCATGCGTGGAGGTGTTTTGGACGTACCTCTGCTGTAGAGCGCGGCGGCGTCTTATCTGCCGGAGGTGCACCAGGTAGAGCAGCGGAAGGGCCTGTAGCACTGGATCCTTGGCGGCTCAGCTGGTCTGGATGTGTTCTGGGTCGGCTTGTCCTTTCCGTAGTTGTGCTTCCGCCATCCGCGATGTGGTGGTTTTTACGCCGCGGTGGGAATGGCTGATTGTTACATCGTAATCTGGTTGGTGGACGGAACGTGATTACGCACAGCCGGTCTTGCTCTATAGGCTCCGTCCGCCACCCTTGCATTCCGAGGAAACGTGCGGAGCCGGTAAAGACTGCGTTGGACAGAGCAATGGCCTCTGTTGGCCCATTGTAATATGGTAGTCCCAATAGATGCATCAGGGGCGAGAAAAAGACGTTTTCCGCCACCGCCAACACTACGGATGGCCTTCCGTCCGGCATCGTAATGAGCCCCTAAGTGTAGAATATGCAACAAATAGCAGCTTTGCATATCAAATAAAAAAATTAATAGCACTAGCATATGTACCTATTACTGACGTAGCTGAGCACTACAATCTATTAATTGAAAGTCCCTACTACCAACAAAATGAGCAAAAATTAAGTCCCCTACTTGACTACTTTGAGGATACCTGGGTGGGAAGGCTACACAGATCTGGACACAGAAGACAGTCTAAATATCACATTCCATGGTGGAATGTATATAACAGTACCCTAAATAAAGAAGCCAAAACTAACAATGCTGTGGAAGGATGGCATAACGCCTTCCAAGCCACAACAGGCAGAACTACACCAACTCTACAAAAACTATTACAATCTATCCAAAAAGAACAAACCTACCAACAACTAACAATGGAACAGTCTATAACCCAACTAGGCCCAAAACTAACCCAACAAACTAAACAAATGTTTGAGTACTTACAATTCAAAGTAAGACTCTACCCTACAACTAAAGGATTAGAGTACCTAGAAACAATGGCTAAAAGCCTACTTTAAATAAATATACCTTTAAACTATCTAAAAAAGTAATTTAAAGCCAAACCGTCAAATAAATCTTTATTTTCCTAATGCAAAAATATAATTATTTTGTCAATTATTTTAATGGACATACTAAAAATAAATTGACATAATAATTATATTTTATATAATACAAATAACTCTAACAATAACATTATAAACATTTCCCTCCCACGATAAATAATTAAAATTTACTTACAGTTTTAGTTGCTGAAGAAGAGTAATCCAAAGTCCCATATAAAAATCCAGAGTTGTTTCAAAAATCAGTATTTCCAAAAATAAACCCCCAAAAAATGGAAAAATTCAGCTGTAGCAAAAGTAGTCCATCAGCAATAAGTCCACCAACGATAAACCATAAAAAACCCGAAAAATAGTTTTAAAAAAGAAACGCTCCAGGAAAACTCGAAAAATTAAGGAAGTGTAAAATAATTATTATTTTAATAAAACTAATAAACACTTCTTTAAAAAAAAAAACGCATTCTTCTTCCGACGATAACTTCCAATGGATAAAAACCTGTTAGGAAATAAAACAATCCCTCCTGCACAAAAACACATAAACACTATATATAAGTACAAATAAATACAATATTAACAACAGACTTTAAACATAATTACACATATCTATGAAACTCTAACACAGACCGTTTAACAAACCAACGACATTTCGCACACTACGAATTTAAACATACAACTCACCTAAACTTACAAAACCTAACACTACATACACTATATAGTACTACACTACCTTCAAATTACACTTATATTAAAGTTTTAATATAAGAAATTAAACTTAACTTAACCGATGCGACGCTGCTTCCGACTGCGAGCTTTTCCCCTCAGAAATGACCTAAAACAAAACCGATAGCTTACAAAATACAACTTTACTTTAAAAATGGCTGCCTTAAATAATAAATATTTCTATTTTCCATTATTACAATTATTATATATTACAAATACATAAATGTAAATATTTCTAAAAATACTATAAAATATATATTATTTTTAAAAAAATGTTTGAGATATTATTTTTAATGTAAAATTATAATAATGAATATTATAAAAAAAGTAATATTTATTAATATAATTAAAAAAATATACATGTAATGTGCAATGTATATTTAAAAATTGTAATATGTTTTAGTAATATGAAAATATTGTAATAATGTTATAAAAAATGTTTGTGTTTGCAAAATGACTTATGTTCTTAATAATATTATTTATATTAAAAATATAAATAATATTTCCAAAAATAAAACATGATATGTTAAAAACTACAAACAATTATAAATATGTGTTCAAGTATTTTTTGTTAAAGTACATATGTTATTATTAAAATAAACTACATGTATAAATGTAAACAATATGTGCAATTAAGAAAAAATTATCTACTGTTACCAAAAACATTATGGGGTCGATTCCGATCTCGGTCGGAAGGCCTCCAAATCGTATTCGGCATGACTTTGATTCCGACTCGAGCCGTATTTCACGAGCGACCTGGACGCCCAAGTATGGACTAGCGAGTACGAACGCGAAATCGCCGACCGAATCGTTCCGGTGTCCGAACCGCTCCGTATCGACTCGTTTGCACTCGATTCGCACCGCGCAATGGAGACGTTTCCCGACCGAGCCAGTATGATGCGCGATCCGCGACAGCGGATTCGACGTCGCGAGCCGCCCGACACGTAAGAGCACTCTGGAAGCGGACTTCGGGGGTCCGTGCTGGACCCCCTGTCACCCGTAGCCTTACGAGTCGGACACAGGGGGACCCAAGGGTCCCCCCTATACATGCATGTATGGTGCGGATGGCACCAACTCATACCCACTACAGGGGCACCCTTGTTCGCAATCGTACCCATTCGAGTCAATGGGAGCCCATGTACGCGTCGTACGACTGGCTCCCATTGACTTCAATGGGAGTCCGACCGAACTCGAGTCCGATCAGCATGCGGACTGCATCGTACTCGCTCGCTTGGAGCCAAGGGGCACGAATCGGTCGGAAATCGCTCCGGGAACTTGTCGGACGGAACGGTTTCCGACCAGGATCGGAATACGGAACGGTTTCCGACCAGGATTGGAATCGGCCCCTATATGTTTTAAATATTGTACAAAAAGTGATTAATAACTACTTATCTTTTTTTCCAAAAATATACAACAGAATAATGTATTTAAACAAAATTTGTAATCATTTTTTTCCAAAATGTTATATCTAAATGTGTAAATATGTACAAAATATGTTATATATATATATAAACAATTAACAAAATGTATTTTTTGCCTGTTTTGAACAATATAAAATAAATATACTTAAATAAATAAAATACTTTTTCTCTTTCTTATGATCCATGTTTCATCATAAATAAAAATATAAATATAAAATAAACATGTTTCTGTTATTTTTTTACATGTTATAAAATATTGTATCTATAATAAAATATGTATACTGTATCAATGTTCTTTAAAAACAATTATATTTGTTAAAACATTTATAACTATTTTTTTTTTGACACCATAATATAATTTTAATTCTTCACTATTCCCATTATAAGCTACATTAACTCAAAGAAAGTGCTAAATATCAAACTTTTTAATTTATTACTCCCACTTCAATTTATATAAAGTCAGGTAAAACACAGGAGACTAACCTAATATAATTTACTATTCCCACTCCAAAGTACAATAAATCAGGGAAGGTGCTGGATACCAAACTTATGTAAATTACTATTCCCAATCCAATTTATAATAACTCAGGGAAGGTGCTGCACACAAAACATATATAATTTACTATTCCCACTCCAACTTATATTAAGTCAGGAAAGGTGCTGGATACTAAACATATATAACTTACTATTCCCACTCCAAACCACATTAAATCAGGGAAGGTGCTGGACACCAAACATATCTAATGAACTATTCCCACTCCAAACTACATTAAGTTAGAAAAGGTGCTGGACACTAAACATATATAATTTACTATTCCCACTACAATAAATAATAAGTCAGGGAAGGTGCTGGACACTAAACATATATAATTTACTATTGCCACTCCAATTAATAATAAGTAATGGAAGGCGCTGGACACAAAACATATATAATTTACTATTCCCACTCCAAACTACATTAAATCAGGGAAGGTGCTGGACACAAAACATATATTATTTACTATTCCCACTCCAAAGTACACTAAGGGGGTCATTAGGATGGCAGACGGACTGGAGTCCGTCCGCCATCCTGGTGGAGACCGGGACTGTCCGCCATACATGCGGCGGTCCCGCACACCAAATCAGGATGCGACCGCCACCATGGCGATTGCATGAGTGCAGGGGTAATGTCTGGGTGATTGGAGGACTGCATGGATAGTGCCTGGGTGATTGGAGGAGTGCAAGGGTAGTACCTGGGTTATTACATGAGTGCATAGGTAGTACCTTGGTGATTTTATAAGTGCATGGGTAATGGCTGGGTAATGCCTGGGTGATTGCATGAGTGCAGGGGTAGTGCCTGGGTGATTAGAGGAGTGCATAGGTAGTACCTTGGTGGTTTTATAAGTGCATGGGAACTGGCTAGATGATTGGAGGAGTGCATGGATAGTGCCTTGGTGATTTGAGGAGTGCTAGGGTAGCGCCTGGGTTATTGCATGAGTGTATAGTTCGTGCCTGGGTGATTGCATGACTGCAAGGGTAGTGTCTGGGTGATTGGAGGAGTGCAAGGGTAGTGCGTGGGTGATTATATAAGTGCATAGGGTGATTGAAGAAGTGCATGGGTAATGCCTGGGTGATTGCATGAGTGCAGGGGTAATGTGTGGGTGATTGGAGGAGTGCATAGGTACTGCCTGAGTGATTGAAGGAGTGCATGAGTAATGCCTGGGTGATTGCATGAGTGCAGGGGTCATGCCTGGGTGATTGGAAGAGTGTACGGGTAGTGCCTGGATGATGGTGCTGGACACTAAACATATATAATTTACTATTCCCACTCCAATTAACAATAAGTCAGGGAAGGTGCTGGACACTAAACATATATAATTTAATATTCCCACGTCAATTAACAATAAGTCAGGGTAGATGCTGGACACTTAGGGGCCGATTCCGATCTCGGCCGGTAGGGCTCCGAATCGGATTCGGCTTAACCGGATCCGATTCGGAGCCCTATTTCCCGACTGATTCGTACGCGCGTACGGACGAGTGAGTACGATGCGAAATCGCCGACCGACTCGTTCGGGCGTCCCAACCGCTCCAACCGACTCGTTCCCGGGTCGAACCGCACCGACCGACTCGCTCGGACACGACTCGCACCGCGCAATGGAGACGTTCCTCGGCCAGGTAAGTACGATGCGCGCCGCGAGCAGTCTGACCAACACGCGCCGTCCGGCTCGAAAGAGCAGTCGAAGCCATACTTCGGGGGTCCGTGTCGGACCCCCCTGTACGCGTAGCCGCGCGAGTCGCACACAGGGGGGACCCATGAGTCCCCCCTACCTGTGCGTGTACGGCGCAAGTCGCTTCGCCGCGTACCCGCTGTAGGGGGCACCCTTGTTCGCCTCGCACCCATTGAGGCAATGGGAGCCCGCATACGCGTTGTACGACCGGGTCCCATTGACTTCAATGGGAGTCCGACCGACTCGAGTACGATAGCATACGGACGCATCGTACTCGTTCGGTCGGGCTGCACGGGTCCGATTCGGTCGGAAATCTCTCCGGGTCCAGCTCGGTCGGAGAGATTTCCGGCCCGAATTGGAATCGGCCCCTAAACATATATAATTTACTATTACCACTCCAATTAATAATAAGTCAGGGAAGGCGTTGGATACAAAACATATATAATTTACTATTCCCACTCCAAACTACATTAAATCAGGGAAGGTGCTGGACACAAAACATATATTATTTACTATTCCCACTCCAAACTACATTAAGGGGCCGATTACGATGGTGGGCGGACTGGAGTCCGTCCGCCATGGTGGTGGCGACCGGGACCGTCCGCAATACCTGCGGCGGTTCCACACACCAAATCAGGATGCGACCGCCACCGTGGCGGTCGCATCCTACACCTTTAACATTGCGGCGGGTGCTGCTGACCGCTGCACTGCCGCAATGTTAAAAAATGCATGTGGTGCATTTCACTGCACTACGTGGCAGGCACCACACGGTGCCTGCCACTCGGTGCAGTGAAATGTAGGGGGGTACCATGGGTACCCCCCCAGTGCACATACACCCCCCCAACACTTTGGGGGCCCGCAATGGGCCCCCGAAACCAATCTCCGCCAGCCTTTCAATGGCGGTTTACCCGCCGCGGAAAGGCTGGCTGGAGACCGCATCGTAATTTGGAGGACAGTGCCTGCTAGGCACCACCATCATTTTCTGGATGCAGACTGCTCTGCCAGGCAATTGGAACGATTGCCAGTGGCGGTTCCATGGTGGACGGTCTTTGCGTCCGCCGCGGTCTGGATCTCACCGCCATCGTAATCTGGCGGTGGGAAAATCACGGTCCGATGTGGGAAGGACCGCCACCGCCGGGCTGGCGGTGACGGTCCTTCCGCCATCGTAATCGGCCCCCAAGTTAGAAAAGGTGCTGGACACTAAGGGGCCGATTCCGATCTCGGTCAAAGGCGCACCCAATACCATTCGGTCGGGAAAAAAGCCATGCGAATGCCTGTTTCCCGACCGATCCGTACAGCACACCGAACGAGTAAGTACGATGCGCACAACAGCACAGAATCCGGCCGAGCCGTACTCACCCAATCCAGGTCCTGTGCTCCGACCGAGGCGAATCCGGAAACGCAGAATCGAGTCGCACAGAAGGGAAAATGCAGCTCCGTCCGGCCGAACAAGTACGATGCGCTTCCCGTACGCGCCGAACCCGTCGCTACGCACGGCACGTCAAAGCATCCGGGAGAGGCGCACATAAGCTCCGATTCGCGCCACAACACAATCCACGGCTACGAGACGAACACGCCAGCGACGAGGACGACGCGAAGCGACGAGGGACGACGCGAAGCAACCATGAATCCCCTTCGTCCCGATCATACCAATATTCTACATTTACTACCGGAACAGGCATGGACGCGTACGGCGCAGAAGGTAAGTCAGACACCAACCACAAAACACATACAACACGTACACGACACATCACACACACACAGAGGGATGCAGAATATACTTACACCAGCAACAGCAGCACCATAGGGGCGGGATGCCCATCACCAATGCCACATATGCACACAGGGGCCTGAATGCGCACCACCACCCCTACCCAGGGGGGCCGGATGCCAACCACCACAACCACCCTTAGCCAGGGGTGCCAGATGCCCACCACCACTACCACCCTTACCCAGGGGGCTGGATGCCTACCACTACTACCACCCTTAGCCAGGGGGTGCCAGATGCCTACCACTACTACCACCCTTACCCAGGGGGGCTGGATGCCTACCACTACTACCACCCTCACCCAGGGGGGCTGGATGCCTACCACTACTACCACCCTCACCCAGGGGGGCTGGATGCCTACCACTACTACCACCCTTAGCCAGGGTGGTGCCAGATGCCCACCACCACTACCACCCTTAGCCATGGGGGCTGGATGCCTACCACTACTACCACCCTTACCCAGGGGGGGCTGGATGCCTACCACTACTACCACCCACACCCAGGGGGGGCTGGATGCCTACCACTACTACCACCCTTAGCCAGGGGGGTGCCAGATGCCTACCACTACTACCACCCTCACCCAGGGGGGGCTGGATGCCTACCACTACTACCACCCTTAGCCAGGGTGGTGCCAGATGCCTACCACTACTACCACCCTTGGCCAGGGGGGTGCCAGATGCCTACCACTACTACCACCCTCACCCAGGGGGGGCTGGATGCCTACCACTACTACCACCCTCACCCAGGGGGGGCTGGATGCCTACCACTACTACCACCCTTAGCCAGGGGGTGCCAGATGCCTACCACTACTACCACCCTTAGCCATGGGGGTGCCAGATGCCTACCACTACTACCACCCTCACCCAGGGGGGCTGGATGCCTACCACTACTACCACCCACACCCAGGGGGGCTGGATGCCTACCACCACTACCACCCCCACTAATAGGATGGACAATGCATGACACAACCAGCACACCACAACCTAGGGAATGCAAGAAAAGACATCCCCCAACACCATGACAAGCGTGTGTAGACTGTGTCAAATGCCTACAACACTGAACATGACTTTGAACATACAATGTGACCCCCTAGCACATGTGCCACACATATATGTGTGTGGCCCCCACAATGCAAGCAGGCCATGACCATTGTGGCAATGGGGTCCAAACCCCCATCATCACAGTGACCAAAAGGTAAGTGTGGGGTCCATAGCTGAAGCACATTCTGAACATTGTGGCAATGGGGTCTAACGCCCCATCACCACAGTGACCAAAATGTAAGTGTGGGGTCCATAGCTGAAGCACATATTGAACATTGTGGCAATGGGGTCTAACGCCCCATCATCACAGAGACCAAAAGGTAAGTGTGGGGTCCATAGCTGAAGCACATTCTGAACATTGTGGCAATGGGGTCTAACGCCCCATCACCACAGTGACCAAAATGTAAGTGTGGGGTCCATAGCTGAAGCACATATTGAACATTGTGGCAATGGGGTCTAACGCCCCATCACCACAGTGACCAAAAGGTAAGTGTGGGGTCCATAGCTGAAGCACATTCTGAACATTGTGGCAATGGGGTCTAACGCCCCATCACCACAGTGACCAAAATGTAAGTGTGGGGTCCATAGCTGAAGCACATATTGAACATTGTGGCAATGGGGTCTAACGCCCCATCACCACAGTGACCAAAAGGTAAGTGTGGGGTCCATAGCTGAAGCACATATTGAACATTGTGGCAATGGGGTCCAAACCCCCATCATCACAGTGACCAAAAGGTAAGTGTTGACAAAGAAAGAGCTGCAACTGCCAAACTGCATGGATGATTCCTGGTCACAGAACAAAAAACACATCAGTGGCAAAGTAGTGCATGTGTCCCATTGCAACATAAATTGGGGGAGCCAAATACTGCAGTGCAAATAAGACATACCTTTGGCCATGTGCAGACAAACAACACCCATGGGGGCTGACACTGTCAACATTCATCAATGACACAATGACAGAAGTGACCATCAGAATGCAGACCCACATATTTGCACCAATGGGCACACAAATGCAGATACCCTGTGGAGACTGTAGATGTGAGGTGAACAGATACCATACCATGGCAGCAATGGGACACACTAACCATGATCATTGTGCTGACTGATGACCTAGGAGTCCCAGGGACAGCAGGGGAAACCCACCAAACTACATACAGCCAATGGCACACCCAAGATATGCCAATGCAGTGGTGCAGATGCACAAACACAAACAGGCAGACCCACACTGCACATCATACACAACAGGTGAGGGGGGTGCCAGTGTCCCCAGGCAACCACACAACACATGAGGAGACCTGAATACCAATCATACAGATGTGCATACAGTGCCACACAAAGGTAACTCATGGATCCAAATCCCCTATGTGGGCAAGCAGGCATTGTCAGATGAGAGGGAGCACAAATCACACATGTCACACAGGCACGTAGGAACAGCAACTGACACAGCAAGACACAGACACACCACAGCACTACCCCCAGGGCCCCCACAATGTGGTGACCCTGGGCTGCATTACAATCCCACTGTGATGACAAAGCTAAATGTCGTTCACACTGTGAACCACAGTCATGTGTCCTGAGCAACAAACTACCATCACACCTACACAAGCACAAATCAATCAGCATGGCCAGTAAGCCAAGGCCAACATGGAGGCAGGGGCCTAGCCGGGCAACAACTCTCATCTGCACACACTCAACACCACACCCCTCGACCTCCAACAATGTGCAGCAGTGAAGCACACATGCACTGGTGACATTGCACATGCACCCATGACTATTCCAGGGTGGTGGGTGGGAACCAAGGTGCAGAAACACATCACACATGGCCACTCAACAAGACTCCTGAATGTCTGACACACTGCACACTACGCTGTACATGGACATGACAGCAATACCACACCAACCAATGGGATCCCAGCCACAGTCACACACCAATGAAGAAGCCAAGGTCACCCACAAAGAACACACATAGACAACAACCAACATTGCAGCCCGGACCCTGAGGAGTGCCAGCAGTCACACACACAACGTGTCACAATCACTGAAAGATAACACAAACTGGAAATCACATGACAGGGGCAAACAACAAGTGCCAAGGGGAAACCTGACTGTGACCCATCTGCGTCTGCACACAAACTCAGCCCTGACAGCAAACACACCTATGGGTGACACCCTGATGACCAGTAATGTGCCATGCACCCACATCACAGAGAACCCAGGGAGAAGACTTTGGGGGAACATAGGTCAACTCAGCAAGCATCACAAACAGGTACAACACTAGGGATCACAGCATGCACAGCTAAACGGAAGTGAACACACAGACATGCACATACAACACACACCTTGGGCGCAGGCAATGTCACAGGAGTACACACTGCCATGAGGGGACTCCACTCCTGTGTGAGGAAAGCTGTGCCATATGTTGCCTCAGTAGGGCCCCATCATGTCAGCTGAGCACTTGGTCACACAATCAACAATTAGCACCAAATGAGGGCTCCCGTCACATCAGCCTGGTCATGGAAGTGCCAACGTAATCATCAGCACAGACCCAACACACTTGTATAGCAATGTTGCACTGACAACACGGATGAGTCCTTCCCCATTGATGCCCAAACCTGCATGTCCAGTGGAGATGGCCACACGGTCAGGGAAGTAGACGAATTGAACAATGGCAGGCACAACAGATGTGCAGGGGTGGAAGCCACAGATGTGAAATAGCTAATCTAAGTAGGAAATCCCATTGCCAAATACTGAACACATGACACCCTCAGATGCTGCTATGGATGACATGGATACACCACAGGATAGGACACATTCCCCCTGGACCACATGGGTTTCTGCACAGTAACACTTCATTATCATGAGACCAAATATCATCATCACTGCAGCAAGGGCATGGTTAGCATCATCAACAACATGTACATCAGAAGCATGAGCACTAGAGAACAGAAAGTTGCTTTATTCAGCATATGTGTGTGATGAAAACAAAGTCCAGAAAAAACTCAAAGGCCAATGGCCAGTCCAATGTCAAAGTCCAAACTGGGTGACAGTGGCAGATGTCACCCTACGCATGCCTGCACAAAACCAGGGACAATCCACTAGGAGGGGCAACCGGGGGGCAGGCCAGGCACCGCAGGGACAGGATCAGGGCTCACCAGGAGGAAGCAGGGAAGGGGTGGTGGGTGCTGGAGAGCCACTGACAACTGCAGTGGAGGTGTCTGACATGGTGTGTGCCGGCACAACTGGGGGGCATGACTCAGATGTAGTGGGTGCCGGCACGACTGCAGTGGACCCTGCAGATGGAGTGGACAGGTCCGCCACTGCAGTGCCCAAGTCAGACAGGGTGGTAGTGGACTCCACTGCAGTGCCTACCACCAGGGGAGGAGAATGGGGAACAGGCAAGGTGGGCTGGACAGAGGGGGAGGACACCCTCACCACATCAGTGGCACAGACAAGCGCAGCGGGGGGTGTGGTGCCGGGAGAGCAAGTGGCGGGGGAGAAGGCTGGATCCTCTTGGGGATGGTATATCTGTGGGTGGGGGAACCTGGGGCAGGGTGTGGTGGGGGCACCTGTGGAGTGGGGGCCTGAGGGATGGAGGAAGGAGACCTGGTGCCTGAGCTGCAGGGCGGCAGCGGGGTCTTGCTCTTACGACTCCGGGGGGACTTGCGGGTGGGGACCTCAGTCTGTCTGCGCCTGGGGGAGGGTGTCCGGGGCGAGGGGCACTCTGCTCCGTGTGGGTGGGCTTCCTCTTCCCCCTGAATGCTGTATCAGCTGGATCGGAGGGGAAGAGGCCGAGGTCACTGAGGAAGAGCTGCTGGGTCTTTGGGGTTGCAGGTGAGGCAAGGGAGGGTGTTTTGGAGGGAGAGGCAACTGAGGACTGCGCAGTGCTCGTGGATGCGTGTGTGTGTTCCAGGGCCCCATCCCCTGTGAGTCTGGTTTCAGTCCCCTGACTGTGCGTGCATGTGTGTTTTGTTTGTGGCGTGTGTGTCTGTGTGCTGGATGTGTGTGTGCTGGTGTGTGCCTGTGCCGGTGTGTGTGTGCTTGGGACGGGTAAGGTGCTGGGGAGTGTGGATGGAGTAGAGGCAGGAGGGGTGAGGGACTGTCTGAGGAGGGACACTGCTGCCGTCAGGGAGGAGTCCATGGACCTATTGCCCCTCTGTAGGTCAGACATGCCCGATGAGATGCCCTCCATGAACGACACCAGCTGAGTCAACAGAGCGGTGTGCGCATGGAGGACACTCAGCGTGGCTGTCTGCCCTACATGGAGCTGGCGAAGGAGGTACACAGACTCCTCACTCAAGGCAGCAGGGGACACAGGGGCAGGGGGTGCGGTGCCTGGCCCAAAGGAGACACGCTCCCGAACATGGGAGCCTCCACGGACCTGGGGAATGGGAGCCGATGGGAGGGCGGTGGTGGTGCTGGTGGTGGCGGGGACAGCAACACTAGCTGGGGTGTGGTGGCTGCTGACACCCGCCTCCATAAGGGAGTCATCCTCCGAGTTGCTCTGGTCATCAGCTGAGGTGGATGGTGCTGAGGACTCCTCGGTGTGGCTCCCTCGCCCTCCGTGCCACTGGGTCCCTCCGACCACTCCTCGGATGCTGACCCAGTCTGGCTCTCCGGCTCCTCCTGGTCCGTGGAGCTGTTCCCTTCCGTGGCCGTGGATGTATCTGCAAACAATGGGGAAACAGACAGACATCAGTCACCTGCACCAAACGCACACACCACTGTGAGCACAGCACATTACAGAGCAAGCCCTGGCATCATTAGTTGTACATTGCTAAAAGTGCCCTAACTGAACAGGAGAAGCCAATTGTCAGTCTGATGCCAACCATGGCACTCACATCCCACATGGCCTTGCACCCATCTGTCTGGTGTCTGTTGGATAGCAACACCCCAGTGTGGACACATGCACCAACTACACAGTAGTTGGACAGTGCAGAGGACACGGTGTAGCATGTGGACATGCACACATCACAACTCTTGCCACTGAGTCAGTACAGGTTTCCGGATGAAAGGGACGCCCAGAGTCAAATAGGATATGCATGTGATGCATACCAGCGACAGACACCATGATGCACCCATGTCCTGATAGCCATCGCCACAATGGTGTGCATGTAGCACATGTCACTCCCCTGCAGGATCACCAGTAAGTAGACACATGCCATGGCGGAGGCACGACTGCTAAGTCATACATCACTGTCTCAGTGATGTATGACTTGGCAGCCAGACAACAACACTCTGCACTGTGTCACAATAGTAGGTCATGGGGAATGCAAGTCCTGGAGCTGCACAAGTGCACATGTACATCCCCCACACAACACATCATCTTAACCCTCATCTGTCCAGGTCATACCGATTGGACATATGGGAGACCTGTGACACTACCCTCTGAACCTGAGCCCCTCACAATCTGCTGTGAATGGGGAACAGCTGCCTGAACATCACATTCGCATATCCCAGTCTGCACGGGCAGCTGATCAAACACCTATGTGACACACAAGTATCGTCTCCTATGGTCACATCTCCAGTGGCATGCTGAGCCCCTACCGAGAAACACCCCAGTAGTCCTGGCAACTAATCCACAGCACACTGACACAGAGGCAGACACCTGAGGGGTCAAATCACTGCGCACAATGTGTCAGCTGATACACGGGAGTGGGAGTACAGAGTGCATTGCATGGCCTGGAGTAGGCATGACTGTCCTGCCCCACATGAATGAGGGATGAGCCCTGGACAGTGGATAGCTGGCTATGTATATGTGACACACGTAATCTGCACACTCCTGGGGCCCAAACATTGTTCCCACCCACTGCATGGGCGTGTGCCACATACCCCAGGCACATGTGGTGGCTCAGCAAGTGGACCGCATATCAAAGCAACACGCAGATTACATGTCCGAACACAGGCGTTGTGTGAACAATGGACCCACCCATGATGCCCACAACAGAGTTAGGGAAACAGATGCTGTCCCCCACCTTTAGTGAAGCAAACTGCAAGGACACAGTCCCAAGTGACACAATTCCCTGAATGTAAGGGCCACACCTGGGTATCAGATGAGGAGTGGGCAGTGCACAATAGAGGGACATGGCTCCTGGACAACATGACTGCTGTACTGTGGCAGTTGAACCAGGCCAGAGGAGGGCACAAAGCATGTAATACAGAGTTCACAGTGCAGTCTTTGACTCACCCCCTCCTTGCTGCTGTCTGGTCTTCAGCTGCCCATTCAGGTCTGGAAACACCACCGCCAGGATCTGGAGCATGTGGGGGTCAGGGTCCGTGTTCCGCCCCTCCTGCGAGGAGGCGACCGCTTCAGCTGGACCCGTGCAATCCTCCGGGTCCAGCCCCGAAGGTCCTGCCACCTCTTCTGGCAGTTGCGGATCCGGCGCTTGTAGACCCCCACGGACTGGACAGCCCGGACGATGTCCTTCCAGATCTCCTGCTTCCGATGGGCATTAACCTGTGAGGATGACAAAGTGAAAAGGCCATTACTACACATGCAACATATCCGTGCATGACACAGTTATATATACATGTCTCATTCACAGGGGCACATGATGTACACAGGCAGTGCAACGCTGCCCATGGACAGTTTGCCAGACGTCACTACATGGTATCATTGCATGGGAAGTAAAACCTTGTTCAAATGCACTGTCACTGCACCATACCTGTCCAGTGCATGTCACTACACACTATGGGGGGTGACAACTACTCAGTGAGCCTGCTAGCCAGTGGCATGCAGACTTTCAGCCTTGCTAGTCAGACAAAATGCACATTCAGAAAGGCAGTGCACAGAACACTCACCTGCTCCCCTGGTGTCCCATACAGCTTGCTGTACTGTGGAAGTAGGCTGTCCAGCAGGGCCTGGTTCTCCTCAAGGCTGAAGGCTGGGGCTCTCTCCACAGTACGTGCCATTGCAGGGTCCAGAGGGGCAGAGACAGCAGCAGTGCAGTGGCAGATGTCGTCCTGGAGCATGTAGTGCAGGCAAGTGAGCTCTCAGGGGAACAGCCAGCAATATATATGTGCTGGAGAGGCAGATACTGTCCCTTGTGTCCAAAGTGATAGGTCCAAGTCGTTTGCATCTTCTGAATCTGGCCAATCCATGGAATAGCAGCACCAATACACGCCCACGGCATCCTTCAAATCTTCAACTTCATGACATACATGATTTTGCAACATTGTTGTGGGTTACCAACTGAATTTCCAGCAACCGACTCGTTCAAATTTCGAAAACGCGTCCGTTGCCAGGCAAGGCCATTGTCAATGGGTGCGCACCGATCGGTCCATTGCAGTACAACGCGTACAGGGGCACAACGCGTACCCGCACACATTGAATGCAATGGGCCGGCCGTGGGCACCGATCGGTCCA